>JAODJU010000014.1:10308153-10357459 GCA_026776725.1 Gnathonemus echidnorhynchus
AGGTGTGGCTCATCAGAAGCCAGGTAGGATAGAAAACCTACTGGACGGTAGCTCTCCAGGACCGGAGTTGGAGACCCGATTTAGAGGCTTATCCTGCCCTGACATAGACCTCCAGGTAGGAAAATTACCTCAAAGGCTCATGGCATTCAAAAGAACTTGCATCCAAATGCAGAGCAAGAGAATATCAGGATAGTATTATGCTCCTACCTTCCGCAAAGTGGAAATTTTGCACAGACACACTTCAGGTGAAGATTGAGATGAAAACTTTCAGGCTAATACTGACCAATGGGCAGGGATGTTTTGGGGGGAATCTTACACCATGACATCTCTTTAGATTCTTACCTTAATGGTTTTGGTCTGAAGTCTCAGCCCATTTAGTGTGTTGATGGCTTTTTCTGCATCTTTTGGATCCACATAGTTCACAAATCCATACCCAAGGCTCTGCCCTGCAACACACAAACATGCTGATGTTGGAGCAGACTGGCTGAGGTGTAAATGGTACATGTTAAACCCAGCAGACAAATGACACGCATTGTCTGCAACTTAAATCACCAGCAGGCATTTAGGTGACAATGCTTTGCACAGCAAGGCTGCTTTATTTAAAGCAGCCCCCAGAACACAATGACCACACATACAATTACTTCACCCTGTTTCACGAATAGGACTTTCTTCCCTATTATGCATTTCATGAAGGAAACGAGCAGTAAGGACTAACAATGAGGTGCCTGTGAAGAGAGCTCATTTCTGGCATATGAGAAAATGCAACATTAATTCAATTTTCTCCTCCTACTCCTTTTGAGCAGTCTCTCGATGGTTCAGGGTCCCGTATGAAGAGTAAACACCACTTAGAAGAAGCCAAGCAATTTGTTTCAATGGTGGCCCGTTTTAAAAAAAAAAAAAAAAAAAAGAAAAAAAAAAAGACGGGCAGAGTAAGCTAGAAGCCCACCAGCTTCTGTAAGGGCCAAGGTCGACAGCGCCACACCTAGCACTAAACTGCATGCATTAAATGGAACTACATGTTCCATATTGTTTCCTCACATCTCAATTTCACCTGGGCTGACAAAATTGAATGTGCATCACTTGCTAAAAAGGAGATGAAACTAAGATCAAGCCTTAATCAGCCATTTAACAGCTCACCCCCATCACAACAGCCAGAAAGACCAGTGCTGCACACAGACCTGATTTTGTACTTGGCTCTAGTAGTTAGATAAACCTATAAAGCAACAAACATTACGTTAATCCTAAGGAATGCTTGCAGGTACAGAATGCAGACTGCAGAGATACCAAATCAGGTTTCCTGCAGCAATATCCAGCAACAATTTCTTCTGCATAGCCTTACCCCAAATATCAAGAGCCCTGCTGCTCAGTATGATAATCGTAGCTGAAACCTTGGGTGCAAGTTTAACCCCCTCCAAAGGCAGTGCCCCCCTTTCCCAAATATACGGGAGGATACCGTAACATAGCAGTACAGAAATTCAAACTGTTCCACCTCGTGTTCCAGGGAACACGAGTGTCATCACTAGAAGAGATTAAAAATGGCCTTTGAAAACAGACGCCACTGCTCAAGCCTTGAGGCAGGTGGTGCTACTGAAGCTCTGTGCAGTGGGACATTTTTAGAAACAGCCGCAGTAGCAGTGATTAGTCTTCCGGACCCCTTTCCTGTATTAGGGAACTGCACTGCAAACAGCTGCTCATGCAGCGGTGACAGCAGAACACACAAGCTTAAGGAGTGCAGCTTACAGGCCATGCTGGACAGTGACTTGCAACCATCCTTAAAACATGGTGGGCAGTCCCCCCCCCACCCCACTGAGAACCCTGAACCACCACAGTAGACACCAAATGGTGTACTGATTGCAGAGCACTGGACTGAGTAAAGGCACAAGAGAACATCTGCAACCAGGACAAAGAAAGAGATAAACTTTTGGCATTTGCAAGTTCAGTTAAGCCCAACGGCAGTCAGTTTCATACATACATTTAAAAAAAGGCCATGTGAAGATTGTTCACAGCAATTACAGGAAAAAAAAAATCCATCTTGCATCCAAGCCATTGAGGAGCAGTACAGTGACAAGTCTATGCTGTAATATTCACTGCTTGAGTAAGCCTTTGCCACAGCTAGGAAACCAAGCTAATTGTTAGTGGAATCTTCATATGATCAGCTACCAATAAATAATAATCACGACAACAAATGCTGTAGCAAAATCTAACTTAAATATTCCTGCATTTAAGAACCCAGCACTGTCATGAGGCTGAGACTTCAGGAAGTGATGCAAATGACTCCATGCACCATGCACAACAGAAAGCCAAGGTCATTTGCGATAAACAATCCTTCCTACTCCATATCCACAAATCATTCACATAATGGTTGTTAAAATCCAATAAATACCGATGACCATTATGCAAGATTTATGCTATGCTGAAAAACCAACTGCTTTTATTTAGTGGTAGCTATGCATTTCTGCCACACAATGTTTTATCCCCTGACAATATTTCAGCATAGGAACCAACAAAACATCAGGACCTACCACTACTGAAGGTAGACACCAAAGGCTATTGGCATAAAAGGCAGCCTCCCTCGCTCCAAGTCAGAGTAAAAATACTGGAACTGCGTTCTACAAGCAGGTTCTGAGGCCTCTCTGCAGGTAGCCACAGCGTCAAACTGAGTAATAGGTGTGCCGAGATAGTGTGCTACTCGCACTAAGGGATTAGAATATAAAGCTTACACACACAAATTAGCCAAAAGATGTTTAACAATTACGCAAGCCTTTAATTGGGTGAGCAGCTTGGCTTGCTGCTGGGTAGGTTTCATAACTGCTCCAACTTAAAGGGCATATAATTAGTTTTGCTCTGGTGGTGCTTTCTTTCGTCTTACTAACTGCTCATCTTAAAGCAAGAGACCCATATTTTAATTGCAGGCTGTGGGAAGCAGAAACTCAATGTGACACCGAGCATCAAAACTGGAGACAAAAACATGTAAGCTATTTCATGAAGGCAATTTGTGAGACACCAACACTATTGTGACAAGAACTAAACCAACTCAACCATAAAGGATTCCACTGCAAGAGATTGATACTTTACCTGTAATTTTGTCTCGTACCAATTTACAGGATTCAATTTCACCAATGCTTCCAAACAAACTCTTCAGCTCTTCCTGGGTCATGTTCTGAGGCAGATAGTTGACTATCAAGTTAGTTTTACTATCCTCTATGCTTCCCGACTCTACAGAAGAGGAGCAGTTGTTTGAGATTGTGGCGGGACCATTGGTCGTGTTGTTACAAGTTGGTCCATTGGACAGCTGTGTTTCCATGGCAGCAATAACCTGCTAAAAGAAAAAAATAAAGCCAAGTCAGGACTGCCAGTCCACCATCCACTAACCAAAAGAAAAAAAAAAAAAAAGTTAAAGGATGCTCTTCAACAGCAGTGTTCTCCATCATATGGACATTTCAGTCAAGTCGGGGCACCTAAGGTGAGCAATTAAGAGTCAAGTTTCAAAAGCAACATTATTAGTTGCCTACCAAATTTCAGCTTTAGATGAAGCCGTTTTCCCAGATTAGACAAGGTTTAATAATTTTCCCACTAACAGGTACCAAGCGTGTTAAGGAGACTTCATGACCGACGTTTAAATCAGGTGCCAGCTGTGCAGATGTGACATTCATGTTGTCAAGTTTTCCAAACCATCTTATACTACCTTGGAGAAAAACCAACTCCATATGTATCCTCCCAATTCCCCATAAAATTCACTTTAAGAATTACCAAGCCAAGTAGTCCTCAGGACTGCCAAATATAAGCCATGCAACCCTGTGGCATGACACACACCATCATTGACCACTGGAGTCTGAATCTCCACATTTCCTCTACAGATTTTCCAAGTACCTGATTGGCATCTAGTAGACCTGCCATGATCAGGATGTGAGATTTCACGTAGATTTCACATAGAGCAAGACCAGAATCACTCTTCACAAGGTTGCCTTGTTATGGCACCATGCCTGCTTGTTCCCAAAAATACAAGCTTGCAAGAATGACTAAATGGCAGAGCGAGTGGCTAAAGGTGGTCAGCAGAAATGTCTTGGCCATGCTGAGGAAGACTAACAGGAACCCCCAGTAGATGTCGAGACGCAGTCATGCAAGCGTCACACCACAGGTGGCGGTTACACTCACGCAAAGGAAGGGCACTCATTAGCAGCCGTAAGTGCCTTGCACTCTGGCTTTTTTCGAACACTACATGGTATATTCAGCCCTTTACAGAACAGGTCAAAACGGCACATCTACTTGCACTGAAACACGCAGATACCTAAACTGAAGACTTCCTGACGTTTTTAAACAAGTTCATTAAACCTTTGTGTGGTAACACTTGTAATTAGGAAAAGGCAGATACACCCAAGAAGTGGGTTACCAATGGGTTTTTTTCCCCTTGACAGTTTAGACTGGCCAATAAGGTTAAAAATTAAAGAAATGTCATATGAACAATTGTGCTCTATAAGTTAACTAGATGACTGCATGAAGAGACATCCTTTGACATTTTCAGTTTAAATCCTATACACTCATTTGAGCATACATATGTGAATCTGTTTGAAGTAATGTTTAACTGCACTGAAAGGGAAGGATACAGAGGAAAAAGCACATCAAAATCCTATAAAGCAAAGCAGTTTCAGACCATACCAATACACAGATATTGAACCAGTTCCGTTATTAGCTCCCATATAAATTATCCACTACTGGAAGCGTAAGCAAAATTAGTTCTTAAATATTTGACCTAGAGCTCCAGTTTTAGCAAGGACTGGTGTATTTGGTATGGTCTGAGCAGTGGATCATTAGCGTTAGCCTATGAATAATAAAAATCCCACAGACCCCGGTCCAAGGCTCAGCCGCCCACGAACCACTTCTAAGCAGAGAAGCCACATCGCACAGTCTGACTGCCATGTTAGTGTGGAGTTGCCGTCTGCAATGTGGACACAAGAGAGTACTGTACGTTAGATTAACAAGAACAAAACAGTCAGAGTTGATCATTTCAGTTCAAGACCTGTATACACTGGTCATCCATGCATAATTGCCAGTCACTTCACACACACACACACACACACACACACACACACACACACACACACACACTCCTAGTATCTTAATACAACTTCTGACACCACAGAAGGAAAACAGCTGTAGGGCAGGTTAAAACATTGATGAATGACAATTTAAACTGAAGGAGTTTAATTAGAGTGCAATATTAGAAAAGTTTGTGCCTGAATATGACTGATAGCCAGTAGAATAAAAACATCAAGTTGTGCAAACAACCCAAGGCCTTTAAAGGAATTCTGTTCTAGACACATGGCACATCCAAACCTTGCATATACTAACAGGTGAGACAGACCTTTCCATTTGTCTGTGGTAATCCAAAAATCAAGTATGACCTGCAATTTATTCATAATTGTCAATATCTCCTGGCACAAGCACACTCATGAACCACCTTTTGATGTGTTCAGTATCAGAACTCATACTGTGTTGAATCCCCCACAAACCTTTGCATTTTCTGTTGAATGCTGTAATAAGGTAGCTAGACTGCCAGACTGGGAGTATGACATGCTAAAGATAGGCCAGGTAGTGGAGTAAAATCCCTAAAGTCCTTTAGCACCAGTATTTAGCCAAAACCACACAAAAGGCACAGATATTGAAGACTAAACCTTGCTGAGAATTTAAAACGCAAGCATATTGACATGACATCAGAGTGGACATTTTAGATATCCAGGCCCTACCCAGATGAGAATGTTGCAATGAAATCAATTCACCCTAAAATTGTGTCAAAGAACAAGAATGAATTCAGATAGAATCCATCTACCAGTCATTAGAGACTGTCAGGTTAAAAAAAAAAAATAATGTTGCAATATATGCAGCACTGAAGGAAATGCCTCATTTGAAAGCACGTTAATCTAAACTTAAGGTTATGAGAAAGTGATGCAAATGAGCTACTTTCACCAGAATAGAGTTTAACCTGGTACACTACATGCCTTTCTACAACGCTCAAAACAGATAATCACTTCCGAGGCATCTAATTTTCATTTCAGAATTGCTGTTTAAGGGAGTGTTTCACAGACATTTCTCAATATTAACCCACTTCCTTCTATGAAAAAGAACTCCCAGACCCTACTTAGAAAATCCATAAAAACTATGTCGCTCAATATACAGCACAGGCAAGAGACACAATGGGGTGTTACGGAAGGGTTTACATTGGTGTATGCAGCCTTTATGGAGTACTACAGACCACACTGATGTGTGGAAAAATGTACATGGACCCCCAGAAGCAGGGGTTATGAAATTGGTAATTTTGGACAAACTTCCCCAGTGTTCACGAAGACCAGGATATGAAATTTTCCCCATTTTGATCAATTAGATACATTATCCAAAAGGGGAAAAGTATGAAAGATTAAGGTTCCATTTGAATACTTTCCCTACCTTTGTAGTTTCTGAAAGTACTGTAATACACTTAATAGCACAATACCCTCCTTCTCATTTGTGTGTGATTATACCACTAGTATATGTGCCCTTTATGGCGTACTAGAGTTGCATTCACAACAAGTTTGCCAGCAGTCACTGAAAAAACTAATCTGCTGCAGACTGCTAGAAAAAAGTTACAATTGACAAGAATGTCATTTTGGCAGGGTAGAATGGGTGCCAATAATCAGTAATAAGTCGACAGCAAACTATCACTTCATTACATTTTTTGCAGTTTGCCGTGTAAACTGGATAATGTCACCTAGCAATGTGACTGTCCGCATCCATTGTGTGTGAAGACTTAACATGTAGACACACTTTTGCCCGTGGACGCAGTCGCAGTCAGTGCATGCATACAGCAATGACGTTCCACCAGACCAGCATAAGGCAAATTTATTGCAATAGACAAGTGCAAGCTGTGTAGTGAAATTGCTAAACTTAAGAACATGTTTAAGTTTACACTTGGGTGGTATTATGGTAATACTGTATAGAATGGAATTGTGGAATCTTGGTGACAAATCAGGCTTTCAGGTCTAATTATGACCATTTATTTAAATTCAAATTAATGTGTCCTACCACCTGGTTCAGCACTGCTCAAGATACCAGCAATATATACAGTGCTCCAATCAGTACTTGAGACTAAGTGAATGAGCTACCTTTCTGCAAAGGAGTTCAGGAAAACTGAGGGTAAATAACCACCAGGATCAGAGAAGCCTCCCTGCCCTCCCCCAACTGTCACAAACTCTGCAGACTTGCAATTCAGCAAGCTCATGGTTTCTTTCAGAACCAGGAGACAAGGTAGCAAAATATTCCATAAGCACTCCACAACAGCATTACTCACCATTAACATTTTACTGAGATGTTCTGAATGTGCAGCACAGGAGTTAACCAACCATTCCAAGAAATAAGCTTTCAGACAAATCCATTTAAGGTTTTTTTTTTTTTTCTTCTCTAAAATAAAGCAGGGGTCTCCAACTCCGGTCCTGAGAGCTACTATCCAGTAGGTTTTCTGTCCCACTTGGCTTCTGATGAGCCACAGCTGTTCCTGGTCTTTACCTGAACAGCTGTGGCTCATCAGAAGCCAGGCAGGACAGAAAACCTACTGGACAGTAGCTCTCCAGGACCGGAGTTGGAGACCCCTAATATAAAGTCTGTCAAAAGGCTTTTCCCACCCCACATATTAAGAATGCACAGCCTGTATAAACAAGTAAAACTCTACCTGCAGACAACCATGTTTTTATGGTCTTGGGTTGAAATTTACCCAGACTCGAGAGCTGATGCCTTAGTTCATGTTACCTTTCATTTGCAGCGTCGGCAGCATAAATTTTGGCCAAAAAAAAAAATCTAAATCCAGATGCAAACAGATGATCAGCAGCCTTTGACTATTATTTAGCAGAAACCATTTAATTCTACTGAAAAGCAGGTTAAATTTCACTTACTGCAATACATATGAGCTTGTATTTAAGGTCTGGGTTTCCTAAGTAACTGTTCCACACATCCAACCTCTATTCCTGCCCAAATGTCCCATTACTCCCATTACTACCAAATCCCTGTTACCCCTAAAAATAGCCCCCTAATTCATCCAAATGAAAAACCCCAATCCCTTTACAGCCAAGCATCAGGTTTGTTCCATTAGGTTTATCACAGAGAAAGATCCAAATCAAAAATGCTACAAAGGTTTAGGACTGAAGCCAAATCTGGTGGTTTCTCTCACAAACACAAACACACACACACACACACACACACACACACACACACACACACACACGTATGCATGTCAGCTTTCTATTATGAGCTTATGGTTACAGTTATGTCTGCAGCAATATTCTAATTCCCAATAGTGTGTGCCTGTTTTCCAGCGATAATGGCCAACATAATAGCAGCTAGTCATACAGCACAAAAGCCTGCAAGATGCTGACCAGCCTGAACAGTCTGGTTCATTGTTCCCCATCCTTTTGAGTGGTTTGTTCAAGTGATTATATTTTGTTCAGACTTGACATTTACATTGTCATATATAATCAAGAATATATCTTTGGGATTATAAAAACTTCAAAAAAAAAAAAAACACCTGTTACATAATTTAAAATGTTTGAGATTATGATTGCTATGGAATGCCACTAGGGAACATCTTCATCATGCACCCAAAGCTACTTTACACATAGCAAAATCTCACTGAGAAACAAAGCTTACAAAAACCATTAATGCAATACTCAACAGCAATGGGACTTTAAAATCATTACAGAAAACACCCACCTGCAGCACACAGTACATTAAAACCCACATAGCAAGAGATGAGTTTATACACCCCATCCATTATGACTACAAATGAAACAGTGATCAGAAATCTCAAACCATTGGGTGCGTTTCATGAGGCCAGAGGTTGAGTGCCTATGCACACGGAAGGCTTGACCAGTTCACCTAAACAATGGCAACATCTTCAGACAGAAAATCCACC
The DNA here is from genome assembly GCA_026776725.1 of Gnathonemus echidnorhynchus. Taxonomy (NCBI): domain Eukaryota; kingdom Metazoa; phylum Chordata; class Actinopteri; order Osteoglossiformes; family Mormyridae; genus Gnathonemus; species Gnathonemus echidnorhynchus. The sequence goes on from JAODJU010000014.1 coordinate 10,317,089, forward strand.
CAAGGTCAATTCAAACCAATAACCCTGAGGTGAGAACTAGTACCTTCAGTTCAACTGCAGTTAAGCGAGCAGCTTCTACAAAACTGCATATAAGCAGGTGACTACATTTTAAGATCTAGAATCAATCATATAAAATACTATAACATTAGGAATTCACATAGGAGTATTGGGCAATATAAGCAAATCAAAGGATAAATGATATACACAAGATGTGCTTAGTGCAGAGAACGTGCATAGAGCAATCCAATGCAACAGCAAGTGATTAGATGGGCAAGAGGAAGTACAATTTACTGACAAGGGACTTCAATTAGACTTCAAATGAGAATTCTGTAATCACAGCAGCATAAATGTCACCTGATGCAAAGTGCCCAACATTACAACACTTGGAAAGTTAAGCAGGCCTTAATTTGGGGCACCCTGAGCAGTTTACATAAGGGTAGTTTAACATAGGGCTGGGCAATTAATTGAAAATTAATCAGACATTCATAACCTCTAATTGACATAATGAAGTAACCGACATGAGCAAAATTAAGTTCTAATAATACTTCAAAAAAAAAAATCTGTCAATGCTTTCCTCATTGCGTTCATGTACTGCCCCCTTAAAAATACTTCTGCGCGTGCTGTCACGTGTCCCCGCCCCATGCAGTCTGCAACATGGAAGGACTGAGATCTCAAACACCGAGCCGAATGAGCAACTCTAGTAGCTCGTACTAAAGAAAAATGCCATGTTCATCGTTTGGACACACTGTGGCTTTACTGAAGACAAGACTGGACAAAAGATCAAGTGTAAACACTGAGGGGAAAACAGTTTCAGCTACCACAGGTAATACCACCAATCTTTCGACACTAAATATTTAAAATACAGTGGAATCCATTTGTAGTGATCAGTTATAGTGATCAACCACTTAATTGGATCAAAAAGCCTGGGACAATCATTTCTGTACAAATACTGTTTAAATTTGCTTATAGGAATCAAGTAGTCTGTTCCTTTTGGGTCCTTTTATACATAACATATGGAAAAATGTAAAAATTAAGGTAATACTTTTTGCTTGCCTACTCTGCCTTGTGGAAACGCGTCTGCTTCTGGCTAGCTACCTGAGGCTAATGTTGCATGCACAGAAAACAGAAAATGACTTTTCAATTATGTTAAATGTAGACCAAGCCAACAAACTACCAAAACAAGACGAGATGCGGCAGCAAAAGTTCGAGGTTTAGGCCCATTTTATAATACAGTCCAGTACTGCCCATAGCATATTTGAATTATATAAAGTTCAGTAGTTTAATTTGTGCAATACTCCAATTTGAAAAGTCGAGTCAAAATCCAGTAAATAACCTGTTATAATTATCATCCACTTATAGTGATCAATTTCCCCCAGACAGACATGATCACTATAAACGGTTATTTTATTTGTAAGAAATCCAACCTTTTCTCCTTTAGGGAACTTTACATTAAAACAAAAATGACTTATGAAACGGCAGATTTCAAGCAAATGGTAAATGGTTCATCCATGGAGCTTCCTTCAAGCATTTAAGTCTCATTAGAAAAAATGTCCCAGCTTTAAGAGCACAAACACTGTTAATGAAATGAGGGCAACACAAAAACGTTTATTAGTTGTAGAGATAAAATGTTCAATTAATTGTGATATGAATTTAAGGTCATATCGCCCAGCCCTAGTTCCAACAGCTAGAACTGAACATCCTTAAGATAATAACTTTTAAATCAGGGTGAATATAGTGTCAGTTTCCCAAAAATGCAGCCTTGAAGTAAAGCACAAACGGCAGGCTTGAAACATACTAAGGAACTAACATCAATTAATACACTGGAGTGGGGGGGAAGCCCATGTACACAGGCAGGGAGATGGAGCATGCAAAATCCAGGCTAAGACAGAGCCAAACTAAAGACGCACCATAAATGGAATGCAAGTGAGTTCTAAAGGCAATCTAGCTTTGGGGGCATTTTATATTCACCCCGAGCAAGTCAATGTAAACACCACAGTAACTGAAAGCCAAAAATAAGGAATGACGGCCATCAATTCTCTTTCAGCTAAATAACCACAATATTTTGTGGATATATCTATGGGAAGCTACACTGAATTCGCACAACCTTCCAAGTGAAGAAACACTGAAATTGGAGAAATGCCCAGTTTCTCATGACAACTGAATCTAAATTTAACACTACTCAAACTAAAGGGATTGTGGTGGCAAACACCCCTTTCATGTTTTGAGAGCAAGAGTTTTAGAAAAATTTGTGCGTATCTCAAAATTTAAGGGAAGATGCCTTTTGGATTTTTCCCGATACTGGTGCTAAAAACAGTGCTGTGCCAAAACTGGTACTTTAAACAAAACTAATACATACACACAATGAAAGTTGACAACATTAAAGAATGGCTTTATTGCCAAGGCAAGTTTGACAAATTAAAATTGAATATGCCTATATTTACTTGACACAAATGTATAAACAAAAACTTAAATTCACAAATAAAACCTAACTACAATAATTTAACACTTAACAGCTTAACCCTTGTGTATGTGACATTGAGGAAACGCTATGACACTTATTGAATACATCATTCCCTTAAGACTAAGAACAGCTTTCATAAAAATTTAAAATCACACAGAATGCTTTAAATCCATTTTAAAAGAATTGGCCAACAAATAATGTACAAATATTGTGTTTCATAATAGCGGCCAGGCAAAACATGCCTTGTCTACATGCATAGCAAAGCATATGCTGAATTGGGTGTCTGTACCTCTGTACAGGTCCAGTGATCAAAACCCATTAACGTTCTTTATCCAAAATAAGATAAATTGGGCATACATTGCAAAAACCACTAGATAATGCCCCATTCACACCTTGCAGTTTACAGTATGAACAAAAAGGGGCAGTAGAGGGTAATAAGGGTAAGAGAGGTAAATATAAGCAAAGTTCTAACGTTTTTAGTTTCAGTGACATTTACAAAAGCCAGAATTGCACAACATGAAAATGTGTGTTGGAGCACATTGTTCAAGTGCAGTTTACGAAACTCATGATTTTAAAAGCAGAACTTCACTAGCAACTATTTTTGGCAAATAAATGACCATAAATATTTTTAAGCTATTCTGCTAAAAATCCTGCGGTAAATTGCGGGTGAAAAGTATGTGACATACCCCGGGAACAGCCTCCACACTGAATCAATCATATGACCCTGGGAGAGCTGTAAAAATGCTGTGAGTTGCTAGCGACTTGAGGTACATATGCAAGGGTTAAGTTCATAAACAAAATAAAATCCATAACACCCTGACGTCAAAATCCTTTTAATTGAAATACAGCCCCACTTTAAAAGCGTTTACATTTAAGAATTTTAACCGTGTTTAAGGTAGCTTCTAGCCAACGGTAGGCATCTGCTGACACAGCAATGTTAACTAGTGATGATACACAAGGTGCAGTAATGCTTCTGTTGCTTGAACACCAGAGGGCAAATTTCATTCAACAGCTCAGGCATTTCAGTGTCACCAAAATCTGCACTGCAGTGCAGTCAGGTACATACCAATCATCATTTTACTATATTGGCACCGGATTTTGGTACTCAACCCTAATCAGGATGGGGGTACAGTTCCTTTGAGGGGAAAAAGGAAAAAAAGTGCTGTTTGTACAAAATTCAAAGCACTATTAGTGGGAAGCTAATTTCAGGATTTCAAAAGTTTATCTAAACTTCAAGACCATAAAAGTACGTGGGACAGCAGTTGGGGACATGAAAAACAAAAACGTAAGCTGAACACCTACAAGAAATCAAAAAAATAGAATACCACGAGACAAACCTGGACATCATATTTTCCCATGAATCCTAATTTTGTCTGAAGCTGAACAGTTTCAATAGGACTATATACCATTTGTCACAAGTCATATCACTTGGCAGTAACTGGCAGTGACCAAGTAACAGCAAACTGATTCTAGTGGGCCATCTTATCCCCTTAGACACAGCCTCAGAAAAAGAGCTAGTACAACAGGCAATACTATTGCTCTCATTGGATGTTCTCAGAACACCCATTCATTAGAGCACAAAGCTGAACAAAAGCAGGCACATGAGGCATGGGGCTGGCTTCCTCCATAGCTTCGAGGCTCTTATTTAAAAAGCGCTTGGCAGGATCAGCCAAGCCCACAGCCAGGGGAAGGACTTTGCTGTCTGCGGCAGGCTTCCACCTCACACTGATGCTTCCATTTCAGTGTTGCTACTCAATGGAGTTCAAAACCATGCATACACACCCCCTCTGGTTAAAACCAAGGTTCTGCCACACTCTGGATTTTACTAATCCATAATTAAACTGAAATTTAATACCATTTCATGAACAGAATTTGCATCTCTGGCTATGTAACAGAAATTCACCAAAAAAAATTAAAAATTGCAATACCAACCCAGGGTACCTGCACCTTTTTCAACCAGAGAAAATCTCAACAGAATGCAAGAGAAAAAAAAAAATTACCAACTAGTCTAAAGCTTTTGCCATGGAAAATATTAGAAATCCAATAATCCTTAGCTGCACCAAGTCTTGAAATGCAGAATTGAGTTGAACAGCAATAAGAGACTTAAACTGACTACAGCTACGACATGTAAACTGTCAATCACTGCTTTTAACTCCAACAGCAGCCAAATGAAAAGGGATTAAACAAATAATGGCAGTTCCATCCATCGCTGAATTAGATATGTTGCTCCGTCAATAAACAGGACCCAGAGAGTACAACCACACTGGCAACCATAGCCAGATAAGTGTCAATGTTTAAAAAGACAGTAATCGAAAATTCAGTTACCGTTAAGCTCCCCATATACAGCTGGGTCAAGGATATCAACCATCTAAGCACTTAACACTTTATAATTTCTCTTCACAAATCACTTAAGTCAATCGATTTATCACATTACAACAATCACATAAGCAGAAGATTCAACATGACACCGGCATTTGGTTTGGGCTCAAAATGGAATGTCTAAACTGGCATTCTAAGTGTGTGGCAGCACCCCCTGCTGGTGTCTGCTGGGCACTGAAGGTGCTAGCCATGCCTCCCCTACTGCTTCACCAGCTGGTAGAGAAATAAGCACTGATCTGTTCTTGGCAGTGGTGGGGGGGTGGAGATGTCATGATATTTGCTTTCAGTACTCTCACACATACAGCAGCTTTGCACCAAGATTACAGCTGACCTAATGCAATTGCTTCATAAAAACGTAAAATTACTGCATGAAGAGGCTGCAATGCCAATGAGTGACTGGTATTAGCAAGCCCATTATTTAATATTTCTAGGTCAAAAGGATCAGATTCAGGAAAAAAGGAGAGTAAAACAAAGCCACTGACCTTAGTGAGTGTATTATGGCTCACAGGTTGGCACAAAACTGAATATAAAAATCATGACAGACCATTTCTTGCAAGCTACTGAAATTGTGGTTTAAATTTGGAGATTGTGGTTAAGTTCACAAGTATACTAAAAAAAAAAAGAACACATTCAAATGTCTGAGAACAAAGATCACGAATTCAATAGCACAAGGGATTAAATGAGGAAAAAAAAAAAAAAAAAAATCTGTTGAACAAGTTTGTTTTCATTCACCCTCAATATTAATTGCTAAATGTATCACTAGTTATATTCCAAGAGGACAGATTTTATTCCCAATAAGAGCAGCAGGTAATTAAGCAGAAATATCCATGTCATAAGCACAGAACAGCATGTTACAAGATGAGTAATTGACTTTCCTGCAATAAATTTCAGCCTGAGATCAGCCCACATTTAACAAGCTAGAATATTCCCCAACATGACACGGTTTATGTATGCATGTTAAAAGCAGGATATTCAACTGTAAAGACCCAGATTACCGCAGCATTCAGGACCAAACAGACCTTCAAATTCAAAGGACAAATTACAAGGACAAAAAGTCAACAGCTATTGATGCATACACTAAAAGCTTGTTACAACCAACCCCAAATATAGATAACGTTAATACAAATTTTTCAGTGCTGAAGTGACTGAAAAGGATGGTTTGCAGAGAAGGACCTTGAACCTAATTTATAGCTGGCTACAAAGACCAAAGTAGGGTGCATATATCTGAACATTATTTGAGGCTAGTGTGACCCCATATTGACTTTGCCATTTAATAAACCTTACCTGATACACTCCACCAGAGCTATATAATCATAACCAAGGACTGTAAATAGGTTAAGGGATACACATGTCCTTTGCACCACTTGGATTAACAAGCGCCATGTACTGCAAATGGGGCAGAGTAAAAATCAAGTAGGTTTGGGTACATCAAACATACACTGAAGGGGCACTTTGGAGACCAGCATGCCTGGTCTGATCTAGTGCAATAGGAGCATCCATGACTCAGCATTTTCTGGGACAAGAGGTCAGTTATAGTTATAGGAGGGGAAAAAAATACACTCTGCTGTGTTATTTTGGTGGAGGTAAGGGGTATAAAACTATCAACAAATGAAGAAACCACAAGCGCTATTTAAACATGCAAAACAGGGACAAAATCAGTCATTCATTGCACCTGCAACTGTATAACTACTGCCCTTGGGAAAAACTTATGCAAGGGATGCAGCACAAATACATTAAAGTAAAACTGCTTTTCCTGTGATTACAGCCATAGCCCTCTCCCCTTTTCATAAGAATTGGCTATTTTTCTACCCACCTACTAAAGGGTGGAAGAGAAGCAACTAATCCTTCTGACACTTTGACCAAAGTGTTCTACACAGTATTCAGTCGTGCAATATGCAGCACAACATTTAAATTCTCCATTCCATAAAGGTCTCAACTGAACCTTGCCATTTTCAGGAAAAGAAAAAAAAATGCCCATCAACCATACATGTTGGAAAAAACCAACTGTGGAAACCTAGCCCAGCATTAGACAGTGTGAAACTACTCCTCTCACTTGGGAGCTAACCCACTCCTTACAACACGAGAGACAACCGAGGGGAACAGTGCCACCACGCTGACAGCCACCGGCAGGGAGATTTTCAGAGACAGATGGCTGCAGCAACAGTGTGGCAACACAGTGGATCACCATCCCAGTGCCGGAGGTTCCCTCTCCCAGGGACACACTGAAGGAGAGAAAACGCAAGATGCATCACCCAAGCCAAACACCTCCAAATGTAGCACAGAAAAAAGGCAATGTTCTATACCACGTCAAAGCGACATTTCCCACTGGGCCATGAAACACACCCAGCCAACATCACCCTATGTACTCAGCCATCGTGTAACAGGGTATAATATTAAGGACAGTGCACCCACCAGATCAGGACATTTCAGTGGCAAGCATGTCTCGAATGTGTAGAACTGCATTATTCGTCTTAAAGGGAAAAAATAAAAATAAAAACGTCACCTGGCACACCGGGCTTCCAAGCATATACTCAGTTAATTGCCTAGCTTGCATGACAAGATAAGCCACTGGTGAGAAGAATAACTGGACGATTAACAGATTAGACACTACCAATGCACATTTAATGTGCCCTGAAAACATGACCTTAACAGGGCAGGTGAGTCGATGCTCTGCAATTTACACACCATAAATATTAAGACATTGGATGAAAAGTAACCAAACAAGTACAGCACCAGTGAATCTACCTCAGACAACAAGCCAACAAACTTAGACAGGATGTGTAGTAGAAATGGTACAATTTCTAATTTCACTGCAGTTTTATTGGGTTAACTGGATTTAAATTAACATTTATAACCAGTAACTGACAGCTGCACATCTAAGGCTAAAGATCATTTTAAAGGGAGAAGCCGCAAATTTCAATGTGTTCATAAGATCTCCTAACCACCACGGAAGGCGATCAAAAGAGGAATGCCACCCACAAAGCATTAATTCAACAGCATCATCCTATCAGTGATATCTGATGCACACCCTGACCAGATAATATACTGGACTTCTGATAACTGGACTTAATTTATGCCAAATTGGCACTGAAGGAACTGCATCCAATTTCATATGACGACAATAAAGATTCATTCATTCATAATATACAGGACTTCTGATAAAGCCACAGAAAAACCTACCATCGTACCCTTTAGCAAGACTTACTCTAAACTAGGCCAATAAAAGCATAAAGGGAATTCCGTAAACTTGGCAATAAGTCACATCCAGCGTTGCGTGCAAACACAAAGTACACAAGGTGAATACTTCTCAACTTCACATTTTAAGGTTATCATGAGGGGAAGCAAACTCCAGAAGATCTTGTTCACCCCACGCCAACACTCCTGTCTATTCCACACTGTCCCAAATTCTGCCTGGCTCCTCACACTTTGAGAATAGTTTAAGGAAAAGGCCATCGATCCAGATTCGTTTTACCCTTTGTTACCCATCATATAGGGACTACCATAACATCCATTTGACTATTCACCAAGATTATATACATACCACAAAGAGAATTAAGCTCTGCACCACTAACAATGTTCAATTGATTCCACTGATTAAGACAACGGACTCTGTACAGCTTAGTTACAACACCACCACCCACACACCTATGCCAAGACCGGCATAATTATTAACTACAAAAACAAAAGGGGGGGGCAGTTATGCCCTCTATAAAGACTCTATAAAGAAATGAAACCGTAAGGGTATCAGTTACAGCATATTGTGAAAGACTAAAACGGAACTGCTGTTAACAGGCGCTAAAGACACATAACCATTCATCCAGCAACAGCAATACGGTCCTTTTACATTCCGCTGACCAGACCTTTAACAGCAATGAGATCAACCCGGATCGCAGGCTCCTGCATGTCCAACGCGGATTTCGCTAATTACCTAACCAATGTCGACAGAGCGACTCGCAGGGCCTTAGGAAACCGCTGCGGCGGCAGCACCAGAAAGATCACTGCAAGCGAGTCCTGTGTATGGAGGCTCGGTCGAGCTCCCTGTACAGCTACCTCCGCATGAGGGCGGCCGTCCAAGCCTTCCTACAGAAATAGAGGCGCCCGAGTCGACCGATTTGCTTATTTTGGTGCTCAATTAACTTACAGCTGTACTCCCTAAATTACGGCAATTTATTCTCGGCTACTCCACCATGAAATGCCTCTCCTCCGTTATACTAATTGAGTACGCAAGTAAGTAGACGACTTAGAAGTCGATCTAGGCAGAGAATAAGGATGGCAGGGGCGTAGTTAGAGATGAATGGATAGAGGGGCTGAGGGGGGCGTTGGCAAATATTAAAAAGCTATTCATAACTTAAGCCAATAAATACATTTATTGGGGGGGATAGGCCTAACGACGCCCCTGAAAGGCGACATGAGCTCGCCGAAGTATCCCATTACCCAATTTGCGCTTTATCAAGTTTAGTAACGTTAATGTTGGACGGCTACAACTATGGGACCCATGTAGCAAAGTACCAGTCACCATTCTAATGCAAGTCCTGGAATACATTTCTGCAAAATGATACACTTCGCAATTTAGTCATTGTCAATAAAAACCCGTAATTCAAGCGCGCCTACAAAACACCTTGAGCTACACCTAATAGGGTTTCAAAAATTATCCTTAACCAGAGCCATAAAAAAGGAGCATAATGACCGCCAAGCCCCGTAATTCATGATTAAACGACCTTACAACACAAGCGAAAAGATGACCGCAGCTAGGACTGCAAAAAGCATGTTTATTACAAGCCGTCGCTGGACAGGTGAGCCCGGCACCCGCCCCGGGTACGCAGCTATCTATGCCGCTTACAGGCCGGCAGCACCGGCACATTTCACACCGCATATTCTCAGCCGCTAAAGAACACTTCTGAGCCTGGGTTCCATACACGGATTTAGATTATATTTTACTACAACAAACGGGTGGGGTCTCCGGTTCAGGCGTCATCTGTGGGCGCTTCAATGTAATGTTACCACTTTAAGTTCAATACCAAGAAACTCCTGAAGCCCCCTGTGAATTAATACCTAAAAACCATATTGAATTTTGCAAGATGTCTTAAAGAAACGGGTTCTTGTTAAGTTTATTAGACACTCTGTACTTGTACACAGACGCGGGCGAGTGACCCGCCTTTTGTATACCCACTAGCTAGCTAGCCAAGTTAGCATGGTGACCTTCGACGGCCCGCGGTAACAAGAAGGACCAAACGTTACGTGTTAGTCAGTACCTTTGTAGATAAATACAACTCACAGCAGTCCTTAAATAAGCGCGGCTCCATAAAACAAGTGACCGAGACGCCTGCGAAAGCCCGGGCAGGGGGTGGGGGCGAGCGGCTCGGCGATGGCGCCAAATCCACCGGCGTCAACCGATAAACCGGACAACCAGGGGCAGGGAGCGCGCCTTATCGCCTACCTAATTGAAAGCGCGGTCGCGCGACGCGAGCATGGGCTTCAGGTGCGTCCGAATCATTGAGCATTTAAAGGTGCTGATGAGCGACATAAAACAGATGCGTGAGTCTTTAATAATTACGCGGGACACCACGGGAAAAATTGAGTACTTGTTGCAATGTAGAGCCCCCCTAATGGTGACTGACGTAACCCAACTTGATAGTATATAAATCCCTTATGAATGTGAAACGATGCTGAAAGCTGTCAGCTAATACCAGCCGGTCCCTAGGTGAACAAATGCTTATAAAGTGCTACCGAATAAATAGTTTAACATACGTTACAGCACTAAAAAATGCATTTTACAATTTTCATATTTTGGATATGTTGCGATTTTACTGTACAAAAAACCTGTATGGCATTTTTTTGTCAGAGGAGTGCCGCGTCTGTGATTTATTATACCTATCTTGCGGTAGTGGCAGTCAACACGGGTCTACCTGTTCCTGAGCAGACATGCATCACTTCTTGGGCGATGCATAAACCACAGATACATAGTGAAATCTGCATTCGGATGAAAAGAGACTACATGCTGAAATTCCTATTAACCAGTTCTATTCGGAGTAGTGAAGATACATAGAAGCAATTGCATATTATCAATTTAATGCGGTGATTTGAGTAGCGTGCCGGTCTTAAATGGTTTTTCATCATTTTCAGAATGAATTCGCATTAAAAATTCTGACACAATACCCCATAATCCCAAACGTGACATCCACGGTTCCGAACCCAGTGTTTCACATCACCTTTTTCATTCTCATATTACGAATGATATTTTATATATTCTACACCCAAATCAGAAATCACAAGTTGACAGGGGCGGGAAGAGAATGCAATTAGCAACGATGTCCATTGTCCCGTCAGTATATACTGGCACCGGTCGTTTTTAGCTATAATTAATGCGTTTCCCTCTACCTGGGCGTTTGTCTGATTTAACATTGCAGAGCCAAGTTCCATTCTGCAAAAACTAGGACAGAAGGCTTGTTTTCTTGCGTTCCTGTATAGCCGAGTGGGGCTCATGCGCGCTCACACACTTGCACCCTTGCATAGGTTACATACAAATTCACAGCATCCGTGAATCGCATCTACGTTTCCCAAGGCACAGTCGCGGCACCACGGCTGACATGAGTGCCGATGACAATGACTGCTATTTTCAAACAAGTGATATTAGCGCGAATCACACAAAATCCAAAAAACAAGCACATGCACTATTATTCTTTAAAATCCATGCCGTGTCAAGAAAAACATATATTAGTTATAGTTTAACCAAGTCACCTACTTTGACTTAACTATAAACATCAAACCACATTTATTAATATAAAAAACATGTCTTACCGTTTCTATAAATGAAAGATAGTGACGTCCTTACTGTTAGCCAAATATTGTCTCTTAAAAAGGCGAAACGACAAAGCACTAGGCAATGTTATACAGATGAATTCCGCCTTTCTTAGCTGAAACTTGCGAAAACAAAATAAACAACACTGCCGAAATGAAATATTTATTAAAAGCAAGACATTCAATGGACCCCTTCTAGTTAAATGAATCACGTAAATAAAAGGAAAATAAATGAAGAAATAAAAGGAATCAAATAATTAAAAAAAGAGCCGGCTTCTGCCTCTCTCTCTCTTACTAGTTCGCGACAAAAATAAGCGACATCACTGAGTGCGAACCAAACCAAGGAGGAGGTTGTCTTTAAAGGGAAGATAGTCCTGCCTTTGGATATATAGAGCCGTATCACAGCAAAGATATACCTCTCCGCACTCTCTGTCCAGCACCGACTCAATCTATACACGCGAGCGCACATGTACGCGGAAGTATACGCTTCGGGACGCTCCGCCGTCACGTATTGATGTGCCGCACGCAATTGGCCGCGCGGCGGCGAACGTCCAGAAATCTCGAAACGCTATTGGTCAAATATTTTGGTCAATCATGAAGAGCTGGCGCATCCGACAACAGGAGAATCGGAATATCAAACAAAGCCCTTATATATGGAAAATAGAGGTGTGCGAAAAAAAAAAAGGAGTACCGAAGTCATTCCATTTGTCCCTCTTTTTTGTGCTTTTAAAACAAAAACAGAAAGGACATTATATTTTTTCTTGTATCCGTTCACATCTCGATTAAAAAGAGGCTGTAAAATTAACTATGTTTAACGACAGAAGGATACCTCGGTGAGAACCCCAGTGTGATTTTAGAAACACGAGAATATTTTGAGCTTGATATTTTGCTCGCAGTTTTCCGTTTTTCGTCACGTGGAGTAAATGCTCCGCCGACGAAAGGATGCCAGGTGGAATTTTTGTTTGTGTTACGTTTACATCCCGATTGGATGTCGTTTTACTTTATAATTTTCTCTTTTTTTACCTGTGCACACTTCCAGGTGCAACATTTGTTGTGATGTTAACACACCATGAAATGTTAAAAGTCTGACATTTGCAGACGTAAGAAGTAGTGTCAGTCCGTTTCTGTTGGCAAAGTATGCCCTGAAACCTCTGATAAGAAATGTTCGTTAAGATTCATACTGTTACCCACCCACCGAAGGACGCAGAAATGTTAGCAGTTTACATTATGAGATCTTGAAGTCGTGCAAATGACATGGAGTCAAATTATTTTCGCAATAACCGCAGGTTTTTCTGCATTTAGAATATTTAATATCAAAACTCTTTTTATTTGTATTTTTTGGAAATATGACCTGCGTTGACATTTGCTAAGGCCGTTCAGGTAAGAAATTTTCATTTACAGCCACAACATTATTTACAGTGTTCAGGTTTACCGTGTCAATGAAACGTCAAATTAATAGCAAACTGCCATCCTCTTAAGAAAAGAAGGAAAAAAAAACTAGTGGAGGTTATTTTTTTCACTCCTTTCACCACGCTGTTATGGGAAAATGTTGTGATACTCCAGCCAATTTGAATTAATTCTGTAAAGTTCCAATGATTTAGGCTATATCAAAGTATTCCCGCCCACGCGTGTTCTCACCCAAAATCACGTACAACGCATTTCCATTGAGGATGAACTGAAAGGTAAAAGCAAACATTTAAGGACCAAGGACAACTACCGACAACGTCAACAGGATACGCAACGAGAACCTGAAGTTTGGGAATGGTGTGTTTTACGCACACAAACAACACACACATACACACATTTAAAATAAAGAAGAACAGGGGTAAATAGACTATATATATATATATATATTTGTGTGTGTGTGTGTACTTAAATGAATATACGTAAATACGTCTGCATATACGTAGGATATATCTATATATAACGACTGCGATTTACCCGTGTTCTTCTTTTACCCGAATAAAGTCTACAATCCATTTCCTTGACTGCGAAGTTCCCTCTGGACGGGCAAATTGGTTTGAAATGCATACCGTACATTTTACCTTTGATCACTGTGTACGTTTTAGTTGGTAATGTAACATGACATGTATAACTAACATTTGTAAATGAGCAGGTTTAACGTCCCGTTAAGTTAATTTTATACACACATTTGATTAACTAGCGATAGCCTATTTCTGCATTACTTTTAACCGATGCGTTAGGGAAGACAAACTTTCAATTCATGTACTGTACAGTTAATCCCTGAGAAAGAAGTAAGGAACCAGCTTGTAATGTAAGTGTTTTTATTTGCTTACTTATTTATGTAACGTTTCCATAAATAGCAATTCTCCTCAGTGCAAATGCTTGTATATCCTTCGCGACCTTGTATCTATGCATCTGCGCTAAGTCGTTTTAAAAAAAGACGAGGTTCGGATAAATTAACAAGGCTTGAGCTTGAATTAAAAATAATAATAATAAAATAAACAGGAGGAGATCCGCAGAGGAACAGGAACAGGGACAACTGTCTTATCAGCAGGCAGCAGAAATTGTGACCGCTGAAGAGGTGCTCTACAGATAATCAGTTGAATGGGTTTGCAATGCACCAAACTTTACGCTTGATAAGGAGTACCCAGTGACGTGATTCGGCTGAAACGTGTTGTATCGAGTCGTAAATTAGCACATTTGAATCCTGCCCCCTTACACGGACTGTTCAGCTTAACTAATTCTATATTAATCAATCAAAACCACTCCAAATCGACGAGAACGATATCTGCTGTTTCATATAGTAAAGTCTTTTCTTAATTTACTCTGTCTTTCCATGTTATAAGCCTGATTATATAAGAAAGAGTTGTCATCGTTAAATCCTTAAATGTCCCTTTCGGGTTATATTTTCTAAACATATATATATTTTTCAGTATTTTTTAGACCATTTTAGGCTCTTCTTAACCACATGTCAAAACCATGCCAGATTACTCTGCATAGGGCATCTAAATGCTGTTAAGGCCTTGTATGTATTTTAAGCATGTAACTTAATTATATGCTTAATACTCATTTTCAGGTTATTAAGAAGGCAAGTATGTGACAGAGAGCATATGTCATCATATGTTGTTTTGAGTCATAAATAGTAATAATAATAATGGATGTTGTGGCCCAGGAGTTTACACTGTTGAATTACACCTCCAGGGCAGCTGGTCGGAATCCCTCCTCTGTTCAGTGTGTGTGGACTCTCTCGCTATGCTGCAGATTTACTAGTTAGGCTAATTGGCACCTGTGTGCTGAGTGTGTTTGTGTATGTGCCCTGTGATGGAGTGGCATCCCATCCAAGGTATACGCCAGCCCTGTGCTGCCTGGGCTCCCTGTGACCATCACTAGGATGCTTGGATGGCTAATAATGGCCTGTTTCAAGCCCTCAAGGTGCCATTTATGAAATGTATGGTCCAAATTAGACATTTTATGATCCACCTCTTAGCTACTGTGGAAGAACGCAAAATAGCAATATATAGTAACTTGGGTACTTTTTATACAAATGTATAAAATAAAAAGACTCAGGTTTATAGAATATTTCAAGGTTCAGGCTCCAGATATTACTGGACACTTTGAATGATTAAACTGTAATTAAGATGGCATCAGACACAGCTTTTTACCGTCAGCACCTTTGCGATAATGTTTAATTACTGCATGTACGAAATTCTTCGCTGATTAGAATACCATTCTAACCTGCTGATTAGGAAACCATTGTGGTAATTTAACGTGAGCGGTAATGATAACAATTAATGCTGAGCTGGAAGTCTCTGTGAGATGACAACAATGCAAGCAAAACCGTGGAGCACATTTTTTTTTCACCTGAGGTTATTTCCTTAAGTTTTTTTTGTCATTTTGTCAAAAATAACAGTCCAGAGTTATAATAATCATCGGCAAGATCATCTTCTTCATTCATTTCTTTTAAAAAAGGACCTGTTACAATCTGTCTGAGTTCATCTTGCCTTTCACACCTAATGAAGCCATTTTAAACCAAGACTTACCCTATTTTAGTTAATTCTTTTTTTTCATGCTCATACAAAACATAATTACACAAGAAGAGCGGCTTTAATCAAACAGGTCTCATCTAGATACATGGAGAAAGCGGAAATCACAAGCTACTTGGCTTTTCAAGAGCAACAATTACAATCACTTACATTTGGGGCAAAAATATACATATTCAAAATGCATTTGGATGCACATCAGACCAACAAACATTTCTTGGCCTGTAAAATGGCAGCTCAGTATTTTATTTTACAGGACTGTGGGTACTTAAACACTCTTGCTTGTAGTATTGTGATAAATAAATTGGGGTTCTGTCTTGGTTGTATTGATATAAAAACATTTTTATAGTCAAAAGTATTTTTAATGAAAAAGTCATCATCATCGTACTTTGAAAGATGGAGGATAAAGGTACAAACATGATTATGGTAAGGGGTTATGAGTATGGCTGGTCTCAGTGGGCCAAGGACAAAGGCTATGAGTCATTCTTTTTTCAGCACCCCAGCATGAATTATCTGGCTACTGAAGCCATGAGCTTCTAGTGTTAGACAATATAACCTCAAGATGGCAACGAAGCAACTAAGCGACCAGCTAAGACATTGAACTGTCCGGCGAAACAATGCAGCGTTTCCACCGCTTTCAAAGACGGGTCGAAATGTCAATGATGGCTATTCTCATGTTATCATTTTCAGAGCCTCAGTGTCAATGGTTCGTGAATGGCCTGTAGGTGATTAGAATGCTACCCAGATGCAATAAAGTGAAGTATGTCGAAAGACTCTCCTTGTAAGGCTCAGGATGAAAGGGATATTAAGGATAATTACTGGAAAATACAGCTTTTCTGACAATCCGGGGCACTCTGTGCACCGTTTCTGCTGTACTGTGATGATCAGGAAGCATATCCTGCAATAAAAAGCATGACAGATGTTGGAAATAAAATATTAAACCATGAATTTGCTCATGAGCTTTGATGTGTGTAAAGAAACAGGAGTTAATTTATAAGACTATGCCAGGTAATTCCACTTCATTGAAGAAGAATGTGATTTTTGGTTATGTTTTCTTTATGTCCCAAAAATGTAGAATTTTCCTTATCCATATTTATTCCTGAGGTAATAAATTAGTAAATATGCCACAAAAACACTCTCAAGCATTTAATTAACAAAAAAAAAAACAAATGAAAAAACAGCAATAACAACTATTAAACCTTCATACGTAATAAAAGGTAAATAAATATACATAATGGAGGAACTGCATATAAAAAATAATAAAGCAAGAATATTAATAGATTCACTCTCAAAAAATGTCTCAGTGAAAAATGTAATAAGAATATATTAGCTTGTAGCACAAGATTTTTTTTCCCCAAACCTATTGCATCGCTTAGAGCTACGTATTGTGCAACTTGCACTGCTGTTGTTTTGATGTGATGAACGCAGTCATTCCTACAGCGTGTTTAACCAGCATCGCACTGTGTACCACTACAGGTAAACAAGTCTCCAAAGCACAGAATAAGGACGTCGTCACACTGAGCTCAGAAAGTTAAAAATTAGATCAGGGTTTTTTCTTTATGGACTCTGATGCAGCCTTTTTCTGAACCATCGATTTCTGATATCCATTATGCACTATTATTGTACTGCAAAGCAACATAGACAATACATTGCAATGCGTTCCATGCATGACAACATTCATCTTCCCTTCAGAGTAGCAGCTGTAAGTTGAGTAAGAAGAACGGCACAATTTTAGCCATGGTTCCTGGGTTACTGTCAGCCCAATTGTAACTACCTCATCTTTAGTGCTCCATAGTACATTAAGGGTTGATTCCGTCCGCACAGGTGCCAGTTAGCAGTAGCACAAGAACGGCAATAATTCCCCTACAGTCAAAAGAAAAGACAGGTTGATGTCTCAAAAGCAATTTTCTTTCCATGCAACATATTGAACAACTGCCAAGTTGGATGCATTGGATGCGTGAAATCACAATGCATATAAAACATGTGAAAAGCAAAAAAAGTTGATTGTATGCTGTGATCAGTGATATCCTGGGTCATTTTATTTCTAGGTTCGGGAAGAGTTAATTTCAGGTAAGGAAACAGAATAATTTATTACATATCATGTTATGAAAATTAATCATTTATCACAATTATAATCAATGCAGCCTATATGATATCAAACCCATTTGTTCTGTGAATTTCAAGTGACACGTTTAAAAGTAGCTGTACCATTTTAGCACAAGTGAGAAACATCATACATTGTCTGCTGAAATGCATATGCTGGAGGTCTAGAACTGAGATCAGTAATAAATCTGTTGACACAGAATGTGTAAAAACAGATGGTGAAAACTCCTCGGCGTTTTGTCACTAACTCACGCACTCACTAACTCATTCACTCACACACACTCACGCTTTCACTCACACACTCGCTAACAAAAGCAGAGTTTTAAGTTCCGCTTTCAGTTACCGTGGTTAATCATGCATTCCCCCGAGTTTTCCTCCTCGTTTGCTGTGACACTGGCCGTTCAGCACCTTGGAGAGCTCCCGTATCGATTGCATGGTGGCACTGTAGCCAGGGACTGCAGTCAGCCCAGAGAATGCCCAGATGCAGGCAGCGATCTGCAGTTTGGGCATTAAGGATTGTGCGTACCAAAGCCAGAGTGAGAAAGACGGTTCCTGCATCACATAAATTTAGCATTTCAGTATCACGCTCAATTCTATTTCTGCAGGTTTCCAGCTGCCATTTTACCTGTGAGGGGTTCATAGGGTTTCCTCAGTATTTGTCATGGTTCCCACCTGTAGTACCTTCTCCTAGCTAAATGGTTTACCAACACTGCAGAGCAGAGTATGACAGCAGGCCTTGCTGTTCATCACAACATCATGAGATCTTTTGAAAACACCAAAGTTTACTCATATTGCCTATTATGGATTAAAGGCCAGACAGTATCACACGCTAATTACATACAGTTATAAATAATGAAAACAAATGGCACAATCACTTATTATTATTAACAAAGCACAAGATACTATGAATAAGAATAATAACACGATTACTACTTATAACAATAATACTGCTAGTAGCAGTAATTATATTGTTATTAGTAATGATGTCATATCAGAATTTTTATTATTCGCCAAGTACCACATGTACAAGGAATTTTTTTGGTGCAGGTGTCAGCATCATAATAATCCATTAAAAGGTGTAGAAAAAGATAGAAGATATACAGAATAAAAAGGTGAGAGATACATGGAACATAAATAGACTATATACATCCATCCATCCATTTTCCAAGCCGCTCATCCTACTGGGTCGCGGGGGGTCCGGAGCCTATCCCGGAAGCAACGGGCACGAGGCAGGGAACAACCCTGGACAGGGGGCCAGCCCATCGCAGTAGACTATATACAAATAACTGCAAATAAAAGGATAAGCAATGTAACAAGGAAAAATGCGTATGTGCGCTCACTGCAATAGTGGAAACTGGGAAGGTTCTTACTCAGAAGGATTATGGCATGGTATGGGATAAATAGTAATTGTGTGCATTACATTGTGAGTCGATATGTTGTGGACAGTGGATATGCTGACTTGTGTTGCTTGGTACATCCTCTTTATCCTTCTTTAAGAAAGATATCCCGATGTGATCTTTTAAGCCTGGATTAAATCAACCCCCTAATTTCTGATGTACCATTTTCTTTGTAATTACTTTCATAAGTGAAATAATACACAACCATAATGTGTGTATTACGAGTACCATTCTGATTGTTCCCTCTTCCTTTCTCTTTGGATGTTCAGGCATAATAAAACAGTGGGAAAAGAAAAACACGAACAAATCAGCAAAGGAGAAAAAAAACAAGGAAACCACAAAAACAATCCTGGCATGTCAATCCTTAGGGCAGTGCAGAAGCCTCTGGATCTGCTCGAAATAGGGCGTATAATCTCAATTAAACGTGTCATGTTTCTGAAATGTATCAGCTTGCTTTTCTCTCTCTCCTCTCCCTACAACGCCGCAGACCAAGTGCATGAGATACATTCACACTCCTCTAAAACAGCTGGGTATAAACTTCCCAAAGACTGGTTCACCTTGGGCTTGGTGAAGTTGCTGAAATCCTGACACAGTATGGGCACCAGAGATCGATAGAGGTCAACAGGTTTGACCTTAGAAATTTGGGAATTACAAGTCCTTTTTGGCAAATCCACAGCACATAGAAAGGTTAGGCTACAAATTTTCTGACAACAAACAAAGAACATCATTAAACTCACTAGCTGTTTCATTTCAAGTAAGGCAACATCTGAGACAAATTTTTCTATCCTACACTGCAGGACTGGGAGTTTTGCAAAGGTCTTTGTGCTTGTGTGATAATAGCCATGAAAATTATATTTGACGTTTGTTTAACTTGCAAAACAAATGTAGCAAGATGCATGCCAAACATTATTTATATGTAGTATATAAATGCACACAGATTCTCTGACTTGGCCATTTTTCAATCCATACTTGTGTGGGCAGAAGCCTGTTCCAAGTTGAGTGACTGATGACCTTCTGTTCCAATTATTCCCCTGACGACCGAGTAGATAAACAGAAAAATCAGACGCTCAGCGTTTGAACACCAGGTATCGACTGACTGAATATCACTGAAGGGATTAATTGTGAATGTAGCACACTTTGTGTTAGCACAGCTGATTGAAATTCCATCATGTTTCATCTTTTTTTTATTACACATGATGCCTAAACTTTTGAAGCTTTGGAAACTAGGGATTTCCATTGTCTGCAATCTGTAATATTTCTGGGTACCGCTCTGAATGGTTTTGAGGTGCTGTGCTATGTGTGGCATGGAACATTGCAGGGTAGAGTTACATCACAAGGCAGGACTAAGTCACGTGACACCTGGAATTGTCCATTCATCTTCTATAGCCACCTGTCCAGTTTATGGCCCCTGTCAGCCTTGGAGACTATATCCAGGTACAAGGTACAGGGTACTCTCGATAGGATGTAAGCGACAATGGGATATAACCAAGCAAACAAAACATTGTTTTTTTTGATGCAAAAATCAGAGCAACTCTCTTAAGAATGCTTCTTTTTGAAAAATGTTGAGGGGAGGGGGGGGGGTTTAAAGCCCCATAAATCACATAAAAAAAACAAACTCTAAATTGCTACATATATGGAGAAACCTTTCTCCGTCCTTTCTCCATCTCCCCTCCCCTGAATTTACCCAGCTGGGTTCTATTAATTGGGTTACCTGTGGGTATACAGCTGGTGATCATTCACTGTGAAAATACAAAATCCTCATGCCATCACACCGTCTCCCGCCTGCTCCCTGCTTGCAGAGGCTACGGCTCTGAAAATTATTTTATTAACCTTATTATAAGCACTAATGTCACAAAAAAGAAAGTCAAGGCTACTTCAAAATAATGTCAATTGGCACAAAAATTCCAGAAAAACATAAAATATATAATCAAAAATCAGAAAAAACTACAGCCTCTTCCAAAGTTACGTTGGGGTTACATTCCAATAAATCTGTCATAAGGCAAAAATATCCTAAGGTGAAAATTCATTTTTATACAATATACCTAAGCTAACAAACATCATAACCTAACCTAGCCTACCTTAAACATGCTTAGAACACTTATATTAGCCTACAGCTGGGCAAAATTGTTAACACAAAGCCTGATTTATAAAAAAAGTGTTGAATATCTCATGTAATTTGTGGAATAATGTACTGTAAGTGAAAAGCATTTACCCATTGTAAAGACAAAATATCATAACACAGACCATTGTAACCCGGGGAGCATCTGTACAACAGATTGACCCTTAAATTTGAGAAGCTGAGACAAATTTGATTGTGACTCATTTTTCTTTTTCAGGGGTAAACAGCTTATTGTGTTACTTGAACACAAGACTCCAGACAGTCTATACCTGTGGGGTACTGCAAATTAAAACACTGCACCATGCAGCTGTGGCACAATCCATCTAGGAATAAGGGGACAATAAAGACAACATAGGGTCTGCGGCATTGTCAGGGCATAGATCAATTTAGCATTGTCGCAGTTTTGGATGTTAGTTGTTTCAGGGCTAACATGTTGGGAAGGATACTATGTCTGTTTTTAATTAACAGAATTTGAATTAACGGACATGTGATAGTTCATCTGCTGTAGCTCGGCCAGAAGAATCTGACAGCTCGTGGGAGTTTTACTGACACAAAAATGTTCAGAGGGCAGAACAAAAAATGAGAGATAACTAAGCAGATTGTAGAGGAGGTAGGCCCAACAACTAGAGGTGTAAAGACTAAGAGTACTGATTGGATAGTCCTGTCTCCTCTAGTTGTGTGGACTCACCTCTTCTACAATCTGATTGGTTATCTCTCTGAACCAATATTTTTTCCTTCTGCCTTCAGAATATTTTCATGTAAGTAAAACTCGCATGAGCTATCTGATGATGTCTTGTGTGTATGACAGTGGGCAGGACATTTACTTGAGAGCATAGGACTACAGGTATCGGCTTCCAAGAGGAAGTCAATGCCTATTTCCCCACAGTCAGACATGGACAGACCCAGGGGTAGAGTACATTTGTTTGCCATTCGCTGTCATGGGCGATGCTCTGATGACTTGCATGATCACATCTGCTTTTGTCATCCTGCCCCCTGATACTTCCTGATCAGGGATGGTCAATAAACAAATCTATATGTGATTTCCACCCAAAATGATTGTTTCGTGGTGTACAGTATATGTGCACATGTATTGAATTTAAGGTACTGAGATAAAATGGAATATTATGGATAATATAGGAGATAAAAAATTCGATAAAAGGTCCTTTTGTGAGTATCGAGTAATAACTTTTACATTTTTTTTTAAAAAAAAAAGCAATAATATGTCTTTCACTGAGCACTTCTTAACCACAGTCTTCCTAAAAGGAAGACAGAAAAGGTATGTAGAATGTCTTGATAATTTTCCAGATGCTGGGATGCACTCTGGTGCCAACCATAAATTCAATCAGTGCGTTGGGATTCATATATCTGAGACTATTAAAAGCAGCGTAAAGTGCATCTGCTCCTCAGGCAAAAATCAATTATTTCTCCTCCGACAAGAAAAATGTCTCACTGCAAACACGATATAAACAGAGACGAGAGTGCTCTCTTAAAGATCACGCACGGGTCTCGCCAATTACTCCGTTTTTCCATTTCAAAGTCTTCGATTTCACATTCGCTCAGTGGATATTTCATTTGAAAAGAATCCATAATCGAATTGGAGATGATGTGTGCTTGTGCTGGTCTGTTTCATGACGGAAACCAGACTGGACTCTGTGTAAATCTGTCTTTACACATATATGAAATTACTACACATATAGCTTTCAGATTTGGTCATTTTTTCACGGTCACCTCACACCGCCATATTTTTTGGATGTGGGGCAAGCTGTCTTCAAAGGGCTATTGTGTTCATGTGTGTGGATGTACGTATATATGTATATGTGCATACTGGTCAGTGCTGGGGGGCATGGAGCCAAACCAGAGCAAAAGGCGGGCATCCACCCTGACCGAGATTCTGGTCCATAGTACAGCACATACATTCACGCTAACTGGGGGCAATTAACCTAACTCAGTGTTTTCCAATCTGGTCCTTGGGGACCCACAGCCGGTCAATGTTTTTTTGCTTCCTCTAAGCTCCCTTCCAGACAGTCCACATTTTTGCTCCCCTACTGGGAGCTGGGAGGGAGCAAAAACGTAGACTCTCTGTGGGTACCCGGGAACTGGATTGAGAAACACTGACCTAACTACATCACTGGAGTACCCAGGTGAAACCCACATGACATGGAGAGAACATGCAAACTGCGCAAGCACACACACACACGCACCAAGAGTGGGATTCAAGCCCACAACCCTGCTGGTGTTACCCAGCACAGTCACAGTATCACCCCTTATTATAATACAACCATCAGAAAATGAGAAATATTACCCGGCAACACCAATCATGTGCAACGAAAGCATTCTTTCTGGTTATTACATTGACCGTTTTCCATTATTGATAAATTTCAGCTGTGTTTTTTTGCACAGCACTCCTGTTTCTCATTATTTCCTAAATGGCATGCGCCCGCTTTTTCTGATGTGCTCTGATAACTGCAAAGGCCCTCCAGATAACCGGAGCCTGAATGAGGGCCTGCCTTCTGCGCAGCGGAGTTTTTATAGCAACAAATCAAAGTCAATAATAATTCAACAGGGTAAACCTCATGGCGTTAATCTTCTGAATTCATCAATGTTTCTCAGGGTAATTAATCAATGCATTAAAAAGTGGGGAAATTGGCAATTAATCTTTAATCCTCCAAAGACATCCTCTTACGTGTGAGGCACAGCGCGCAAGACTACTGCTAGTATGTTTAATTCAGCAGTCAATGTACATAGATATGCTTACCCAAAGCCATCCACTGCTGCTCTGCATTTAATAGCTGGAAGTTTCTGCTGAGGTAATTCTAACAAAGTGCATTTACAGATTGGTCCCCCTCCAAACCTGCAATGAGTCATGAGTCTGGTTCCTTAACTGCAATGTGATCTGACCACGGTAACCAACCTGGGGGGGGGGGGGGGGAATGTTATGGTGTCAGAGAGATTGCTGCCTAAAGGCTCCTGTGTCAGCTCTTTGGTTATGTGCTCAATGTTCTACCCAATTCTTAAAGTGTCCTCCTTATAGGTAAAAAGTGTATGCAAGTTTGTAATTGTTCAAATTTTAATATTTAACAACACAGTAGTGCAAGATAGTACAGTGCACTTATGTATATCATCCCTGGGTATCCGTAGAAAGAGGAGGAGTGGTATCCTGATGTCCTGGCTAAAATTGCCCACTGTGTCACTATCAAATCTAGTCTCCAATTCATCCCCTATATATAACTGGTGAATTCTCTCCTGCCCCTTCACCACCTTAGCTACTGTGTGGTGAGCAGAATGGCTGCTGTCACATCATCCAGGTGGGGGCTACACAGTGCTGGTGGTGGAAGTGGCTCCCCATTGGTTCTGTAAAGCACTTTGGGTGTCTTTAAAAACACTATATAAATTGCAACTTTAATTGAAGCACTGTGTTGATAAATAACAAGTACTGGAATCAGACATCTCAGAAATTCTTGTGTCATCGCTTTAAAAACATGCACCGTTCGGCTGAAAGGATTTAAGAAACATTACATTCTTACGGCTTTGGTGTAACTGTGACTAATGAAATTTGATCTTCTACTGTAGCTCCATAAAAACATTCAGTTCAGCCAAAGCACAGAAACAGGGTTAGTGACCCACTTGACAATTCAATGTGTTGTGCAGTAGGTACTGTGAAGCAATATTGGTCTCTTTCGGTTCAATTCCCTTTTCAAGTTATAAAGAAAGTCTTTAGCAGTAGATCTAACAGTCAGTGAAATAGTAGGCTCAGTATTAATAAGATCCTTGAGCATAAACAGGCTCTGTGGTAACTTATAGATTTAATTTAATTTTAATTGAATTGCACAGGTTGTATTGCTGAATATTTGTTCACATGGTGAAGGGACTATGTGTCACCTTCGGTTTAACACTGCAAATATTCTGCACCTGGTACAAATCTGTCAACGGTGATAAAAAAAGAGAGCATATTTATGGGGTAATTTTCAAGAGAAAAACAAGGCGTGATTTTTTTCCTACTTGCTATCATTTCCAA
Source organism: Gnathonemus echidnorhynchus (assembly GCA_026776725.1). NCBI lineage: Eukaryota > Metazoa > Chordata > Actinopteri > Osteoglossiformes > Mormyridae > Gnathonemus > Gnathonemus echidnorhynchus. The sequence continues at coordinate 10,342,365 of JAODJU010000014.1, forward strand.
TGCCTTCTGGGCTTCCAAAACTCTGGGCATCACAGGTTTTTTTGGGGCTGTGAGTCTCAAGTGTTTCCAGGACTGTATGGGATGTTCACCTGGACGTCCGAATAGCTGCTGAGTAATGCTCCCAGCGCCAAAGCCACTGGCTTCTCTGAATCCTGGCTCCATGACCAGCACCTCTGGCTACCAATCATGGCACCATGAAAGCGTTAATAATAATCACACGACTGTGAAAACATTTTCATTGTAATATATGTCAGTTTTTGACATGCAATATGGTGCAGTGTGAGTCTGGGATCATCAGTTTTTTGTTGTGGCTTAAAATCCAACAGAAGAGGAGCCAGTAAACACACAATAGCAGTACTAATAAATATACAGGTTAAGGAGAGCTGAAATAGAGCTGGCAGGGGCTGGACCTGGGCTGAATTCAAGAGGTCCCAGCTGAGAGGGCTGTAGGAACCTGCAGCCTGAAGCTCAGCCCTATCCCTCATTAGAAGGTGGTGCTGGCACAGAAGAAAAAAGGTGAAGACTCCATCGGCAGGGAGAGAGTGGATCTGTTCAGCTCAGCTACGAAGCAAAGCTCAGGAACATTGCCCATTGCTCAGGAACAGGTCCAGTGTGGCCCTAGCTGACCGGGGGGGGGGTGGTGGGTGGATGCTGAGGTTGCACATGGAATCACAGCAGAATATCGGCAACATCTCAGAGCAGTGGGTACCCTTTCCGCTAAAGCCGACAGCTCTGTTTACACACCTAGCTAGTCCGAGATCAGTCCGAGAATCACCATGCTAAAAGTTAGCACAAAATTCAGCATATCTCATCGCAGTAAGGATTTACAAAACCAATTAAGGTTCTTCAAATACACTTTTGAATTAAGGTAAACAAAGAAAAAAATCTTATAATCAATAATCAAGTGTGGGAAAAGTCACTTCCGTAAAAGTGGTCAACAGAGTCATCTGACACAAGGGGCATGATGGGTAATTTATTGAAAGCTTGGATTTAACAAGCAGGCATGACGATTAAACACATCCAAACGTTCATCTGATATGGATAGCCTATTTTAAACCATTTCTACTTTGTATTTGCTAATTGGTGAATTGCTTATTATCCGTTAACCAATAATAATGCTTACAGGTAAGTAATGGACCTGCCCCCTGACTTTGCCCCACCCTGGGATGGTCCCCCCGCCCCCCCCCCATCTTCCCCACTGTTTAGAGATGCCAAGGAAATTACTCTTGTGCCTTGAGCCAGCACCCTTCAAGGCAGTCTGCAAGACCTGTTCAAGGCTAAACGACTTCTGCGCAGACGCTCCCACTGCTGGGACTGCGCCCAACAGTCACCCTGCTTTCAGAAGGAGGTGCCATCAAAGCCGGTATTCTCTGAAGGACACCCAGTTGCTAATGCGAAAGCACTGTCAACGACGGAAGGCGAGGCGTTAGACCCTGTCAGGCGCAGACACAGGGCATCGTTGCTGGCGAGCAGGAAATCGCACGGTCTGCCGAACACACGCAGAGAAATGCACCAAGAGGGCGCCCTGCAACTGAGGGCAGGAGATGCTGGCTTCTCAGTTAAGCCTCATTTCAGACATGTCCCCACCAGACAACAAGACAAAAGATAACTTAAAAAAAGAAACAAACTAAATAACTACTAACCGATTAGTCATACAGATTGTATGTTCAATACAATGCTAAATAAAGAAGCTAGTGTGCTTTACATTTGGCAGTGGGAAGTCTGGTTGTGAAAGTCAGGTGAACAGAAACTGGCAGCACGTAACTGAGCTCATTTAGTGTCCTTCAGCAGTGCGGTGCAGTGATTAAAGAAGGTTAGGTAATGCTTTATCTAAGGCCATGTTTTTAGTAATTAATAAACAGTCATAATGCATGCTCGTATCTATAATACACTAAAGATACCTTTATAATGCAGTACAAAGCATCCTTAATGCTTATGCCGACTGTTATAATGCATTATAAGGTATCAATAGTGTATTATACATAAGGACTTCATGAGGCAGTCATAATGCATGATAAACATGGCTATAATGTGCCTTTTTATAAATATTTATAGCCATGTTTGTAATGCTTTATGAATGCATTATAATGCATTATTAATGTGTTTATAAATCACTAAAAACATGGCCTTAAGTAAAGTATTACCAAAGGTTATACTTTTAGCATTAACAGTGAAAGCTTGTCGCTGTATGTAATCAAGTCCTTAAGGTAAAGAAAGCTAAACTAAACAACAACAACACAGTTTAAAACTGCAGCTTAATCTCAATACTGGCCTTCATTCCCAGTAATAAAAAGAGCGGCAAAGCTGGGTTTATATGACCAGGGAAAAGGCAAAGTAGACATTAGCTAATCAGTTAAGAGGGAGGACAGTATGTTTGAACACAGTAAATCTGCAGTAATTTTCTTATGATTGTGATAACCCAAAATAAGTGTTATTCCAATTAAAAACCAGGCTTGCTCCAAACTGCATTTGATCAGAATATTCCAAGGCCTATATCATGATGATACATACCTGCTGAGATGATAAAAATACTCCGCTTTGTCTAGTCAAGGTTTTAACAGAGTATACAATGACTGCACTGCACTGCCATCCATTTGAGTGACTGTATCACAGTCACCTCCAAACCACGCTGTAAACACTGTGGGTATTCAGCACTCACGCACCGGTCACCACAGGCACGGAGTGGGCGGGACTTCCTGAGTGGGTGGGACTTCCTGGGTGGGCGGGACTTCCTGGAGAGTAGTGAGACATTCCTGCTGGGCAGAAGGACACATCAAACAGACAAGAAGACATCAAATTTTTACCACATTCCTTGCATGAGCAGCCAATTATTCATGTTTATAAGGTGAGACAGACTTTTTGGAGCGTGGCCATCAGGGGACAAGGGTTCCTTGAGACTGAACGAATAACGATCATCGGCATCTCTGTCCCGTAGACTCTTTCTATGAAAACAGAGGGAGAGAGAGAGAGAATGAGAGAACAAGGAGATGGAGGGAGAGGGAATGTACAGGCCTTTGTTGGAAGCAATAACATTTAAATGTCAAAAAATAATTCTTGCTTTAATATTTTCTAATATTAGAGTATGAAATCTCCTCAGCTGCAAAGGCCAGGAATGCCCACAAGGGAAAAGAAAATGACTTACCACTTTCCCTGACAGTTCATAATTTCGTCTTTAATATATTTTCTTTAAAAAGTTTAAGGTCAGTTTTCATAACTGTTCTTCTCATATCTAATATATGGCTTTCAAATACATTTTTCATTTTGCAATCAGGCAACAGCGAAAGGGAGATCTTTATCGTCATGGTAAACCGTAATTAATCTTATTATTCACCATCTCAGCCTTTTAATTCTCTCTTTCAACATAAATTAAAGTTGTTCATATTGGTATCTGGAGGATGATCTCCCTGAACATAATTCTCGCTGCCTCTAGTGACACATATTCACTTTCTTATGCAACTCGAGCTGTAACGTGCTCTCCAGAAGCTTCTCGGTTGGCGTCCCTCACCAATCCCAGTGTCGGTGTCCTGCTCCCGAATAGAGCTGGGCATACCATCTGGAGACTATGCCTGTACTTCTGAAAATACACCCCCTCCCCTGCCCCGCGTGCCATCACTTACTCTGCATACAGGATGACGGATGGCGGTCTGGATGACCACAGTCAAAATTTAGATACCTCTCCGCAAAGATGAATTTTCTCGCAACCTTTCTGAGTTGGTTATGAAAGAACATACATCATGCAGCAGGGAGAAGCGTGGACTAAATACACTTAAATTGTTTACTGTTTTCTTACTTTTGTAATGGCAGATTGTGCCGGAAAAACAGCAACTCGGAAGCTGGTTTATACTTTGTCATTGCAGTCAATAACTCGATTGTATAACTAATTGAGATGCATTTTTATATTTTTAGGAAAAGAATGAAGCCTCTGTAGTACTATCACTCATATTCGACACTCAATGATAATAAATAGCCAGAAGTTCATTGTTGTGATCTGTGTGTGTCCTTCCCAGCAGTAATACAGCCTTAAATGTCTCCTTGCTTCAAATAGCATTCGTGTGCTGCGAGCCACAACTCAAATAATTAAAGGTTAATTTCCTGTATCCCGAGATCGATCACGTTCTAATGACATGACAGCAGTACATCAAACCTGATCAAGGTGATTTGTGTCCAGGGGGGTCCTGGTTACAACAGCTGGGACGGCAGAGGAGTAACAGAGGGTGCTTCATATTTCCTCTCCAGTCGTGGCCATGGGGACAGCCTCCCTCCTGCTGCATCATGGGAACGCTTCATCAAAGCTGGATGGCACCGATCCTTGAGATGCAAGGTGATGGATGTCAAGGCGGCTCAGGTGGGTCTGTGCTGAGATGACGCCATACGGTTCTTCATAAAGCTTTTTTACCTTGTTTTCCTTCAGTTTACGTCAACCGTTTCAATACGCTGCTATGAATCATATGTCTCCTGGGCTGACACGCCTTTTCGGAACCTGGGGTGAGTGTCAACGACTCACAAAGCATCAGAATATTGAGAGACCCATAATTATCTCACAGCGTATTATCTTAGAAATTGCCCCGACATGATAGGAAATTGCAAGAGGGGAGCACAAATCAACATGCCCTGTTTATCATGCCACGTTCGGCCGGGAAGAATTAGTCTTTTTTTTTAACTCCCAAGAAACTGATTTATTGAGAAATGCGATAAGTGCAGTGCAGCTGATCCGGACTGCCGAAGCTGTGAGACACCAAGAGGCGCTTCGGATTACCATCGCCGCCGCAGATCCAGAGCGCTCGGCTCAGGCGACCTGCTTCTTGGCACGTTTCCGTTGTACGTCTGTGGACGTTTTGAAAGATACGGGTCAGGTTAAGCACCGTCACTTGCTTGCGCACCCAAAGAAAGGCCCCTCTCCTGTGTCTAGAAATAGCCACATTTTGGCCAGCCTGGTTAATCAACAGAGGTGGATAGTTCAGGTTCAGAATGTAAAAATCCAGATCAAGATTTTGTTTCAACCAACCAGTTGAGTATAAAGGGTCACAGCCGCATAGTATTCAGTTGGCTGGTTGGAACAAAATCTTGACCAGGATTTTTACTTTCTGGACCTGAACTAACCACCTCTTATTCATCCATTGCCCTGCCTGTTGCACCTCTGCTGGTGGGGTGTCTGCTGGAGTGTGAGATCAATTTCCTCCTTGAGCCAGAGGAATCTGGGTCTTCGGTTTACCAGACTAACCCCCTTGCTGGTGAAGTTATGCCAGTGGTGCCGATGTGGGCGCCACGTAGCCAATGGCTGTCCCGAGCAGGCAACTAAAACAGGCCGGACATGCCTTTGGGACGTCCCCAGGGACCCCGCTGAGAAAGGCTCTCGGCCACCCCACCATCAATTACACGTCGAACCACTAAACCAAAAGGGGTCATGTGATTTTCTTTCTCTTCTGCATCTTATGGCACATCTGACCTGCACAAGTCGTCACGTATACTCAGAATACCCTCCTGATTCATTTTTCCTGGGTGATTTTGAATTAGAATTAATCGTATATCTACTAAAAATATTTATTGCTATCAAAGCCAAAACAGAGATGGTATTTTCTTGATATTCAAGAAAATACATTCATGCTTTTTATAGGCAATTTCTGAATGTGTCAATGGGGGAAAACAAACCCACAAATATTTTCTGTTTTCTTTGTTGCTACTGTAGATTGCAATGGAACCTGACATCAACCTGAAATGTTTACAGGTCTGCTTAAAACTCAGTGTAACAGTTCTGTAGACAGTCCACTAAGGCTCCATCTAGGTGAAAAGGAGCTAAAATTGGAGTATTTATTACAAGTGAAGCTGGTCTGTGTGTGCTCACTGTGTTGGCACTGGCGTGACAGTGCCTAGGGGACTTGGAACGAGCCACAGCTGAACCCCCGGGAGGCAGATGCCACCAGGCCCATCCAGTCACCCAGAACCAACCCCCCCCCCCCCCAACAGGGCTGTGAGGAGAGAGTGGGGGTGGTAGGATGATGGGATATACGTGGTACGTGTTCGTGACTGCTGCTTGGCCTGACCTGAAAACTGACTGCAGCATGAAGTAGTGGGGCGGGGTGCAGCTCTACCCTCCCTCCATCCAATACCCCCCCCCCCACACACACACACACACACACACACACCCGGCCGCCGCCTCGCCACCCGCACCGAGCACCAGGCTGCCTGCCAAACACTCCAGAGCCATTTACTGCAGACATATTGGCAATTAGTGGACAAAACGAGGCCCATTTGTTAATCATCTTAACCTCTGGGATTCGTCTGGCCTTGTTTTTGCTTCTTTACTTCTCTGGTGTGTCGGTTTGCTTTTGCTCCTGAACCACAGGGGAGCTCCGGGAAAATATTTAAGTACAGGTTGGCAAGAGAGAGTTGAGAGTGGTGGCGAGTGGCCAGACAGCAGGTAAGGGAGGGGAGCGTCCAATGGGAGCTATGGAGGCAGGGATGCATAAAGGGGTGGGGCCAGAGGGGCATTGGCCCCAGCTGAAAGCTGATTGGCCCCCTCCCCTGACACTCATGGATTCAAAACATATTATTGGCTAATGATGGCCCCTTTATATTTTAAATTGTTCCCCCCACCTTAAAAAAATCCTAGAATTGCCCCTGTACAGCAGGGCTGTAAGATGCCGCTGTTGTTTACATCCATCCATGGTGACTTTAATGGCACAGCTAGCTGGGCATGATACAGAATGCAAAAGACATGTGCAACACAAATCAATATCATTGTGTGAGCCTTAAAGCTACCAAGCTTTTTAATGTCTCAGACTGGAAGACAGGAATCCAGCAGTCCAAAGATAAGGTCAAAGTGCATTTTCAACATGGCATTCCAAATACTGCAGCAAAACCACTTTCAAGGACAATGTTGTTTAGGCAACACTATATACACAGACGAGCCAAAAGATTATGACCACCCCCCCATCTGAAGTGAATAACGTTGACCATCTCAAAAACGCATCTTAAAATGGTTTGTGTCAAGGTCTGGGATATATTAGATGGTAAGCTATCATTGGGTACTCAAAGTCAACATGTTGAATGCAGAAGAAATGTGCAGAAATAAATATCTAAAGGACATTGACAAGAGCCAAAGCATTATGGCCAGATGACTGGGTCAGAGCATTTACAAAATGACAAGACTTGGATGCTGATGGTCAAGCGGGGTGAGTGCCTACTGAGAGTGGTCTGAGGAGGGAAGAACTGCGAACCGTTAACAGGGAGTTGGCCGGCCAAGACTCGTTGACGTTAGATGTGTATAAAGGCTACCCTGTGTGGTAGAACCCACCAGAAAGGCAACTGTGGTACAAATGGCAGATAATCTTCATGATGATCACAGGAATAATATGTCATGAGGTGCAGACCGTAGAGCTCTCCTCAGAGCACTCTCTGCACACACTCACCACAGCTGACCATCAGCACCCCTCAAGCCTTGCCGTTTCGGAGATGCTCTGACCCTGGCCAAAATGATTGGGCCCTTGTCAGAGTCAGTCGGCTCTTTATCCCTGCCCATTTTTTCCGCGGTCACCATGTCGACTACAAGTACCGAATGCTAGCTTAGCGTCCTAATATATCCCAGACCAGCACACATACCGTTCTTACTAGTCTACATTATTCACTTCACATGAGGGAGGTAATGATATTTTAGCTCAATGCTGTATATTCTATATATGTAAATGATGCTATGTATGTAAAATGACGTGGGGACGAGGGTAGCATATTGTCTCACTGCCTAGATGTCGCCTTTCCGGTTCCTTCTGTGCCGGTTCATTACCGATGGCCCGTTTTTCCGAGGCCGTGCGTTGGCTTGGCTGCAGCTGCCATTTCCTTCACGGCGCTGCCATTGCGGCTGCACCCCTCTGGAAGCCTCTCGCAGACACACTTGGCATCACAGGGCTGACTAATTGTGACTAAATCCAGAAAAAAGGATCCACATGTCAGTTTACTCATACTGTCATCTGCTCCAAGCCCCCCCCCCCTCCCAAATTTCACCGCCTGGCCTTCAGCAACTGTATCACAAGATTGCGGGAACCCAGGCACTATCAGCCACGGATAAGGGTTTCTCATGTGCAATGTTATGATTTTATTTGTATGCTGTGATTTATGCATTCATAGACATATTTCATTGTTTTCCTTACAAGGGATCAGGAAATAATTCTCAGTTTTCCTCATACTGGCAATTTGTTTATCTCTGATTTTATATTCCCTCTGGGAAATCTTCATTCTTTGCAACAATTTGCTTTTGGAAATGTGTGGCGTGTATCTAAGTGGCATGGTTGACTGACTGATCGACTACACTAAACAGACTTCTCTCTTCCTCTCTGTGTGCCTGCACAGGAAGTACTTCCTGCGGTGTTCTTAGACAGGAAATGACATCGGCAGTACTTTGCATTGGGGCCACAGGAGCATTCTGATTAACTGAGACAAATTAAAGATAAAAGTAAATGGTAAGCAGCGACAGCATGGAATATTGCCCTAAAGGAACTGAATGGTATTAGCTGTCGAAACTTTTGATTGATACCTAACTAGAATGCTATGCATTCTGGGAAAATAAAAAGATACAGCCGTCAATTCAAAATCATGTGTCCATTGCGTCTTTGTACCTGCCTGCTAGATTATATTGGCCCTCTGCTTACTCCAGGTGGTAAATGGCATTTCGTGACTGTTTCGAAAATGATATGTCATTCACTTCCATATGTAATGAATACAGATATTTTCTGGTGCAGTTTTAATGGCTTGAGACAAGCTGCTTATATTTTGAATGACGGGCAACTAGGCAAATGGAACTTCCAATTTAATGTGAAGCTTGGAATTAATGAGAAAACACCCCAAACAAAAGCATAAACTATTTACTCTAAATGCCATCAGTGGATGCAAAGGAAATTGCATGAAGACAGATAGCGATAGAGAGAAAGAGCAAAAGAAAAAAACTAATTTTCCCTAAAGAATCAACACAGAGTAAATTATTTTACTCTCTTCATTCTGTTGTTTTAAATGTCTCACCATTGCTTTATATCAGAGTGAATAAGTAATTTGGTGATCCAGCTTGAGCAAGGGGAAAAAACACTATGTGTGGAAATGTGTGGTTTAGCTAAGGAACAGGCATGCGGCAGGCAGATTTTAAGTGTGTCCTCAGTCTCCACATCCAGCTCATTCAGGCCCTTTAGCAGGACATTCTGGCCATTATATATAGGGGCATAGGTAGAAATTCTGGGTCTCCTGACAAAATGTCACCTTGGGCCCCAAATTTATCCATGTCCCTACTGCTCCCTGGTTATGAATGCCTTAGTCAAGCCTTCCCACAGCTAGAGGAAGGTAAATGATTATATTGAATAATACCTTTTTTCTGGGCTCTACAAACAGAAGAGGTTTGAAGTCTTAATTTCATCAAGAGGGAAATCTGAATGATACATGCCTCCTTTTCTTCATGCCTTTTTCCAAGACAAAACCCACCAAATACTACAAATACTGAATAAAACAAATGGGGGAAAATGATCAGAACCACTGAGAAAGCATATGACGCCCTTGAGTAAACATAGCAGCTGCGGGTCCCACGTCTAGGCGACAAAGAAGCATCAGAGCAACGGGACACGGCCGCAAACATAAGCGCATCGCCTGCAGTCTGTCGGCCGGCTGCGACTTCACGCTGTGTGGATTGATCCGGCCGCTGCAGTTTATGTGGGGAAACCAGCGCCGCCGTTTCTGTGTCACGGCAAACTGGGAAACTGGGAGGGAAACCAGAACAGGCTGCTGTTAATGTCGAAACCAGCCTCAAGTTACTGGTGGCGGGGGGGGGGGAGAGACATATCAAGGAGGAAGCAGCGCGTAGCGGGAAGGTCCTGCTCCGGCCTCCGGGGACGATGGTGTCTTTTTCAGCTAGCTTGTCGTTAGCCTCCGATTTGCGGCTTGAGCACTAGGTGAGCTCAGCTCCCGTCCAAAAGAATCGGGCAATTAAGACATGGGCCAGGAGACAGCACAGTGTGTTGCCCTGGAGGACTGGAGATCCGTCCGTACATAATGCATCGGTAATGATGTACTCTCACTTACATACTAAAACTAATGCAGATATAAAAAAAGAGCTAAAATGGAATCCTGAATCCCAGTCTGACGCATCAGCACCCCAGTTACACACAGGTACCTCATTTGGAGAAGCCTTATGGGCTGGTTATCCCGGTCCGAGGTCGTGCTTTTTGGCGCTGCAACAGGATAGATGCTTCCATCTACTACACAGGAACAAGGTGGGTCAAGATGCATCACCTCCAACTTCATGAGGGTATCATCAAGGTACCTTAATGAATTAAAAAAATCCTTATTGATGCTGTTAATCATCCTTCTATGAAACACCTGAGTAGAATGATACAATATCTGTTTTTTGGGAGGGGGAGGGTGGGCTATATTATGTAAATAAAGGGAGTAATTCCTTAGAAGAGACGGTGTCTCACAGGAGACCTGCAACTAAACTGTCCCAGGGGAAAATACCCAAATAATGAGAGGTCCCCCCCCTCCCCCCGTCCACCCCACCCCATCCAAACCAACACAACCTCATTGATGACAATGAAACGCAGGGTGAGGAACAGCCCTGTAATCATGTTAAAGGGAAAATTACAACCCGCTCTCTTGCTTACTGAAAGAAAAAAAAACTACTGCCGCACTTTTTGCCCCGCACGCCATCGGAGAGCACACAGCCCACCAAGATCAAATGCCGCACTAAAGGCATCGTCTCGCCTGGCACCGGGAAAGTCTGTCACGTTGGGAACCTGGAGACTGCTCCCACTTCTGCTTTTCTGCGGACGTGCTGCCGTTGAGAGTGGAGGTACTCCTGACAGTCCCACGCTGTGTGGAACCTACCGCGAGTCACAATAATTGAACATTTGGTTTCCTGTCACATTCCTGCCAAGCGCTGAAATACTCCCTCTCGCACTATATATACATACGTGCATAGATACCTGCCGAAAGTCAGGTGACATGAGGTTATGAATAGACGGGACTAAAAAGGCCGGGGTTGACTTCAGAGAAAGCTGGCTTTGTGCTGCACTTCTTCTTCAAAGCGTTAGAAGGCTCTGCTACAGGAAAAGGGCCAGCTTTTCTCTGCTGTAATTCTGCATTCCATTTTTATAACTTGCAGTCACACCCATTTTCCAGCAATCGTAGTCGTGTCCCATGACATTAGATCTGTAGGCCATTATATATGTGGCAAGAGCCTTATATCGCACTTGGCCGATGCCATTGGATCGGGCTGTGCAGACGACTGTCTGATTCTTCTACATTCCCGCTCTACATAAGCGCGTTCTCCTTACGTTCCGCTCAGCCCCTCCCTGAGGTATCCCGCCTGCAGAGTGTGTTCACCCACATCACACTGCAGGGGGGGGTCAGGAGCCCTGAGGTTCAGCAGCCCCAGGCAGCCTACTGATCTTGCTGTTGCCGCGGTGACTGCATCTTCCAGTAACGCTAGAGACGATGCTGTCTGAGATGCAGGCTGCCAACTTCGGGTTGTGCGTCTACGGTTCAGAGGCCAGATGGGGCTGGGCCACGGCTCTGTGGCCCACCGTGTGGCCCTTGTCGTAATAGCCTGGCAACCTCTTGACCTCTTGAGCTGCAGGAAGTATCTACTCACCCCCCTCCTCCAATGCTGTCAACGGGCCATTTTACAGCTCATTGTGCTTGTACCCGCCCCTACGATAGAGCAGCGTCTCAGGTTCTGCTATCACTGCTCTGCACAGCTTGCATCGCTTATTTAATTAGCTTTACTTTTATAGATTTTTTTAGATTTACTTTTATAGATATAAATCTATATTTTATAAATTGTATTTAACATTATTTTTTCTTTTTGCGTAGCCTAATTGCTTTTACCTCATTTTTTGGCATGTTTAAAGTTGTTTTCTTTCTGCGTTTTAAAATTCCATTTCATATTCTTTAAACCACTTTTTGTGTTGTGCAACACCTCCTATACAAAACATATTATTATTATTATTATTATTGTTACTGTTGCTGTTTACACAAGGCCTACTTCATTCCGAGGGGGGCCGTATTGCTCAGCTATGAAAGCAAATGCGCCACTTAGAGGAAAAGGGGAGTAGAGGTGTGGGGGGTGGGGTGGGGGCGCTTATCTGTCACAACCTCATTTCCGGAAATTAATCAAGTACTGAGATAATGATCAATCTCATTTGCCAACCTTGAAGAATGCGCCTCCCCAGTGCATGACGCCTGTTAAGGTACGAGGATCCGGAGCCGCTGTGGGTCAGAACAAAGCCGCTGTTTATGCGAAGACAGCTCTGTGGCAAATTGGCTGCTTCCCAGAGAATTAGTGCTAAGATATTGCCAAAAAAGTTAAATTTATTCATTTCAATTTGCAGGCCTTAACTGCAGTCCACTGAGTAAAGTCTCTCCCAAACAATACGGAAAGTGCAATCCAAATAAATGATTCTGTCGTAAAGCCATTATTTACTTTAACCGTTGCTGGAGTCCCATTGTAGGAATTATTAATGATCGAATAGCCTGATAGTGGGATGAAAAGGCGGATTTAAATTCCTTTTACAAAATAAATAAGCTTCTGCCAAAAGGTGTCATAATCTATCCGTTCTTGAGCTGTTCAGCTTGAATAAGAGGTCCGGTTCGGCTTGGTCCATTTGGTTCCGGCCCTATGTTTCCATTCAAAGCAAACATTTCAAAATGCATTAAAACAGAATACAAACAAATGTTCCTGTCTAGTCTCCAGTCCTGGCCCACATGTAAATGTGATAAGAGTAAATATGATGGCAGTAAGAGTGCCCCCCCCCCCCCAGCTTGCCAGCTTCCTGCGGTGTGGGTGTGATAAATACCATACCCCGCATCCAGAGGGACCAATGCCAGGAGATGGTGCCATTTAGTATGCAGGACAGCTCACAAAGCCCCCTTCCCCCCCAGCCCGTCCAGATCCAAGATCCAAACACCCACCCCACCCCCTTCCACCATTCGGCACTTTTGCCCAGAAATCACATCAGTCAGAGGCGGAGCAGCGCCATCCCAGCTGCCCCGGGGGAACGGACACACAGTCACGCAAACACATGAGGACCTGCAGGCTCAATTACACACACGCACGGGTGCCCCTGCACCCTCACGACCTGCACATGCGCTGGTGCACGGACAAAGCAGGGTTGGGAGGCGTGGAAGCCTTCGAATTCTGCAGACAATTCTGGATTTTTTTTTCGCCTCGGGGTGGATGCTAGCAGATAAGGTGGATGAGGTCACAGGTAGGGCTGCTTTTATTTCCCGAAAACCCTTATCTCCCCCCTCTGTGTTAATCTCCTTCGCTGGGCACAGAGGCACATGCTTCAGAAGTCGCTCGGCAAGATGGACGTACGGTGTCGTGAGCAATTTCAAATCGCCCGGCAAGCTGTACGGCTTACAGTAATTGTTGCTTAATTGTCGGTGAAAAATTCTCCCAGCTGACAGAGGCAGGAAGGGTGTGTGGGGGCGGGGGGGGGGGGTATCTTTCCACGTTCAAGGCTGCGGAGAAAATGGAGTTATTATTGTTATGGTGAAGGCCGTGCTAATTTGAGATTTGAGCGCAGCATGTTGTGAGAGCACATTAGCGTGGAGCGGGTTTTGAAACGCTGGATGGAAAACATTGACTAACCAGGCAATGCTGCTGCATGCGGCTAGTGAGGCCGTCTTCCAGTAGCCCACATGAGACCGTCACTGGACCTTCATACAGAATGTGTCATGCCCTTGCTAACAATGCATAAACGTTCACAAATAACAGCAGGTCTACAATGAAGGCCTGGAGCAACACGGTGCGTATGGCAGAGTCTTCCAAAGCAGAGCTCGAGAAGCAGAAGCCAGATGTGCGAGGACACAGCCCAACACGTGACGGCCGACGGCAGTCTGCTGACGGAAAGTGTCAAGGATCCGCCGATCGATACGAATGGAGAAGCCAGACAGAAACCAGCACTTAGGGCTCCTGGCTGTAGTAGATAAAGACCAGCCAGGCCGCATGCATTACTCCATCTCCTGTGGCATCGCATTACCCCTGCCTCAGTAATGACCTCCCGTGCCCACAGCTGCAAACCCAGTCCTGCAATCTAATCAATCACTAATCGCATTTAAACATTATTTTGCCGGACATTGCACCCACTTGTATAGTATTGCAACCCAGATGAAATAATTAATTATCCAAGCATGTTAAATGGTATAAGTAGAAAACATCACAGGTGAAAGCAGAACTGAATGATGCAACCTGGGCTAAAGTTGCAACAGCAGCTTAAACCCCCACCCCCCCCCCCCCAAAAAAAAAACTATTATAAATGCGCATGGGAGGCTAGATCAACCAATCAGATGTCTTGGTCCAACCTCCTCTAGGTGCTTGGTCCCAACCCCTCTACAATGTGATTGGTTATCTCTCTGAACCAATAATTTCTTTGTGTAAGTAAAATTCCCATGAGCATTATAAATGTCACATAAAAGTGTCACCGTCAGGGCAATCATAATTCATATTGCATTTTCCCTATTCATGTTCACAGGTGGCACCATCGAGGGGCGTACTCACTAATGCACTATGCTTGTGGACTTGTGTACTTGTTGCGTGAGATGGTGGCGTTTCCCAGCCTGACACTGGGACTCTTCTGCACCAGTCGACGTGAGAACAAAAATAGCTCCCCATATTTATAGACAAGGTGGGATTAAGAATTGATCATCAGGATAATTATCCCCCCGCCACACACACATACACACACACACACACACACACAGCCTGCCAGGGGTGGTGGGGGTGACTTCATATGGACGCTGTGGGGGGAGGGCAATGGAGTGGTCCATAAAATGAAGTGCGGTTGTTTCTGTCCTTAGCGGTGGTGGTGATGTGCCTGTTGTTTGTCCACCTCCCTCTCGTTGGTTAATGTGATGCTGTTGACTAAGCAGGGCTGTGGAACAGGTGGGCAGACAGGGACAATGCAGGGGGGGGTGTTTCCCCCCACTGCCAGACAGATGTAGCTGACTCCCCTTATTTTTACAAAACAGATAACTGTGGTATGATACATATCCTCACCCACCACTTTTCTGATGCAACAGCTACACCCCTGATGTTAAGCGATGTCACTTTACATTTTCAGTAG
>JAODJU010000014.1:10364252-10378212 GCA_026776725.1 Gnathonemus echidnorhynchus
CGGCAGGGGGAGGGAGCTTGGGTGGGGGGTGGAGGGGGGAGAGAGAAAAAAAAGCAGAATTAAATTTTCATAAGTTAAGCAGCAGAGAAAACAGGAGCCATCACCTTCTCTGACATTGTCTTTTCCACGGTCCGGCCACAGATTAAAGATTCACTCAGGTTGCAATCTGCATCTCGAGGCCCATCAATTTTTCATAGCTCCCCCACTATAAGCACTCACAGCCAGAAGGAGGTAATGCAAAATTGATTTGTGTATTAAAACTGCTTAGCCAAGCAGGAGCCACTGGGAAATTTAGTGATTACACCCCGGAGATTCCGGAAGGCCACAACCTCCATATACAGCCAATCTGAAATGTGGATTTCTTTAGAGTAAACAATAGAACAAGCAATATATATCACTTCCAAGGAGAAAAAAAACACAAGAAAAAAATGATCCTTGAAGATAAATTCTACTCCTTTGTGGATTTGTAGCCCAGATTGACACAGGCTAGCTATAGTAAATTATTCCTTCCTTATTTCTTTACCCCTTACCCTACGTCCATGAAAACCGCACTTAATTGGCAAAAAAATAAAAAAAGAAAGAAAGGAGGCCGATGCACATTTTCCGCTTTAACATTTTATAAAAACAATTACATTTAACTTTGCTAACCTTGCTAAATCATTAATGACAAGGAGCGGGAAAAACACAAATAATGAGAGGAGGAAAAAAGTAGATTCAAAGTTAAAATAATACTGCCAGTAAGTTACTTGCAACAAGAAATTCATGCCACGTAGACGTGTGTACGATGCAAAGATCATCCTGATACCTGTACTGTGTGTAAGGTAGCCATGTCTGCTTGTCAGATACAGTCCTGGAAGTCTGTTTTATATATTTTTCTTTGTGACTTTTAAATAGTATGGAGTGTGGTTACAGTTGGTTGACACCATAAAGGATTGTCAACTTCATCCAAATGGGACCTGGATAGCTTGCACTTGACTGTGAAAAACACAGTGCCAACCCATAGCAAACTCCACAAAGGACCTCAATGGCTCTACAAATAATTGAGTACTTTTAGTCACCCCCTCCCCCCACCAGAATTATCACCTGGGCTATAGAAGTGTGTGTGACTGAGCCCTGCTTAATCAGAGTTACATTAAACGCTAACGGCCTGACTCTTGAACATGAAAAAAAAATAAAGAAATGTTCCCCTATGCGAAGTAAGTGGGCGATAAGGACAGGAATAATGGAACCGGTGAATCATGATTTTGCGAAGGTTGAAAATGAAAGTGAAAACAAACCGAGAGCTTTCCCCTTTATTAACGCATACTGCAATAAAGCTCATTTGCATCCAGCTGTCAGAATAATTGCTTGTTATCTCCAGTGAGGTACATGAAATCATAGCAGGTACCGACTGCTTGACAGCAGCCCACCTACCCCCAGCGGCTGGCAGTTAGCCGTAGCGGCAGTTAGCCGTCACTAAAGGCTACAGGTCAAACAAGGGGAACTTGACTGAAGCACTGAAAGTAGAGCCATCAATCGTGTCCTAACAGATAGTCAATTGTTCCAGGAGGCATTTCTCTCCACCCTCACCTCAAAGTGAGAGCGCTTAATGACAGCCATTACCTGCTTTGATTTTTAAATGTATGATTCATTTCAGCATTCAGAGATACATTTTGCAACAGATTTAGTCTACCCATTTCTCCCTAGCCAAATTTAGTCCATATTTTTTTGGTTCAATGATGATGAATTTATATTCATTGCAAACATAAGTCACAGTTCAGCCTTGTTAGCTATTTCTTATGTAAACAGGGTGTCATCTATGGAATACAAAACTACAAATGCCCCATAAATTATCCTTTTGACTTTCAATGTGTCCTTTTACTTTTCCGGTACATGCTAATAGATTCTATGACACCTTCACCAGTGAAGTATCCTTCTGAAGACCAGTGGGACTGGTTTAACACTGGTGGTCATGCTTGTTTTTCCGGCCGCGTTCAGTATAAATGAACTTCACCTGTGTCTGAGGTGCCGTGGGTGCGCTTGGGCCTAGTTGGGTCAGGTTTCTGGGTGACGTTCTTAAGGCGTTGGGGCTTTGGTTGGTGACCTTCCTCGTTTACCCCCAACTGGGCAAGGTGAAGGCCAAGTAACTGGGAAAGCAGTAAACCCACTGAAAGGTCTAATGCATCATTTAAGGTCATAAATGGTACAGTGACACTGGTGATATAGATATTTTCATTTAATTGATTGTTTTTTTCTCTCATACTTTGACCTTTTCTTTTAATGGGCAGCTTGGCCTCAGTGAGGAGTGAGATCTCCAGTCTTTCATAATATATAGTCCATTTTAATAACCACTATGTCTCAGAGGTATAACAGTCACCTCAAAATACAAAAAAAGTTCACCGGTATCATAAACATAACTCTTTTATTACTTTTGTATAATCATAAATTGGTTGCTGGGCAGATTTTATCCAATAGCCATGTTAAAGGCTGCCATTTCGTTAATTAGACTGGTGTTGTAAAGTCTCTTGAATCCTGGCGTTTTATATATAAGACCATTATGTCCTTTATATGCAGTAATCAACAGGGTTTTATTTTCTTTTCTTAGCATTCAGCACAAACCTTTTCAAAGTAGCGTGAACTGCTTCTCTGCATCTGTGTTGACTTTCAGTGACGCACCAGGCAAAGACGCCAACAATGAGGCATTTCCGTCTGCGCTTACAAATGCTACACCTTGGCCTGAAGGTGTCATGCTTTCGTCCCAAGTGATGCAGAAGATAAAAAAGCCCAAGATCGGGGTCAGGAACCAACCAGTAAGCTCAGGTAAAGTCTAAGTAACTGCACTGCCTTCCTGCCTGGAAACATCTTAAGCAATATTCCACAATTTCCCATGATGGCATGTATCTATAAGACATGGATGCTGTTTGGTGACTTGAGACTTCTTTAGTACTGCATCTCTTGGGAGAATCGTTGGGGACTGCTGGTTTGTCTTTGTGTCAAATGAGAGGTCGCTCAAGGAGTCCCGATTTACCTGCACATTACCTGCATTGTGAGGGAGCATCAATTACGTCACTACAGCCATGTGGCGCGTTTCCCTCAGGGTGATCTGGCTCGCGGGATCCTCGTTGATGAGGACCAAAGTGGCTGGACCAGGCCAAGGGGACGCCCACGTAACTACTGGCTGTGGTAGAGAGACGGCCATTTCTGGATGGTGGGACTGGACCGCGTGTTGGCCTGGGGGGGGTTGCCAACCGGATCCCGAGGTGTTGTGCTGTTTGGTGGATGTGGCACCGTGCTGTACCAATGCAAGCTCTCCAACCTGACCTGACCTGACCTGGCTCATACCTGTCTTCATGGTGTGTGTACCTGACCTGAGGGAGGGGACACTTAAGAAAATAGCTGAGAGGTAGATATTTCAGGTTCAGAAAGTTGAAATCCAGACCAACTAACCAGCTGAGTATAAAGAGTCATAGTCACAGAGTACTCAACTGGTTGGTTGAAGCAAAATCTTGGTCTGGATTTTTTCCTTTCTGGAACTAGAACTGTGAAATAACTGCACCTGCTGTCAGACTGGTAGGCAGAACCCTGCCAGTGTTATATGCCCTATGCCTATTTATGGTACCGCTGCAGAAAAATCCAGCCATACAAATCATCCAAATGGCTTGCCATGCAATAGCCTTTCTCTAAGCGTACTTAGATGTGCATGCAAACCGCTTCCCATAAATCTTGTCTCCCGTGGAGGGAGATAAAAGACCAAAGATGCTTGATGGTAGCGTGCAGCATGTATGGCTGTAGCCTCGGGGCGGGTACACATAACCGAGGAGCGTCGCTCGTGTTGAACACTCGGCGAGACTCATTGCATTATGGGTAAGGAGCGGGAGAGTGCATTTTTATGTGTGCTGCAAAAGAACACTGACATGCTGTATCTATAAACAGCAACAGTTACCGGTGCTTTCGATCAGACCGGTCTTGATTATGCTGTTATCCTGAAAACATTATGGTTCACCATTGCCCCTGTTAATAGGGTTATTATTGCCCCCTCCAGTCTCCATTACTGTATGCTGCATGAATGCCATGCCAGGGAGAGAACTGGGGCTCAACCCAGCAAACCATCATATATCTCTGGGCCTTCAATCAGAAGGCAGGAGAAATCATAACACATGAAGCACATCTGATGATAACGAAAGACCATAAAAACATAGTGAGAAGAATGCCTCAAATCGGGCATCGATCGATCACTCCTGTTGGAAGGGCTACACCTGGAGATCTACACGTTGTGGGTGGGACTTATTTATAACATGGAAACAGGGCAAAATATTACAAAATGCTGACCAGGCTTCTGTAAGGATGCTGAAAACAACCATGTAGCTGGTCTTCTATGTGTCCTTCATAGTAGCGATTCTAGACTATTGCAAGGGTAGGGCGGGGGGCAGATTGGAGCCAGTTGTTCTGTCTGGGGGGGGCAGATGCATTTCACCTTAATGTCCTCCAAGTAATACTAACACCAGAATCCCTGCATTAAGAAGCAAAAGACCATTTTGAAAACCACTCAGTTATTTATGCAACGCTTTTCAATCACATTTTACAGTTTTTACAAATATGTATCTCACTTTGATTTCTCATTCAGACTGTGTTGTTTCCACAAGCTCGATTATGTTTTTCTGTCGTTAACTTCCCTTTTCACCAACTGAAGCGACTCGACCATCCGGCGCCCTCGCAATAAGAATCTGTCACGTAAATATGCTCATGTTTGCTTTTAGTTTATTCCCAGCGCACAAAACTTTAGCCCACGTATATAAATGTAAATAATAATAATAATAATAATAATAACATTCATTTCAAACCCATGTAGGGGGGCCATGCATGTGGACCTGGGAAACATCATTTGCCTAATATTATTTTAGTTTTTTCTTATAACTTTTAACCTAGGTATTTACAGAAGCTGCTAAGGTTTGGCACGTATATCTTCAGGGTATAACAGTATAAACCCAACTGGGAACAAAATCCTTTGGTCACAAATCGGCCCCTTGTTGACCACGATAGTATCTTGCTCCCTCTTAGAGCTGCTCTGCAAAGAAATATAGCATTTGTGTTCTGTCAAAACAATGTAGCCTTTAGCAGCGGATTAAAGCTAAAATGGCAGCAGGATTATAGAGGAGATCACTGGAGCTGCTTCTGACCTTTACAGCTAAGATCTGGAACATTTAGCTGGAAACACTGGGGTTTGCCTCTCCAGCTTAGCTCTGGAGACCACAATTATGGTATTATCCGTGGGCCTTTTGTACAAGAGCGGCACTGGGTCATGCATCCAGACCAGGCTGAGTTCAGATAGACTTTCTAGGTAGAATTTCACTAGCATCCCTTCTGCGATCATGGAATCTGAAAGTCACCTTTACAAATTTGGTTTGATTTCATCATAAATGCTTCTCTGTCCAACTGACTGCCATAGCATTTGAGATGACCAGCTGAAATCTTGTAGTTGGAGTATTGAAAAGTACAATTCATTGAAATGTCAAGATGCAGGATGATGTTTGTTACCAATCTTCTTGATCTTCATAGCTGATCCATTTGTAAACAATGAATTATATGGCATATAGACAAAAGGAATACTTTCAATTTGAAAGTGTGTATCCAGGATTAGCAAGGCAGATGAAAAGATGACAGTGTTTTCCATCCTGGTTTAAAAATTTTATGATGTTAATCGCTTTTGTGTCTGGTGTCATTATCAATTTCAATAATTCTTTTTTTGTGTTTGAACTCTGGGTGTGATGTTTTCCCTTGATTTTATGTTAAGCTCTTTGAGGGCAAATGTATTGAGAAGGGCACAGATTAAAAAGATGTCAAACTGAGAAAACGATCCAGACTGTCTGATTGAGTTGAACACCAAAACCAAACTCCAAGGCTTCTTGGTTCTGACATAGTTTTTTTTTCTTTTTTTCTTCAGTCGATCGGCTGCTGTCTTGGGAAAGCCAGCGGGTCTAAAAGCGACGATGGGCCAGGAGTTTCATTTTCACGGCAGAATCCGTGAGAGACGCCATCTGTGCTCCATCTACATCTCCACTCCGGCCCGTCACCTCCTCTGTCGCCGAACTGCCGATGTCAGCGCGTGATTGCGTGAATATCGCCAGGGCCGTCGCTTATGAGAACGAACCCGACGACCCGGCTTTCTTCACCGCCCACACAATGCACCACCTGGGGGGTCACTACACAGCTGAAGCACTTATGGCCCCCTCTCAAACACCCTTTAATAAAAGCATAACCTCCAAACCGCCAATCTGCAGCGGCTCGGCTGTATGATTACAACACATCTAGAACATTTGCTGGCTTGTTATTTGAAATCAGCCATCAACTTCTGACAAAAAGAAACAAAAAAGAGTAACCTTTCCACTCAGCTTACTGTTGACCTGCCCGTGGTGGCAAGGACAACCAAAGTTAAAGCAACACTGCTTTTCCAGCACTGCTTTTTCTTAAGACTTCATCTCCAATGGGAGTACAAAAAAGAGAGCCCCCCCTGTTTCCTGGAAGTTATGGGGGAGATGGATTTTATCATGTTTCTGCCTTGGGAGGGCATCCTGGACGGGTGGTGATGGGGGGGGGGGGGGGGGCAGGTTGCTAATGGTGACCCCCATTTAGTGTAGCATCAGTGAGGAGCAGATGTGCATCCTGGCCTTCAGCCCCAGTTCCGTGCCTCCGGGGAAATGACCACCGCGGGCTAATCACGTCACCCTGTGGGGGGGGGGGCGGGGGTTACCGATCCCCTGCTGATGTCATAACACACACTGGATGAAAAAAGACGCATATCCTTATGGGATTATTCCCACTGTCGGGAGGCTGCTCTTTTCTTGGACCCTGTTGACACGCTGAGTTTCAATTTTGATCTGGTATGCCACGGCACGGGGACAGCCCATTGGCGGTAACCGCGGCAACCTGCCCGACGGCACGGGGCCTCACATATGGGGTGCCTACAGAGATATCCCCGGATGGGACTCCTGGATGTACAGGTGGAGGCATTTTCATACACAAAGGAGCATTACAGTTGAAGATCCAGAAGGAAACATGCTTTCTGAAATTAAACGGTTACGGGAATGCGTTTAACGTCAAGAACGCTGAGAAAATCCATTTAATTGAAAATGTAAGCAAGGCTTGGCCTTCGTTTAATTTATCGAAATTCAATAATGCTAAATGGTTTCTAAAGATTGCAATTAAAGAAATGAATTAAACATGAAGCTTTGGATTAATTGCCTTGGGCAAACACAAAAAAAGTGTTTATGTGTGTCATTTATTCTGACAGGTGAGTCTGAATTTCCATTTTTAAATTAGCTGTTGGGGAAAAAAAAAATAAAAATGACATTTCCACTTTCAGCGCTTGTGACAAAACCCAGTGCTCCCAACATGATGGAAAGTAACCTAAGAGTCGACATAAATAAATCAGCAAAACCGTATCCAGAAAGCCATCTGTTTTCTTTGTTTGTCTTTGCGATCAAGATGAGCCAACAGCTGCCATAGCGGAGAAATCAGTTCAACGATTCCTGCTTTAAATGTGTGAATTACATCCGTGTTCACATGAAAAAAGCATTTAACATTCAGCATTAAGTGGATCACGAAGCTAGTTAGTCATAGTAAAAGCAGTCCGACATTCATGTTCCCACCCTCCTCACCAAACTTCTGAAACGAAGCCCATTTGTCTAAACTACTCATTGTAGTCAGATCTTATAACACAGTATCCCTCAGTCTCACACAGTAAACAACACTGCTTACATTTACATCACCACTCCAAGGGTTCATGTCATAGAATTGGCTCTATGTTAACCTGTTGAATATGTTCCAGGGTGGTTTAGCAAATTCTCTAAGCAAGAAGAGGAATTAAATGTAAATAAAGCAGCAGTACACAAACATCTTATTGACGATAAAACCTCACAAACAGATCTGGAGTGGGCAGATACCTGATGCAGCGATTATTCAGTTGGGGCCTATGGGAAATGCACACTTTTTAAATTACCATCAGCAAACTGGGCCGCCAGGTAACAGACAGAAGGCTGTGTTTTTTTGGCCCTCTGGCTGTTTTAACCAATCACGGTGGCCAAAGAAATGGTTTGGGCCAATGAGACGTGAGCGGGGAGGAGGAGCTACCAGTGATTCGTTTTTACAGATTTCACCCTTTGTTTTGTACTTTGGAATTTTTAGCATGCAAAAACACATAAGAAACAAATAATGAATTTACACATTTGTATCCACAGAATGGTCTTTAGGGTGTGAAAAGCATAAAATTAACTATTCCTGGTGAAAGATATTGGACATGCTTTTAAATTCTCATTTTAAATATCAATAATCATTAACCTGAAGTGAAAATGTACTGGGAATGTGATGTAATCACTATGCAAAAGATAAATTATCTCAGGGAAGTGGAGTACTAGGTACTGCTTACTCAATATCCCAGTATTAATTAACTAGTCAACAAATGATAACGGCTGACCTTCTGATCAGGACATAGTGGAAACGGATAAAGGTTAGGTGGTAGGGACTAAGCATCCAGTGGAATATCAATGCTCTGTTACTGATATTCTTTAAAAAATGTATCCTTTTTCAACCACGGGTTTTGTTAATTGCAGTTATTATATAAAATGCATAGAATGTGTACTGTATATGCGTAAAAGTGTCTTTTAAACTGTATAATACATACGTGCATTTCTCATCACTGTTTGTGTCAATAAGAGAGAAGAGAGAGATGAGAATGCAGAAAAATACGATATATGTTATATACTGTACACAGACACAAAACTAAATGTAACATTGTTTGTGATGAGAAATGCTCCTATGCTGCACCTTTGGCTTACTGTTGTGCAGTTCTGCTCACAGTGAAGGTCAGTCTAACAATAATCACGTTACGTGTGGCTTCTTTGTCGATTAGCTTAATTCGGTCTGGCTGAAGGAGAAGAGAAAGCTGATTGGTCCAGCACGGGGATGGGAGGGGCTGCACTTTGGCCGTTTAACGTCATGGCAGAGATGAGTACAGCGGACCTGGAAATGAAGCGGAGTGGCTGGGGTGAGCTTTCGCCTATCGCCGAGGTGGTATGGGGCCGTTACCGAGGATCCCGTTAACGATCCGGTCACTCCTCCAGCAAGCGTGGTCTCGTTAGGGCAACTGAGCAATCAGGTCTGAGGCATGGCTTCCTCTCACGGTGGATCTCAACCCATCCCTGTTTCTCCTCTTTATGGACTAATATAGTCTGGTAAAAAGAGAGCCATATCACACACACACGCACACACACACACACAGGTTTGTAATTTTATCTTTGTGGGTACTCTCCATTCAATTCTATGTAATCTAACAAAATACAAGACTTTTTGGCTTTTTTAGTTGGTCCCCATAAAGTCAAAGTAACAGGTTCATATCACATTGTGAAGTACTACATTTGGCCCCCATAATGTAATATAAACACACACACACACACACACACACACACAAACATATATTATGCATACATACGATATATCTTACATACTGCACATAGACACAAAACTAACTATACAGGATAACGCTATTGGTGACAATGAGGGGACACTACATGTCCTTTAAACACAATACTCAGTATTCCACAAAGAAGGCCCACATTTCCCAACAACAGCACTCATTAAAATGCACTCCGGACCCATTTCCATGGAGCCCACCAAACGGACCGCCTTCAGAATCCCGGGCTGAAATGGAAAAAGTCACCCAGCGCGGTTAAAGAGCGGTAATTGCTCTCGAATCGTACTGAAGGGGACGGAGCAAAGTACTTACTGCGTTAATTAACCGCGCCGAAAAACAAAACCTTGTTTAGCAGAGATCTCTGCAGGGCACGTCGGAATAGAAGCCGGGCGACTGTGGCAGGACACGTGCCGCAGCTCCCTCCCGTCACACGGATCACACGCCGGGCATGTAACCTTGGAGCTTTCCCTTCAGGCTCGTCCGAGTCTGAACTGGGAGAACCTATGGAGGCCTGGATACCATGACACCAGGACGGAATATGCACGAGGCGAATCGGTAACCTCAGAGAAAGATTTCGAAAAATCAGCGCAGAACTAATTAATGTGATACTGGCACAAGTGCACCGAGGCACAGCTGGACTGAGTCTTCGGCGGGCTTCGCTGGCGCGACAGCAGGTGGGGCGGTGGCCTGGTCGTCGCGGCGATGCCCAGGATAGCAAGTCCCTAATCACATTCCGAACTGTCACCCTAGTAATGGGAGTAATTGATCTGAGTCTCATTCAGATTCAAGGGATTAAAGCGTGTAAATTGTCCTTGCCCGCTTGTAATAAGGCCCTTTTAATGACACAATCAGAAATTTCACTGCTAATTTCCTCCACACAAGTTTTGCGGAGGCTGCCGAATTGAAGGGTTTCACTTCAGAGTCCCGATTTTGAGGGGCGAGGAAATCAGGAATCTTTGTTTTTTGATTTGGTTCTAAAAATAAGACAGCGCCGGATTGGAGGAAATGGATGAAAGAGCAGGAAGCCTTGTTTTTTATTCTTTCAAGAAAAAAAAGAATGAATAGGTCTTTTTAGGGTTTTAAATCGAATCACAAATAATCCATATTTGTCAATTACGTGACCTAAAATAAAACAAAAATTGTGACTAATGTCGATTTGCTCTCTCTGTAGCCATGAATCATCCCAGATGACATCAGAACCTTTGCAGAACGCTGTTTATTCTGAAGCCATCCAAGCTACCCTCCATCCAGCCCGCTCCCTACTTATGCATGAAATGCAAGAATCACGCCTTCACAAAGCTAAGAAACGGAACTATGGTGTGGTCCATTGAGAGTCCTACATTCAGAGGACACAAAAAAATGTTTAAATGTAGCCACACCCATTACTCGGTTCATCTGTTGCCAATTTAAAAAAAAAAAAAAACAGAAACAATATACAGTAGGTTCTGTTCTTAACGCTTTCATTGTACTGATAATTGTTGCATCTCCATTTGAATGGCGGATAGATAATTCAAAGGGAATCCAAAATCCCCCAGGAGCCTCCAGATCCTCCAATGCAGTGTCCATATCAAACAAAGAGATCCATAAAATGATCATTCAGTCCCCTAATCCTACAGGATCTCACCCTCAATACCTGGAGATTGATTCACCAGGAGTCACATAAACAATTAAATCCATTAGCACGGTAGCTTAGACTTACTTTACATTTTGATCGTAATCAATCGCAGTCTGTTTCTTGGATTCATGGCTTGGCATCTGCTTTTCTTTGACTAGTATAGACACAGCTATGGTAACTACATTTATGTTTTTAATGTACATTTACATTTTCCCCCTGATTTTTATACATTTTGTTTTTTATTGTCGTAAAGCACTTTGATCAACCACCAGTTGTTTTTAACAGTGCTATATAAATAAAATGACTGGACTTGACTTGACTTGAGTTGACTTGACCAACTGACTGTCTGGAGCATAACAAGGCCCATCACCTGGCATTTAAGAGATCTTGACTTGCAGGTCATCGTCACGTGACTTGGCATACTGCTCCTCAGCTTTGGACAGTGACTGGCCTCAAAACAGGAAGCAGAGAGCTATAGAAATAAATTTTCTCTGGGGTAATTTCTGGAGAAGAGCTCTGTGATCGCACAGATGAGCAGAGAATGTTGCCAGGTCACATGACTGTGCTCATGGGTTAGAGAATGTGAGACACACTGCAAGTACTCCAAATATAGAAGCACATATTTATCGCCTGCTCAAGAAAAAGGTAGAATGAGAGACAGAGAAAAAGGGAAAAAAACAGAAATGAGGTTAGCACACTTTTCTAAATATGAGGTCATCCAGTGTTCGGATAAGTGTTGGACAAAGTTATGACTACATCGCAGATGAATATTTAAATGAAAGCAAATAAATTCAGTGTGAGCATAATAGTTTACTAATTACTCACAAAAACAGGAGCCAAGATTAAAAGAAAAAAAATCTGCGGAGGGCCCTGGTTTTAACACTAAACACAGGGCCAGAGTTTGACAAAAGGGCGAGAAAACTTGAAAATCAACAAAGCGGCAAAATAAAAAACAAAACAAAAATTACATTTGACGGGTTAAGCTGTCATGGAAGTTCTCCAGTGTCACTTTACAAAGAAGAGTAAACTCTCCCACTCAGAGTGTGTGTGTGTGTGTTTTTTTAATAATCTCTGACAAATTCGGTAAGCGAAAGCAATCTAAGAAGACTTTGGGGCTGATTTGGAAATCGAAAGTCTTGCTGTTCTATTTTTGTAGGGTACAAACAGAGGATGAGTCAGGAATGATTAAGTTACCAGTAAGGGGTTGTGCTTCTAAGCAGCGATGCACCCAGATATCAATTCTGGAATCTGACATCACGGGGGATGATTCATACAAATTAATATTTGAGAGGAATAAAAAAAAAAAAAAAAAAGTCACTGAATGATATCATACTGTTTTGATAGGACATGTTACATACATGTAACCTAATAAACAGCTGAAGGTGGCAAAGAGATAGAATCTGTGATTTTTAAATTAAAGGAGGAAAATATCTCTCTAAATTCTCCTTTTGACAGAAAGTGAGACATTAGTTACTCGGTAGTGGTTTAAAATCTAAATGAAGGTCTTGCTAAGCGGAAACGCAGGCTCTGTTTGAGGCGAGCTTCCAGTGAACCGGGATGGATTCCCCGGCACTCAAGGTATGGGGGGCGGGTGGGGGCGGCTGGCGCCTCTCAGCCTCGGACTGGCACCGCACCGTGAAATGCGGTGTAATTGTCTTGTAATGAATGGTCTGTTCTCAGGGAGTGAAAGGTGCACTTTCAGAAAATCGTGTCTTTCAGCACCTCACCCAACAGAACAGGCCGAAAAACAAAAACCCATTTTATCACACACACTTTATGACCAAACATGATTTTTTTCTTATGCAAAATGCCTCTACTGTTTATGCACATATGTGGGTGCGGATATGCTTGTGAATGCATCAGTATTCTTATATGGTTGCCTATGTATGTATGTATCTGAATGCAGATTGTCTTTTTTCTTCTTGCCTATTGCTGCCTCGCTGTGCTCTGTGTTCTCTCACCTATTGTGATCATCTGTGGGGTCCTGAAAAGCGCTATATAAATGAATTATCATTACCTGAACGCACATTTTTCTGCGTGAGGACATTCCCCAGCACGCCAAAAGAAGAGGGCGATTCACACCTGTGCGTTTGATCAGGTAGGGGCTACTCCGATATCCCGCTGCCCCACGCTCATAAACTAGGGCCGAGCCCGGATACGAGTGGGGGGAACGGCCAGCGGGTTCTCCCTGCCTCCGGTGCGGCGTCTGCGTGAATCATTACCGAGAATTTTCTCGATCATATACACTTTGAGAGTATATTATAGTAAACCAGTGATCTGGCGGCAAAGTGGCATGATGCATACAACAAATGCATTGATTTCTCTTGCTTTATAGAGAAGAAATGTAATAAATTGTTGTCGAGCTAAAGCAAAAAAAGAAAAAAAAGCATGCAAAGCGTTTTTATAAAGTATAACTTTAAGCTGAAAGAAGAAAAAGATAGATTGTTTTGATTCAGATATGTTGGCCTGTAGTATGAAAAACCACATGTGACAAGGGAGGTGAGTCTGGGAATATATGTTTTTCCCATTCTGATAAAGACGCTGGCAGTATTTGGCTCTCCAAGTAATCTGTCCGGATTAGGGAGACTCAAAACGACAAACGGAGATACACACGTCTGTCTTTACGGGAAGCATATGCAAACGTCGTCTGTGTAAACGCTGCCGAAATCAGATTTAATGTGAATGTTTTCCTTCAATGTGCTTTTAATTCTGAGGTGCCTGTATCGGTGATATTAAACTGAAAATGTCGCTGAATGTCAAGAAATATTACAGAAATATTACAGAGGGAAGAAACGGTGACCCAGAACCTTTCCAAAGATCAAACGAACATACCTTGCTGGAACCATTTGGAGATTTGATTGTCGGTATAATTTCAGGTCCCCCCCCCCCCCCCCCCCCCC
>JAODJU010000014.1:10378222-10388399 GCA_026776725.1 Gnathonemus echidnorhynchus
ACGCTCAGGAGGACCAAAGGAGACCCATTGCGGAGAAGAGAAAGCAAACTTGTGGAGACAAAGAAAAATTAGAAACAATCAAAGATAGGGACTGCCTGCCTTATAGCTCGTCGTGGACGTGCTTGTTTACTGTTGTGATTACCAAGGAGCTGTCTTCCTTTTGTTTGTATGACAGGCGGCTGCGGCGAGTGACTCACAAGCTACCAATTCCACTTAAAAAGCCACATTAGCGCACAGAAATGAGGATGGGGCATGACCTTGTGTATGGCAGCAGAAACTGAGCCTCATATGAAGTCACGTAGCTGGATGGTTCTCAAGAAGGAAGGCTGGTCACCCAGTGCCATCTCTGAGCAGGACTCTGAACGGGACCAACGCCATCGCTCAGCAGGACTATGAGCGGGACCAACGCCATCGCTGAGCAGGACTATGGTTAAAGCCGACAGTAACTAATAAACCAAAGCACTACTCCAATGCACCCCCACCTTCTGAGTAAAATACTGTACATGATACATTAGGTATGGAAAACAAATTGCAAATATTACCTGCACTTTTTAATTGAAAACAGCATCTAAGGCATCAAGCGTATTGTATTTATTTAATAATAACAAAGAAAAAAACGCCTGGTGTACAGCAGTCTGAATAAGTAAATTGCTTTGGAAAAATGAGGCCACATTGTGTAACAGCTTTACATAATACTTCCTATATCGACAGCTGTGACATCATTTACCTTAATCAGATTGATGCATTTCTTTTTTATCTATGTTCCTTAACAGATCTGCAACATCAAATCTCAGTCTTTGTAAGGGGAAAGAAAATGTGAAAATTTAAAAAAAAATAAAAAATTAAAAATGGGAATGACACCTGAAAAAGGCAATCCAATCACCAGTGCAAATCTGAAGAAATGATTCATTATCCTTCTGTTGTAAATACAATGGCCAATCAGAAAAAAGTGCCAGAAGCAAATTATGACTTCTTGCTCTGCAGAGCGGGTCTCAGGCACTCGGCAGGTAAATTGCACTCATTTTTTTTTTATATATCTAGCCTAACTTCAAAAAGTTTTGAGATTTGGAGCTCAGCTAGCAATGAACTGAAACTGAACTGCAAATATGAAGCAGCTCCTGAGAGCACTGGATTATATCTGAAAATCCATTTTGTAGTTCTGTTAAAAAGTATGCTATATCAGAATGTAGCTACAAGATGGCCAATCATTGAGAAGCTGTCTTTACCTGGGTATTAGTCTTCTCTTTTGTGGACTTTTTTGTTAACTTACGACATGCAATATTCAGTAGTTAGCAATCAGGCTTTTACCCATCAACCTTGGTAGGTGGCTAAATGGTCTGCATGCTAACTTCCTTAGCCAGATGTGTAACAGAAATTCAGTACCTTCTATACATGAAACGGGGGGTGGGGGAGTTTCTTTGTGCGTAGCCAAGTTGTACAGCCCAGATTCTGTTTTGAATGTTTGGTAATTCAGACTATGAACCTCCTGACAGTGGAGCAAATTATCTTGGGTGCATTTTGGGATGGGGAAGGCGGGGAGGGGGGAATCAGCTGGGACTGATTTCAGAGCTGACAGCCGAATGCGGATCCTCGGAGTCTGTCAGACGCCAGTGAGTGATTGGCTCCCAGTGGTGAGCGTTGTGTCAGTCGTCCTACTGCTGCTTAGCCCTCCTACACGGCATCGTTCACTCAGCATTGTGAAACGAGGGCAGGGTGGATGAGAAACAGAGAATCTCCTCCACCCTTTGTCTGCTGGCGAGCCGAGCTCTCGTAAAGAAGTGTGAAAATATGAGATGGTAAGGTACGTAATCCCTCTTCCCCAAGGAAGCAAGACAGAAACCTATGGACAAAACAAAAAAAATTGAACTGTCAATTAATTCTCCGACGTCCACAACATACACCAAGGAATCAAAGATTTTAGCAAAACTTTCTGAAAGCAGGAATGGGTTTGTGGCTGTACTGTTAGACACATATTTAGCAACATGGGGTGTACTGTGTTCCGGAATATTCTGGACAGAGACCACCACTAAGGCATCATGGTGTTTGAAGGAGAGTCAAGATATTGCCACATAGATGTTCTCCTCTTGCTTTTTACATGAAGGAAAATCAATAGTAACAAAATTGAGTCCATTCGCTGCTGACTTTCATGCTTTCCAATAATGGACCTAATGCAGATTATTATTGGAGTAATCAAGTTATGCTCTGGTACAGCAAGACTAGGCTTGAAACACACAACCTGCAAAAAAATAAAATAAAATGATTCCGGTCCAACTTCAACAAAAAAATTAAAATAATGGGGGAGTACAGCTAAGCAGATTTGCTGAAGTTAAGAGAATTAGCAGTTATATTGTTCAGCAGACAGATTCACATCAGTTTCTAAAAGGTCGTCTTTTTGCAGCAAAGTACAAATTCCTTGTCGCGTTACATGCCAGATACCACGCAGAAAAGCGCCAGATGTACCCCAAAATAAAGTCTTCTACCAGCGGTGCAGGGCCCACGTCCGAGAAAGAAAACGGATTTGTCGCTTCCAGTGCATTGTGGAATGACTTTTACGATCGCTCGGAGCTGCCATTTGCCACACTCGCTGGGTTTATACCTCTCCCCGGGGTGCTGCGTGGTCTACGGAGGAAGAAAAGGCAGCGAGCTGAAAAAGAGAGGAGACAGAACTTATAGGCCATCCTCCGTGGATAACAAGGCAGAGAGAGAAGGTGCACACGTCGGCTCACATCTGTGCAACCTTCCATTACGGAGCATGCAGATCGCTTTCTCCATTCCGTCTTGCTGCTGCAGCATCATTTCCAGAGCCATCAAAATTCATCACCGGGTTTCTGGGTGCTTGGGTGTGCAGGAGTCTTAAAATAAAAATGGTGAGAAAAGCAATTATCATACATAGACAAGTTTGGGAGGAGGATTTAAAACGTGGGAGTCTCAGTTCATCCAGGGGGGCTAACAGGCACTCATGAATTCACACATGCAGAGCTGTGTGTAGGTGTTCCCAGACTTATGTACCTCCCACTTATAGGTCTCCGTGTTCCACACACCTCGGTAATGGCTACTATGCCGAATCGTATGAATTAATTGTGTCAAAACATGCATTAGCTAAACGACCAAAGACATTTACGGATCTGGTGTACAGTAATAGCTCGCTCCTTTTCAACGGTCTGACAGCTGCACATCTGACTTAAAAAAAAATCTCAGATCTTACAACATTCATCATTCCTGTCTCAATTTGCGTCAGTCTCTTTAGCAAACACACCTCCACCACCTCTCTCTAATCTTTTTTTTTGTTCGTTATTTTTTTTTTTGCAGGAGGGAATAACCAAGTAGTTGACAAGAAAACGGTCTTAGGGGCCAATATGATTTACTTGCCCCCGCTGGGACCTAAAAAAAAAAAACAAAGGCTGTATTTTGCGACAGCAGTGGGGCCCCCTCAGACCGCTGGGAACACCGGTTCACGATTACTGCTAAAATACCGGGACAGTGATGGGTGACCCCCGCAGCGGATCGTACAACAGCAACCAAAAATGCCACCGCAGATGCGGGGTTTAATCAAATACACCCTCTGAGAATGCAGGCCGCAAATAATACATTATTTTAATAATAATAATGCGTTTTATTTATAACGCACTTTACATTTTCTGAGAAAAATGTGATGAGGGCACTTGGTGGTTTTTCTGTCGCTCCAAGAAAAAAAATATTCAGGCAGGAGTGATCGAGAGGGCCCCAAATTTAAACCCATTGTCGTAAACATAGAAATATAGTGGACTCTGTGTTAACAGTATTATATAATCGTTTTCAGAATTGTGAATTGCTATACTGACTGATCATGTATCACATAAAAGGCTTGCCCCTTTGCAGTGATGTGGTCACAATGTAACAGTTTATTGTGTTTTTTCTGTACTGACTGTTCATGTACACATTGTGCATCTCACAGTTCCTAACATATTCTACCTTATATCATATTCAACTTCAGTACTTCCCTGCACCTTGTGTTCAGGACTTGCTGATGTATAATTTTGCAGACAACCATAATTTATTGTGTTTATTGCATTTGCATAACATTTATTTGCACCTGGTTAGCTGCTAACTGCTTTTCATTGGCTCTGTACCTGTGCTCAACACAATGCCAATGAAGTTGAATCTAATGTAATAAAATCTAATCTAATTCTTCTTAAACTGATTGGATGTATTATATACTACTATATTCGGATAGTTTATGTGGCACTTTCCCAAGAATTTCTACATCATTGCCATTTTCAGTGCACTTTTATTACTCAATTTTTTTTCTTGATTTATTTCTAAGCTTTTAAGCAAAATCAGCTATGCAGTTTATCAGTGTAGATTTAATGCCATGTTGACTATTGATATCTTCTCTTGTGCTGTCTTCAGTGTGTTCTGTAATTCGCTGTTGATGGATGATTCACCCAACATTCTGTGATGCCACCTCATGAGGAAAATGGAGGAGCTCAAAGAGACATTGCAAAAAAAACAGAAAGCATGGTACTGACATCAATGGAAAGTACGCATTATAGCAAGTTTCATATTCCTTCAATCAATAAAAGAATGACAAAAATACAAGTATCTTTCTTTCAATCACTGTTACTAAAAGGTTATTGCTTTGTTTTGACAACACTCTCTAACATCTTTAACTTTGAAAATATATATTTTTAAGTTTTAATTATAAATAGGATTCCAGCAATTGAAAGTGGGTACATTTGTTATAGGTAACTCTATTGTATCATTCCTGTGTCATGTCTATTCATTGTGTCTCACTTGTATCCATTTCACAGTCTGGAGCACAAAGAAAAATCCAACCATTGTACTGAAATGTCAGCCCCCCCCCAAAAA
This sequence comes from Gnathonemus echidnorhynchus, assembly GCA_026776725.1. Classification (NCBI taxonomy): domain Eukaryota; kingdom Metazoa; phylum Chordata; class Actinopteri; order Osteoglossiformes; family Mormyridae; genus Gnathonemus; species Gnathonemus echidnorhynchus. The sequence continues at coordinate 10,383,071 of JAODJU010000014.1, forward strand.
AGTTTGGATTAACAAATGTCACATTGTTTTTGGAATAATATATTTCAACATAAAACTGTGAAAAATCACAGCAAATCTCTTTTTAAGTTTTTCTTTATTTGACAGTCGGGAAAAATGGATTCTTTAAAGACATCTACAATTTCCTAGTTTGTGTTAAACATTTTTAGGTACCACGTAATTCTGAAAATTCTTGGCATTCTAATAAGTGCCAGAACTCTGAAAAAGAAATAAATATTTGCACCTGGTAAGATGCTAACTGTATTTCATAGCTCTGTACCTGGACTCAACACAATGCCAATGAAGTTGACATTAGTCACAATACATTCCCTTTGAATGCATTTCCTTACAGTGTATTCTTATCTGAACCCTGTCACTGCCACCATCAATCTAATAAACCTGAATGCTCCTGATAGCCCTCACATAGCCCACACATAGCCCTCACATAGCCCATGCATGCAACATGGGTACAGCATAAAGTTACTGTGACCTTTTCAGAAAAGGATTAAAGATGCAATTACTGGCAAATATTACAGAGTTCTATGAAATCCTGTTGCGTTTCTTCCCGCTTTCATATCACTTATAGATGTTTATCTAGAAGTTCACATAAATCAAATCAACAATTACCATATCAAACACATTACGGGGGAAAGGCAATTATCTTCTTTCAGGACTCTGGCAAAAAATTATGTTGGAATGTGTAGCCTGTATGTCAGGAGACTTAGAAGAAAATGGACATTTTCGTGAAGAGCCAGAAGACAGTCATAATTCACAAAGACCAGGTCTTGCTCAGTAACTTTTGTGAACTGGCAGATAAATGTGTTTGATCTGCTTGATTTCCAGTCTTATAAGTGCTGTACTCTTTGAGGAGCTGCCCAGTGCCCCTGAATCAGTGTGAATGATTTTTGTTGCCGCCCTGCAGGTGGATGTTCAAATGAAGTCCAGCTGATATATTTGGTTGTAGATGCTTCCATAGAGACATAAAATTTAAACTGTCCAGTTGCATGACTGTCTATTAACTGACATGCTTCCCAACAGAGCCCGCAGGGGTGCAAACCTAGAACCTGGTAGTACTGAGGGTAGTTTAGACCCTCAGAGCGTTACACCATCCAGAAGTGCTGTCTGCATCTCAGGTTCCTGGAAATACTCTAATTCATACAACAACCACTGGAATGCCTGGTCATATGCTGTTCACACTGGGGCCACTTACAGGATCAGCAATCAGCATTTAACGTGCAACTTTGCGCGGCTGGTGGCGTATATGATTCTCAGTGCATACGACAGTCAAGGTTCCTCACTGCACATGTGTGTTAGCATGGTGGCTGTACTGGGAGTGGGTGCCGTAATGTGACTGCTTTTTATGTCAATAACCAAGCAAACAGCGGCAGCATCTGCTAGCAACCACAGCCACTTTGACATTCTTGGATTCTGTGAAGATCAATACCAGCCACGGCATAAGAAGTGATAAGAAGCCTCGTCCTGAGATTCTAAACAGCTGGCATCTTTATGAAAACATCTGTCGATGATGCTACGCATTAAGTACCAAGTGTTAGCAAGCTAATCACGGTTATACCCAAAGTCCAATACCAGGCAGAAATCCCGCTTCTGAATCCTCAGACCTTCATTCTTATTTTATCTGAAAATCATTCTGTGTAAAACAGTCATTCAATGAAGTTTAGCATAGTATGTCATTTTTACTCTTTTCATACTCCCCAGGAAGGTAATCAGTATTGATTTTGTCATTACATCTTGAAGCAGTATCATTTATCCTTTACCAGTCAATCTGGACCTCTTTTTAATGATCACTTTGTCTCCTCAAATTGTCATGGGCATTAACTTTTATTACTCATAGAACCTATGGTAGAGATGCTGTGCTAACTTTTACTTAATGGCTGTTCACCAACACTGAGCATGACCGTACATTACTTCAAGATCCTTCTTAACTCTGAAAAATTAATGTCGCCCATTCCTTGGGGTGACGCAGAGCCAGTGAGTAACGAAAGACCCTTCCATCTCTTACGACTCCTCATCTTTGCAGAGGTCGGGGGTCTCTTTTTGAATATGAATGCCAGTCTTTCATTAGCTAATCCAATTAAACTAATGGGTACCACTAATTGGTCAGGTGCTGAGGTGAATTTGAAAGTGAGGCGGGGAAGGTGTCAAGTCACCGGGATGTACCTCAAGTCAACATGGTGGACGGCTGATTTCACAGGGGTATTTAAACATTTATCATCTCTAAGCACCGCTTAAGACCTTTTTAAATTTCTCGACAACAAAAGATGGAATATATGCAGTTACAGAAACAGACACAGGTCACCCATATAGATTTTTTTTGCCATTGGCTCTATGTAATACACTATTGAAAACTAGATGGATGGATGGATGCATGGGTGGATGCATGGATGGATATCTATACAAGAAAAGATAGGGTGAGCATTCTTAGAAAGCTTTGGGTGATGTGGAACATTCTGTTCCCCATAATTCCCAACTGAGAATATATGACCTGCCTCTGTAAAAGAGTACAGAGGTTAACAGTATGAATAATGAGCCCCTTCTAGTGACTTCGCCCTCCGGTGGAGGGTATGGGAACACCTTCCACAGAAGGGGACCCCTGTTCTGGGTCTTCGTACTTAAGACTCACCCCTGCAAATGTTTGCCAGTATGTGGCAGGGAAATGATTTGCAGTGGAATTTTTCTGGAAATTTTGTTTCAGAGCCGAGAGTAGTGGGATGACATGGATTCTATGACATCGGATTTGGGGGCCCACACTCGGGGTGCATGTTTGATAACAGCCCGCGTTTACTCTTGGTGTGCCGTAGCGGAAGGACCCCGAATGCCACGTTGCTCGGTCAAGGATCCCAATGTTGCATACTGGGATTTGAAGAAGGAACCCCGTACTGTGACCTGCACTGAACAAGAACAAAAACACGGTGGTTCCCCTACATACAGAGGTGGAACATCTCTGCCACGAACGTGCCTGTCACTGCTCGTCAAGTCTCATAAAGCTTTGGTTCCGAACCCCCCCACCCCCACCCCCCGCTTCACGTTCCTGATCTGCAATTCAAATTCCAAAGCTATGCAAAGCGGGACAGATGGTACAGCACTGCAGTCCATTCCCCAGTACATAGGAGAGCTTTTATGCCTTTTCCTTAATAGCCCCCTTTAACTAATAATTTCCAAATATTTACTAATCACAAGCTGTCTCAAATACAGAAATTTACACATTCATTACATTCGAGGCATAATTTAATTATCGAGGCATCAAGGTAAAATGTTCATTATGTGATGAATACAGCCTTCAGTGAAACACTGATATTATGAAGGGAAATGTGGTAAACAGTGCCGTAACCATAGCAACAGAAGAAAGGGCATCAAGTTATTAACCTCGCAATTTTCTTCATAGCTTGGACTGTAATCTTTCGAGGTGCGACGTGTGGGATATTTGCCATCCCTAGAAGCGGAATTGGCAAACTTTTACACAACAATAAAGGCAAAACTCATATGTCTAGCACCAATGACCCCGCCCCCTGCCCCCCTCCGCCCCCAACTCAATCCTTCATCTTGTGATTATTTTTGTCCGCTAATGAAGAAACTTCACTGAGCTTCTTGATCCAAAGCGACTCAAGTAGATTATTTGTACTGATCCGATGTCCATCTATGGTGCGGGATGTTTTTTACGGAGTATTATCTGAAATATTGCTCAGTGGTACTCCAGATCACAAATCCACTTCCAAATCCGCGTTTGTCCAGCAAAGACCTGCGGAGTTGTGTTGCCATTGGAGATGAAGGCAGCTAGTTTATCCAGGATACCCATGGCTGGAAGAGGGGGGCAGAATTAATGGAAAGATTTAATAAATTACGTCTCGTCGCAGGAGCAGAAACAAAGAAGCGATCAAATAGCCATGAAGATGATGCTGTCTTTTCAACCTGCGGAGGGCGCCCTGTGTTTATCACCCCAGCAGTCTGCTTCACAAGGGGGGGAGGGGCTTGTTGCCACCCGAATGGCCGACTGTCTGACCCTGCCGGTTCCCAGGCATGGGGCGGGGGTTTTAATTAGGCAGGGGTTGGAAAATGACACCCACATGCACGCATTTCCAAAGCGGGCCCCTAACCTGCGCTTATCGAGCTGACCTGCCATCAGGCCGCTCTCCCTCCCGCTCTCCCTCCCGATCTCCCTCTTGCTGTTTATTTAACGGTGGATTTGAGGGCTGCGGTTTGTTTCCCTCTCATCCAGGAGCCAAGCGCCAGAACCGAGCAGAGACGCGCTGTCAGGAAGCTATGCAAAGCAGCTATTTGCACAGGTAGCTCCATTTTAATTTCAATTTTAAACAGCCCTGTTCCGTAACCGAGACATGAGCACCCTAAATATAGCACAAATCCTATTAAGCCTGGAAACAGCAGTGACACCAGAGCTGTTGCTGGTGAACATGGAGGCATCTGGGTCCTGGAGACACGGGCCGCTGTCAGTCAACATCCTGACGATGGCGCTCTAATCTCCAGTGCGCCGGTGCCGAGTAGTGGGGGGGGACATCCACATTGCCGCTTTTAAGGGATTTCGCCGGCAGGAAGAACTCCCCAGCTGTAGGTAAATAACGTTAAATGTGATATAGTCTGCCGGGTTAATGTGTGCACCCTGGGAATGAATTTTTACAGACCAACGGCTTAAGAATCTGACACCACAAACTGTGCAGAAGTGGGACAAACAAAGAATGAATCTACGGATGAGCCCACACATCCGCACTGGAATTTTTTAGGAGGCTTGTCTTAGCGAATGGCCCTTTCGTTTTTTCCAGTCCATAAATAAACGAAGACCTGTGTGGAAACTGGGCTCCCAACCGACTGCATGTTGATGTCGGTAAATGGGCTTTGAGACACGTCATGTGATCACGCTGCGGTGCGTCCACCCTGCCTGGCTGCCCGCTGATAGAGGCTATATCATCCCTCTCCAGGAAGCGGGAATCAGTGGGTCACATGACCCTTACAGCATCCGATACCCATCATCTAATATCAGACATCCAAATCCAGTAACTGATTTTTTTTTCCATTTTAGACAGCAACTTGGATCTGTCGAGTTTCATCAGTGTTTTCTTTCTTGTGTTTTTTAGTGAGGGAGGGGTACATCTCCATTACCAGGGTTTATCACAGGTGATTTCAGGAGGGGGATGGATAATGCATTTCCACTTCAGGCCCCTTCCTAGGGCACAATGACTTGAAATTGTGTCCAAACAAACTTCCCATTTCCATCCTCGCGCCAGACATTATAATGACTGAAAGCACTAATCTCATAATTAGCCAGACGCAGCCAACCTCCCCCCCCCCCCCCCCCCCCGCC
>JAODJU010000014.1:10388499-10410124 GCA_026776725.1 Gnathonemus echidnorhynchus
CCAACCCCCCCCCCCCCCCCCCCGCATGCGGACGCGCGTGGGGCTTTTAAAGATCCGCGGTCTAATAGCGGATGTCTGGAGACGTCGAATTCTTGCCGCGCTGTTAGGCTTTTAGCGCGGAGTTTGACGGGCGATCCGTGCTGTATAAGATGCCGGGGGGGTATTATCGCCATGGCGATAACACAGACGCTGCAGGTCCCTGACTGGTGGCTCAACGCCGGTTTTGTGTCTGTAGACTGGCCAGACCCCGAGCGATGCTACAGGGTGCTGCTGGGAAAACAGGAGCCACTAAGAGGCTTCGCCTAATCGAGGTTTTTCATCCGTCTTGATTATTAGAGAATGTGATAGTTGGGCTGTGTGTGGTTACAGTTGGTACTGAAAAATGGCAGAGCTTTTTATTTCTCTCTCTTTTTTTCTCTTCATGGGAGAATGGATAAGAAACAATGGGATTTTATTTATGGGGTGATTAAAAACAATTAGTAGGTACTGGGTACATAAACAGATTTCTGGAGGCTGTGGTGTGTGGGGAGGTGGGGGGCGGGTATGTTGCAGGGTATGATCACGTTTTAAGGCTGGGAAGCCATTGGGGGTGAGTGGGAAGTAGCAGGAGACGCAATATGAAAGGTGGCTGATTGGTGGTCTCGGCGCAGCTCTGATGAGAATCCCGGCGGTCGCCCGTGAGCCGCAGCACAGACGCGGAGCCTCACCGAGGAGAACCCGGCGGCATTTTCCGGGCCTTTCCACACGCCACTGCTGCCCTCTGCAGTCCGGGCCCTGCCGTGCCGCTTTCACACACTGGGGGGCGACGCCTCTCTGGGAACGCCAGGTCACGTCCGCCCACCCGGCCCGAATGCAGAGTCGAAACATGTGACCCGCTCGCTGAGATCTACATAGATCTAACACGGACTAGAACGGCTGCCACAACCAAAGGTAGCGGCACAAGTACTGTCACGTAGATCTACCGTTTAAGAGTAGACGTAGATGACTCTTTACAAGACACTAGCACCGTCTGGGCTGCTTAAACAGGGGGACATTTCTGCTTTATCTACATATTAACCCCCCCCCCCCCCACACACACACACACACACTCATTACACACCCCCACACACGCAGACTACTGGAAACGGGAGGGGGTCGGGGATCTGTTCCCCAGTTCACTCCTGGGGTGTGCTGAGGACATCGCCGTTAATAACAGATGGCAGGAGATGACCACGTCCTTGAGAGAACGCCTTATTGGCACCTCCTGCTAATTGTATCACATATAACACAACTAAAAGCATAATAAATCTGAATGGGAGGACGTTTTATGCCAAGCCCGTTCTCCTTTTCCAGACGGTAAATTGCTCAGCTCTTGAAATATCTACAACCCCATGACTCCCAGCTTGCATTAGCTTAATTGCCTTTTTCTTCCCCGGGTTCTTGGGTTTACAAAAAAAAAAAAAAAAAAAAGAAATTGGTATTAAAGAACGTGCTGCCTTTTTAGCTTGCCACACCAGTCCCAAGACGAGCTCAGTATTACGTCTTTGAAAAGCACATCAGAAGGGGAGAGACAGGATGGTAGTGCTCCCCTGAAAAGCTTTTCCTGCTCCGCATGCTTCAGCCGAAATACATGGCGAGATGCGGCCATCTGCCATCTTTGTTTTATAGACATTAAAAAAAAAAAAAAAAAAAAAAACCCTGAATCAAAATTAAATAAATAAATGAACAAGGTTCAGGGCTTTTCGGGGATTACTGTGGCTCCAAACGGTCGGATGTCTCGCTGGATAGTTTTGTCGTACAAATTATTCATTGGCCCGGGCAACATCAAAGAGATGTCTCTGTATCGATTCCGAGTGAAGGTATTGGGGTTACAGCAATAAGTCAAACATCCCATTTTGTAAGGACACATCGCTTAAATATTTCATATGGGCAAACCAACTGGAAATGTGCATTTACCCAAATAAAATTTATTTGAATTTTTTTCTTAATTCAGTTTTAAGAGATTCTTACTATGTAATCTATGTCATTAATCTATGATTTTTAAATCTAATTAGAGTATGGAAACGTTCAAAAACGGCTATTTATTTAGAATACATAAATTCACTGGGAAACAGGATAGTATAGTTTTTAAGAACATGGACCCCCAGTAGGGTGTTAGACCTGCTGTCAGACCCCTGAATAATTAACTTAAATGACTTCTATAAGTTATCCAGCTGCATGAAGGAGAACAGTAAGTTTCTTTAGATCAAAGTTTCTGGCACGTAATCTGGCACTGATCTGGAGCAGGAATTACAAAAGAAGGACAATTATCTAACCAAGCTGAAGTCCTTTATTCTTCACATCACCATGAATGTTTGGTTTTTCTGCATTTGTTGTGCCCACAGGGCTGGCTGCTCGCGCCTGTATTTACACACCGCTAGGTGTCTGTCTGGCGGCTGGAGACGCTTGTGGGAATTGTTCTCAGGGCAGAGCAAAAAATGATTGGTTCAAAGAGATAACCAATCAGACTGAAGAGGATGTGGGTCCAAGCAGCTAGAGGAGGAGGGATCATCTGATTGGTTAGCCACACCCCCTCCAGTTGCTTAGACCCACTTCCTCTACAATCTGATTGGTTACCTCTCTGAACCAATCACTTTTTGCCTTCAGAACATTTTTGTGTAAGTGAAACTCCCATGAGCGCTGGAGACACTGCAGGGCCTATCCCAACCTCCAGGAGGCGCCATCAAGAATCGCTCCCCCCCCATGGGCCCTTCTGCTAATTATGGAAAGAGTGATGAGGCTGCGTGGGAGCACATGCTGCTGGGCAGGGCTGGGGGGGGGCACCCATGCCACGCTGTGACATTCCCAGTCTGTCACCAGTGGATGGCACATGTATGTCGTTGCACAGTTTGCTTGCGACACACAGGAGGAGCTGTTCTCGGGTGGCGGGGTGATTAGTGGCACACAGCGCGGGAGGGAGCCCTGCAGCCGATCGACCTCCTTCCTCTTCGTCCTGCCCCTCCCTTCTCCAGCAGTCTGCATAATTAAATGGCTCTCTTTTGTGCTCCAACAAAGGCCCCCGACGAGCCGGGACCCGCAGGGCTCTCGTCATAATCTATCGCGAATCCATCTTCCGGGAAAACTAATCCGACTCGCTGTCTGAAAGTTCCCCGGCAAATGAAGTGAAGGGCAGCGGGAAGAAGACTGCCTCGCTCGGAACCCGCTGCTCTTTGTGCAGGCAATCAAGGCGAGTAATGAGCTTCCTTTGTGGCACTTCAATCTTAAACTTAAGCACAACACATACAGTTAATTTTCTGAAAGGTATAAAAGAGAATAAAATTGGGCTGTTTAAAAAGCCCGTCAGTATGGCAGCTCCAAGCAGAGCTCGCTGGTATGATATATTATTATGATATTCAGCTATACTTTGAATTGCTTATAGCACCTTACGTAATGCTGCATTTCCGACTGGAGGGTTAGGGTTTCTGGTGCATAACGTGGTGCTCGATCTTCTAAAGGCTCCGACTGAAAAACATTGCGTGTCTAGAGGGTCTGATTGCACCTCAGTCCAGGACCTTTTCTGGGTCAACTGCGTGGTGACCTCCCTCCAGGCAGCCATCAGAGACGGAAGACGGATTACAGGCCGATCAGTCACCTGTACCCCTGCCACCGAGCAGGTCATTGTGACGATTGTGTCCCTCGGCAATGAAAGCTTTATATCCCTTCACTTTATTCATATAAAATGGAAGTGAATTGAACTCTATATGTTTTTATTGACCTGTTTTATCTTTGTGAATTACATCATTGTCAGACAGGGGGCGGGGCTGAATCAGGGGACGGGCACAAGCATCCGGCCACCTGCGTTTCACTCCCAATTGTTATATAAGACATGAGGCTCTGTTCACCATACTGTACCTCTCTGAGCAAGTACTGCAGGCATCTTTTTGTATAAATCGCTACTTAGAAGTCTGTTTTTCATGCCAAAAGAGCAGGTATCATATGGGTTACTGTAACACAGTAAAGGAAAGGGACTTGACCTCATTAGGCCTTTGAGCTGCTTTCTCCTGGTGAGGGACACATTGGCATGTAACTAATAACACACCTCAAATAAGGAAAATAATCTTCTGCTAAAAATCATAGAGGAATCAAGTTTCAGGAATGCCCCATAATGCAACTATGCATCTTTGACCTGACCTATTAGCTAGATACTGGACCAACTGCTTCCATTTACATCTGGTAGGAACACCTGGTATTGCAGCCATAGGTACTCTTATGCAATGGAAGACATTCAGAGCCAAACCTGCTTCAGCATCCATCTAATTCTTTATTCTCCACCTAACAGCAGACTAACAAGAATTAGTCATACAGTCCACCTGATTTTATTGTCCACTATGCTAGGACATGAGTGCTGTAATATGCCCCCTCCCAAAGTAAATGTTTCCTGCGTCGAAGCACAAATCTTATTTGGTCGGCACAGGAGCCCACTGGGATGGCTGAGTCTGCACTGAGAGTGCTTACAGCAGACAAATCTGGGATTTATTAACATATTGCATTAAATACGTCGAGCAGCCAGGGATTTGGAGCTGTAACATTTGGATGCGTCTACTAACTGGTAAGTTCAAGGGGAATCTGATAAAAAGGGACAGTCCAGAAGAACACCCTCATCTGACCAATGTTAAATAATGCAGCACCCATTTCCAGAACAGTCAGTGATGTGATGCCTTATTCAGCAGCAGAAAAAAAGTGTGGACTTTGTATAAAGGCAGCTTATATGAAAACAGGAACAGTAAGCTATGTGACACCTTGTACAAAAATAGCAAACAGGGAACAGTAAGGGATGTAACACCCTGTGGAGAGTAGTATATGGGGAACAGTAAGCAGTGTGGCACCATGTAGAGGAACAGTAAATGGGGAACAGTAAGCGGTGTGACACTGAGTGCAGGAACAGTAAACAGGGAACAGTAAATGATGTAACACCCTGTACTGGAACAGTAAACGAGGAACAGTAAACAGGGAACAGTAGGCAAAATGACACCCTGTACAGGAACAAAAAATGGGGGAACAGTAAGCAATGTGACACTGTGTACAGGAACAGTGAATGGGCAACAGTAAATGATGTAACACCCTGTACAGGAACAGTAAATGGGGAACAGTGAGTGAGATGAGAACCCGTACAGGAAGAATAAATGGGGGAACAGTAAACAATGTGACATTTTACAGGAACAGTAAACAGGGAACAGTAAACTATGCAACACCATGTGCAGGAAGAGTATATGGGGAACAGTAAGCAGTGTGACACCCTGTACAGGAACCATAAACTGAGACCAGTAAATGATGTAATGTCATAATTTACTCGTGGACTGCTAAAATGCACTGTTACAAGAAGAATAATGTCTGTCTGAAAAACACATACTGTCCAGCAGCATTGCTCCTCAGTATCTAAAAATGAAACACAACTGGAATGGGAATACAGACTTGCAGTTTATGCACACACACACACACACACACACACAGACACACACACAGGAATTGTTAGTCTTCCTATCTAAATGGGGACCATCCATTCATTTCTATGGGAAAAACCATAATCCCAATTACGACACCCTTAACCTCTACCCATCCCTAACCTTAACCATAAGTAACCAACCCAAATACAAGACTTTTGGCATTTTTACTTTTTTGATTGCATGCACAGATTTTTATAAAACTGAGGTTATCCAAATGGGGACCTCAAAAGAAAATTTCAGGTTTTACTACACTTTAGGGACAATTTGGTCCTCAAATGTGATCTATGCAAACCCACACACACACAGAATTTAGCCACTGACTACAGAAAGGCTGGTAATTTTCATCATTTTAATTACGCCATGCCAGGATATTCATATAGATTTGCACCTTCGTTGACAGGAAAGTGACATGACAGTTAGTGCAAAAGCTGCAATGCAGCTACAATACAGTGTTAGAAAGCAGCAGAGTGATGGAGCGGCTGTTTGCAGGGACTGTCTTTACGTCCCTTCATGTTGCAGAGACGGTCTTTACGTTTCTTCATGTTCCAGGGACTGTCTTTACGTTCCTTCATGTTCCTTATATTCCATCCTAGGTGTGTTTGTGCAAACTTGTGGATCTGCATTCCCCTTGTAACGATTCACTTATAAGCACCCCATTATAAACATCGTCTCGGTTTCTGTGATATTTTCCTGCGATGTCACATGGTCGCCAGTGAGAATGGTTCCCAACTCACTCACGCTGCACGTGTCTAAAAATGGACAAGCTAATGACCTGAGGTGGCACACAGCCTCACAGTCAACGGCCAGATGGTTCAGCTGTGAATTTGGGAGGGGTGACAACAAAAAAGGCTAAATTTATATGCCGGTGTGACATATGAACATCACAGTGCACGTTATACATTTCCATGCTGATCCGAACAGGCCCATCACCCACTATGAAAGCAACGTACAACTCATCCGCTTCCCAAGAAGGACCCCGGGGGGTGTTCCATGAAGCAGGATTTCTTGCTTAATCGGATAGCTTGATAGATTTAAGGTAGTCAGAGCTAAATTAACTTCATCTTCGTTCATGTACATTTAGCTCAGACTACCTTAAATCCAACAAGTTATCTGGCTAAGCAACATATCCTGCTTTGTGGAATACCCCCCAGGACCAAACAGAGATACAGCCCAGATTGAATTTATGTTTAATTACTGCACTCATTTTCCCAGGGAGACACCCACTGCTTAGATTCCTACAGGTCAAGAGATTAGTGTAGAATCACTTTTTTGTGGGAAACACCCCATTTTCCTCTGAGGTTTTAATTCTTGGCCTTTGGTGCATGCAGCCCAACTGAACACACTGGACTCTTCATTGTTAAATACTAATACCACTTTATAAAGAAGTATCAATTAAGTATTAATTAAGAAAATGAATTAAGAGGAGTTAATCAAGCGCTCTATTAATTAACCTTGAAGGCAGTCATAAAAATATAACTGTGAGGATAGTCCCTTCCAACATATAATTAAAAATTATTTTATTTTTCTTAGAATCAGTTTTTCTCCACAAAGTTTTTAATGTGGTTTAGTAGGTGCCTTATAGAAGGGTCACTATTTTTTTACTAAGTTTTTTGCATTATATCTCTAAGCAATAATATACATAACAGTAAATGAAGTTAACTCAGTCTGAGTACAGGAGATGGATATGATGAGAAGTACTGTGTGAATAATGTTCCACATGTACTCAAAATCCTTTAGAGAGTGACAGTTGAGTCAGTTCCTAGCATGAAGCAGAGACGTTGGTTTTACTTTAAATGCATAAGTGAGAAATAATGAGCACTTTCTGAGTTATGGCGCAGGGTAGAACATGCGTTTGAAATTCAGAGGGCACATATTAATGGGGATCCCGCCAAAAATGCGACGTCTTTTGTTCCGCCCAACTTGTTAATGAGTTAAGTGGATTCATTAATACAGGTGTTCCAGAGACTTTAGAACAAGGGAAAGAACGTTCCCTTTGGGCACGCGGGGAGCATGTTACCCTAAACACAGGCTGGAGTTTGTGTGCCACTCTGTGCCAACTCGGGGCACATTTTTGAGAGCACTGCGGACTTTATACGATATAGATGTCAACTCATTACAACCCCCTCAAAAAACACAAAGCTTCCCTTCCCCCAAGATAAAAGTCCTGTCTCATTTTTGCTGTGATTAATTACTCCGGCGCGAGCTCTGGTGACATGCCCCCCCTCCCCACAACATACCTCTCCAGAACCATTTGCGGTAAGCATACTACCTGACAACAGGATAGCTAAATGTAGTCGACAGATCCAAGCCCAGTTAGCTGAACGCAGCAGGACACTTCCGGTTTCAGATCTGGGCTTGTTACACAGGAAAAGCAGAAAGTTTGCAAAACTAGGATGGATAAATTGGGATAGCAGCTTATCTAAATGGCAAATATGGGTTTTAAATCCACTCAACCTGTAGCCCATGACTTTGAGCATGAGCGAATTACAGACTTAGGGACCTAAAGGAAAGCCTGCTTCAGGTCGCTATAAGACAAAAAACAGTGTGGAAGCAGAGAAAAAGATCAATAATGGCGTGAGAAATGGCTGGAGCTGCCCACATTCTTGCAGTGGTCATCAAAAGGTTATTTTATATCTAGTCGTGAGTATTGATTCTTTGCAAAACCTTGCTTTTTGAAGGATTGGGTCCTCAGGAGGTGAATTTCTTTATGGTTTTTTTTTTTTTTGCATTTAGATATTTGGTTGCTGCTTTTTTGATGGGGGAGACCAATCAATTGCAGTGTCCAAAAAATACAAACCACATTTCAAAGTATAATTTAGACATTATCTGAAGTGCTTCTTTGGAGTTTGTGTGTAAGTGCAAGGGGGGGCATATTCCCGCCTTTCCTGAATGTGTATGTCTGAACCAGTAGGGTATAGACAGGCATCCCACTTTCGAGATATTGAATTCAGGGTGGTGGAGGAGGGACAACCAGGGAAAGGGAGCGTGCTGATTAAGCTTGGGTGGTATTACAGTATTATGGTAATACTGTGTACTATACCATGGTATACCGCTGTACTTCTGTTCAAAAATACCCACCAGGCAAATTTTATCAGGAGATCCTGAAATAGTGTTGCTTTTTAAATCACCATATACCACAGTGTATTATCTGGATGGTATTAAACATTAGATACCACCCAAGTGTAATATTAGCTGGTGGAGGGGGGTGTTGGTGATACTGTTTGTTAACCGGAGCTAGAAGGGTGGGGGGCGGGGTATTTGCCAGCTGCTTGTGGCAGGGCTGTGGTGGCAAATACTTCTTACCGGTAGATCTCCGGGACGTTGCATGTCGTTTGCAGGAGAGGTAGGCCGTGTGCAATACTTGGAGCCAGAAAAAGACATTCCAGACTTGCCTTGGGGGGGTGGGCTGTGAGATGTGAGAGCATCTTCATCTTAACGACTCTTAATGAGATGCAAACACATGCATAGATTTGTTGTGACATCTACATACACACATGCACACAATGAATGCTAAATATTTAATCTTTCAGTACATGGTGAGCTTATATTAAACGGCCCAAACAGGGTGTGCAATTTCCTTTGATTCTAGATGTATTCGTGAAAGCTCACATGCACGCATCAACAGGACCGCCCCCATCTGATTAAACACCAATTACACGGTTCGGCTTAAATGCCGCCGTCCAGACCACAAATGGGTGCCATGCCTGGGCTCGGCAAGAATGTTGCGCGTTTAATGGGTGGTGATGAACAGAACCAGATAAGATGTTTGCTGGTGGCCCAGCTGAAAGCTACCTTTTATCCAGACGCAGAGACCATCTGCCCACATCAGCAATGCCGGCAAATTTCATCAGATGTAGCTGTAGCTTTACCTCCTAGAATCTTCCAAAGAAACAAGCGAAACAAACCTATTACACCGGATTTGTTATCATTTCTTTATCATATGAAAATATAAACACACGCTTAAATGAGTGTATTAAAAGAAAGAGCAATTATTATGTAATTATTATGGTGCAAGAACATAGGAGTTTGCCATTAAAGTCCCATTAATGTACAATGTGCATGCTGTGTAACAACTTTCTCAAACTTTATCAGAACAAACTGTGAATTTCTTAAGTGCTAAACTGTTCTCTATTCATACTGTCTCATCTGAGTGGGGTGCCTAAAAGAAGGATTAAAAAACAAATTAAAGTGGAAAACGTCTCCTTGAAATAGACATTAAAACGAGTGACAGAAGTGTCATTAATATAAATAACATATTTAGGGTTGATTTGGGATCCTCAGAAAGTTCTTCAAAGCCACTTTGTCAGCAGTACCGAGGTATGGGCATCTCCTGTGTCCATGCCAATGTCTTGTTTTGCATACTGCATATTCAATATTATTTATATATAGACCTATGTAGTAGGTAAGTATGTAGGACTTTGAAGTACATCCTGAAAGCTTTCGTGAAAGCAGATGTACCACTTTGTAAGATTTAAATCTGGGAATCAGGCAGTAAATACTATTACTATTACTAATACTATTAGTAAATACTAATTAAATAAACTACACCTGAATGTATTCAAGTAAGGGATGATTTAATTTAATTGTTTCATGCATTGTTCTTGAAGTGATTTGTGTTTTTTTTCTGTGTGAAACTATTCTCTTTGGTAACAATACAACACCGACATAAAGAATAAGGATACCATTAGATAATGTAAAAAATGTCTTGTGTGGTTCTTTTGTAAATTTAGATTTTATAAATAGCCCATTCAGGGATTTCTTTCTGTTTTGAACTACACAATGGACTTTTAGTGTTCACCACAAGTAAAATCTAAACTCTCCCCAAAGTAGAGCACAACCACTCCTTCTGACCACCCCCCGCATTGCCCCCCAGAGCAGCACGGCGGGCTCCTGCCTAGTCTCAGGAACCCCCTACCCCAGCTCGGGCACTGGGGCCCACCATTACATCACAGGCACCTCAGCAGTTGTAAGGAGTGTGTGGATTTTACAGCTTTTAATTCATCGCCTGGTTAATATATATGGCACGCTACTTTTCCAGTGCTTACATAAGTTCGCTGAATAATTCCTTCAAAACATGTGATTAACGAATCAGCCTGGTTGTGAAGTTGATTACAGAGGACAGAAATTGTTTTTGGCATTCAGGTGGTGTAGATGATACTCGGGAAAGACAGAAATGTGCACGATGGGACATATGCATCGTAACTCTGAATCCCCAAGGCCTTGGTCAGAACGCCGCCTGGAGCTTGGAGTCATTAAAGAGAGACAAGTGTGGTTTGACAGTAAATAACTGCTGGCACATCTTAAGACACCCTTAAGAGGTCCTTCATCTAGCAGGCACCGTTGGCTACCATGCGTACGTGTTGGCTTGGTGAAGGAACATTTCACAGTTCACACACAGTATCTCCCACACAAACACATCCTACCTGTAACTGTTTTAAAAAATGAAGGACTGTTTTATGTAAAAAAATGTATATTTTAAGTAAGTATGTCATTTCAGAATGTTATTTAACACATTCATGTTTTTATTTTTTTATTTTTTTGCCACATATAAAGGGCTTTGCAATGTTGCTTCTCAAGAGCAAAAAACACAGTTAATATGCGGCGAGCAGGGCTGCTCATTGGCTGAAATGGCAACTTGGGCGGGAGTGAAGAGAGAAGCTCGCCGCCATGAATACAAATGAGGACGTCGTGCAGACGCTGTATCCAGTCACGGTACCCCGGTAGCAGCTGTGGTGTGTGGGGACCAAAAGCAAAAAAAAAAAAAAAAAAAAGAGAAAACGGAAAAAAGAATTAAATAAATAAATAAAAGCCTAATTTCAGCAAAAAAAAAAAGGGGGGGGAATGGGCCATTGGAACCGGCGCGGCGAGGATATCAATTATCGTTAAAAGAGAAACAGGGAGTTCATTTCTAAAATTGAGCATGTGGCAGATTGCCACGGTAATGGTGCTCAGGAAGAGGATTGAGCGATGCTGGGGGGGGGAGGGGGGGGTCTGGTGCACAAGTAACACCACCTCAGAACCTCTCCCATGCCATCAGAAGAAAAGCATCTCGGTTTGCTCCTCTCATGGAGGAAAGACGACTGATTTCCTCCCATCCGCCGCAAATTACGGCAATTACGGACCAGCTTGTCTAAAAATCGGCAGAGATCGATTCATTAACGGGGGTTATCTTGACTAAATTGAAAAGGCTTTTTTTTCCCCTCCAAATGACGCTTTGCCGTGGGCATTTTCCTAATTAAATCACGTAGCGAGATAATGACTGATAACATATTCCTGATCAACACTGAAGGGAAAAATAGGCACAGCTTGGCATTGTGGGTTTGTGCCAAACTGGGGGGGGGGGAGAGGTCAAGAAAGCACACAAGGCAGCGGATGGAAAATCCTCGCTTTCCAGTGTAACTTCATCATGAAGAACGTTTTCTTTGTTTTGAAACTAGATTAATATGCTTTCAGACTCAGTCACTTTTTATAAGATGTACCTTTACCCTTAACTGTCAGCTACTGGCAAGCAGCGCTTAACTGATTGACAATTTAATAGCAAGGTGATGGTTTGGTATTCAGCAAATGTACTTTCTATTCATATATCGACTTCGGCAGACTCCCTGTCACCTAGTGCATCGTCGTGACTCCCCGCTGTTTACGACGGACGTCGACTGACGGGCTGCCCAGCCTTGCTCCTTACTACGTTTGGGGAATAAGAGGATAAAATAATTGAAATAATGTGAAATAATTCTCCTATCAGATTATGCGGTGAAACAAACAGCTTTAGGATTATTGAAATGGGTGATCACTATCTTTTCGGTGCAGAGCTGTGGGTTGCAGGAGTTTTGTAAGGCCTAATTTTGGAGGAATGCTGGGAACAGAGTGTAAGACGGGGCGGAGATAAAGTGACGTGCTCCTGCTCATTCAGAGCACCTGAGTCATCACCCGATACTGTTCCCTGTGTTACTCCTCCTGCACTTAAACTTTGTTCCCTTGTTCATTCATTCTGAGGACTTCTGCACCACTCCCATGCCCAAATAAAGACCCAGTTCTTTCCTCCTGTCCCACTGTCAAGTTACTGTCCCATTCACCCACCAGAGCATCATATATGGACTTCATGGCATAGGCACTGTAAACAAACACCATATTGCTGCCTATATAAAACAACAATAAAAGTCATCCATTGCAAAACACATATATAAAACTTCATGCCAAAACTTTTAATTTGATATTATTTTTCATCTATTTCGGAGTTTCCCCAGCATGGGAGTGGGATGGAAATTAATTGCATTGCGGTCGCTCTATAGGGTTTTCAGAGATGATGTCTGTTTATCACCCAAAAGGGGGGAAGACAGCGATGATAAATGGTTTATAAGAAAAGGGTGTTTTTCTGAGAACAGGTTCATTAGCAAAAACACAAAAAAATATAGACACAGCCGAATTTCTCTGTTCACAGACATCATACGGACAGCCCTTCAATCTTGTGAAAATGCCCCGTGCGATATAAGTGGCAAACACGCCACGGTCCTCAAACCTAAGGCCCTCCAGTTACTCCTGCCCTTGCGACAGATGATGAATGCGTCCACACATGCGGCCCTTTCTGCTGCATGCTCGCCCAAGTTTAGCCAAGCACAGTCATCCTTCAGTTTGTTTTCCAATCCATTAGTGGCCTCGCTCCCGTCTGTCTGGAAAAAAGCCAATACAAAAAAAAAGCCCATATTTAGTTTTTTGGGCTTTACAGTCTTACGTCCTTGTACCCTTCATGGTTTAGATTGTTGGATCCATTATGAGATCTTATTTGAATGGGGGGGGGGGGGGAATCATGAAGATGTTGCTAAGCATCAGAGTGTGGGAAGAAATGATTTGTTCACAGAGGTATTCCAGAGAGACACGGTACCAACAGACAACACAGTGGTCTACATGTTAACATCAAACACGGTACACGCAGACATCATGGCAGTCTATATGTCAATATCAAACACGGTACACGCAGTCATCATGGAAGTCTATATGTCAATATCAAACATGGTACATGCAGTCATCATGGAAATCTACATGTTAATCTCAAACATGGTACACACAGACATCACAGCAGTCTATATGTTAACATCAAACACGGTACGCACAAACGTCATGGCAGTCTACATGTGAACATCAAACACGATACATGCACACATGAAGTCAATCAAACAGGGTGCAAGCAGACATCATGACAGTCTTTATGTTAATATCAAACGGTACATGCAGACATCAAGGCAGTCTACATGTTAACATCAAACACGGTACAAGCAGACACCATGGCAGTCTATATGTTAATATCAAACGGTACGTGCAGACATCATGGAAGTCTACATATTAACACCAAACATGGTACGAGCAGACATCAAGGCAGTCTATATGTTAACATCAAACATGGTATGAGCACACATCAGGGCAGTCTACATGTTAACATCAAACACGGTACGAGCAGACACCATGGCAGTTTGCATATTTACACCAAACGCTGTACACACAGACATTATAGCAGTCTATATCCTCCTGAGACGCAAGGAAAAAAGTGTCCTTCAATTGTAGGTTATTTGTCTTTGGAGGAAATAAGACATCTTACAATTTAGATTTTTCCAAATTTATTTTTATTTTTAATTTCACAGCATGTCCTCTAGTGCACAGCAAGAATAAATGTTTCCTAACATCAGTGAAAAGATAGATGCAAAAATAAAATGTCCACTACAATGGACATAAATGAATGGGTGGGGTCTCAGGAGGATATTTTAACACTAAACACTGAACCTGCAGAAATCATGGACAGTCTACATGTTAACACCAAACACTGTATGCACAGACATCATGGCAGTCTACATGTTAACACCAAACACTGAATAGTTCATTATTGCCCCATACACCATATACCAACATGAATCCTAAACTAGAAAATGAATTGTATTTTGTTATATTAATAATACATAAAAGGAGCCAAATATATTGCCACAATTTTACGTAAAACTTTTTATGTCTGATAAGCAGTTTATATGTCCCCATAAGGCTATAAACAGCAAGAGAGCGCAGGCCAATTCGCGACTGTAGTTCAAGTTGTAAATCAATCCTTGCCCAAGGCTCGTTGACCTACTGACCAGCCTCTCATCTGTGAACTTCCCATTTACATACATATTTGTGAAAGACCCTCCTTCTAATGTATTTCCTCCCCGACCGAGTATTAAATCGACCTGGCCCTTCAAAGGGCACTCAGAACTGCAACCATAAAAAAGAAAAGCAACGCTGTGAACTGTGAATTGTCCAGAAGGATTAAAAAATGTATATAATATTGACCAGCCTGGTTAAATATGGAAGAGCTGTATAAATAACTGGCATCTCAACAGAGGGCAGAAACCCTTTGAGTTCAATTGATCCTATCAGTACTGTTATTTTAACAATGAATGTACGGCTATAACAGGTGTACAGAGTGAGTGTTATGCTTATATTTGATAAGAAGACAATGTGACGAGATGCACTGCGGTAAAGACTGGCGGCGCCTTCAGTTCAGGGAGCGAACGGGTCGACTGCAGCGCCCGTTGCTTGTTATTGTTCGTCTCTGACGCCCAGAAAATGGACAAATGAAGTCTTTCACCTTATTAAAGCGGGCAGCCGGCAGATTCCCACAGCAGCAGCCGCAGCAGCCGCAGTTGGGGCCCCGAATCGAGGTCTGTTTTTAGGAGTGGGTGGATGAAAGCGGAGATTAATAAAGCGAAACACAGCCTCGCGCTTTGCTTAGGGCCTCGACACGCTCTCAGCCACGAGTGCGGGGAGGAGAGAAAGCAGGGAGCCTTCTCCAGGACTTGGCAGCGAATAAGAGTTTGAGAATGTAAGGTTTATAGGCGCGTTGCCGCGGCACTGGTGCAGGGCCAAATATTGAACAGGTTCGAATGAACGAGAGCCCACACATCGCACTTCTGCAGCAAATCCATGGTGCACAAAGATCCTGTAGTGGATCTTTCTCAGATCTAGGAGGAAAAGAATTTGACATTGAACCATTTGTATCAATTCGGAGTTCTAAGGAAATGTTAACCCGTAATAATGTAAAACTCTGTATTCATAGAACTGTACATTATTAGCTGTTAAATTTGTGACATCCATCCATCTACCAACAGGTTATCCTGGTGAAGGTCGAGGGAGGGGTAGAGCACAGGACACAAGGCTGGGGTACGTCCTTACATGGCTATAAATATTTATCAAAACGAATAATACATTACAGTCATGTTTATTAGGCATTATAAATGCTTTATGAAGCTCTCATCTGTAATGGAAATACTGCAAAAAATGTCTGTATTTAAATTCTTATTCTGACCATTATAATGCATTATGAAGGTATACATAGTGCATTATAAATGAGAGCTTCATTGGAGCTTATGAAGTATCTTAATCAATATGATAATGCCTTATGATTGTCAATAGATGTTGTAATGCTTTATTAACTTATACCAACCATTATAATGCATTACAAAGGTATCTATAGTGCATTATACATGACAGCTTTAAGTAAAGTGTTACCATTAATTTTCCATACTCAGTCCCCATTGATTGGATAACAAACCCTTTTATGAATTAGTCGTCATCTCACACAGTGGTATAAACAGGTCTGGAAACAGTGTCCCTACATGCAGCCTGCTGAGGTCCCTTATTTTAGTATGAATTTATTAAAAAATAACAAGTAGGGAAATTTAACAAGTAGGGAAATGCTTGTCAAGCATTTATTACCTGCGAAGAAAGATGGAATGCCATGTTCAGTTATCCAGGGAGAACCTTGATGTGTTTCTTTTGTGACAAAAATGCTGAAAACAAAGCATAGTATGAAATGAATGTGGACGGCATTTCAAAGCTCGGTGCGCACTGGAGGAGTACTGCATGGAAAACATTCCTGCAAACACAGCATCCAGAACACGTTCCTGTTCCTTTTCTGTGTGCGAGTCAAAGCTACAGAAAAATAAGATATCATGTGTGGGGGTTATCTGGGGCTGATGCTTCCGCAGAGGGGTCTGACCCGCGCGTTTCCGAAAGCGAGCAGTCAGTCTCCCAGGCAGCCCTTCAGTTCTTTTGCAGTGCCGGCATTGAGCACTTGAGCCAAGACTGAAACTTATACAACGGTAAATAATGAACCACTTTCTCAAAAGTTTCCGTTGGGGCTTAATGGATTTCTGTGCCCTCTATTCTCTCAGCCCAAGTGAGCCACTGTTCCTACCCGTTGAACTACTGAGCTTTTCCTCATGCTTTCACCATCAGCACATTTCCGGCCAGGTCAGGTGTGAGGTCGCATGATACTTTGGGAAGCTCCGGGGGGAGGGGGGTTATGCATCCCCACCCCTTTCTCTCATCGGCCAATTTAATAAAACCAGTATTATCCCACCTTGTGGCCTTCAGTTTTATTAAATTGCATCATATATTGGTAACATTCAAGTTCAGTTAATCCTGACAGCATGTAGAAAAAATCTGCTTAAATATGTAACAATAAGTGGTAGAATTTTGGCTCGTGGGAGTTTTACTTCCACAAAAATATTCTGAGGGCAAAACAAAAAGTGATTGGTTCAAAGAGATAACCAATCAGATTGCAAAGGAGGTGGGTCCAAGCAATTAGGGGAGGCAAGACCAAGACATCAAATTGATTGGTCCCACCTCTAGTTGCTTGGACCCACCTCCTCTACAATCTGACTGGTTATCTCTTTGAACCAATCACTTTTTCATTCTGACCTCAGAAATTTTTTGTAAGCAAAACTTCCATGAATGGCTTTTTGGGTGGCATGATGGGTCAGAAGGTAGTACTGCTCCCTCCTTCCTCCAAAATTGGGGCTCCTCCTTTCTGTGTATGTGCATAAGTTTACCTTTCCACTCTATTTTTCTCACTGGTACTCTGGCTCCCGCAGGCCAGATATGCAGTTAGGCTAATCACTCTCTCATAACTGCCCATACAGTATGATTGCTTGTGTGTGTCTGCCCCCTGATGCACTGGCATCTCATTCCGGGCGTGAGGCTTCACATGACCCTGAGCATAAGACGGATGAATACGTTTTTGCTCATGCTGATCAACAGGCAGTTAATGGGAGGCAATAATAAATTAGACCCGTAAACAATTTGTAGCGTGTTTTGAATTGCATACACGCGCACTTGTAATGGCTAATGACGGAGTAATTAGGAAGTGACACAGCCATTTGGTCTGAACGTGGTGTACATGCACAGTTCGACCTTGACTCCATGCTGGCCGGTCTCCTAAAGGATTGAAGGTGTCCAGTTATTATCTAGATGAGTATGCGATGGCTCTTTCCATTGATTTTTTTTTTAACTTTGATTTTGAAGCACAACTTTTTACGACTGATGATTTAGACTCTCTTTCCAGACAGGTGTGATGTCTGCTTTAATTTATGATGTGAAATATTGATGACGATAGAGATTTCTTTTTTCCACTGACTACATCGACTGGCCAGATCAGAACCTTAATTCAGAAGCTAAAGAGAAAACTAGTAAGGTTTAGCAATTTAGAATATTTAGAATATGTTAATGACACCATTTAAGCCAAATGACCGAGAAATGGAAGGTGCTAAATATCATATTACTCTTTTAAATTTTAAATGTAAAATACTCAGAGTAATAATACTGCAAAAGTTGTGTATTTAAATCATCAGGAATGTCATTCTTTAATGAAGCGAGCTCCTGCCATGAATTGTCTGGCCATTGTACGGGGCCCGAAATCTATTCAGAAAGATAGTTGGCATTATATCTCATTCATCATATACCCCAGCTTTGTGCCTTTGTGCTGCCTGAGATAGGCTCCAGGTCTCCCTGCAACTGACCAAGATAACTGGTTAGAGGATGGGCATATGGACGGATTGATGGATGGATGGATATTAACTGGCATGATATTCAACTGGGCTGTTCTAGTACGACGTTATCATGCCTCAGTTATGATGTTTCAAACATGGACAAAATGTCTCAGAGACGACTGTATGGGCATTCATTTCTGTACCCCACCAAGATCCTTCCCAGTCTCCCTTTGAGGGCCACTTTGGTCAATTTAGAACAACCAATTGCAAGCCTCCTTTTCTCATGCTGGTAATTGCAGACTTATTGTGAGTCATTCACATTGTACCCTGGACTTGAGCCTCTGTTTAGTCATCTCCTCCTCCTGGTATCTTGTCCTCTTCCTGCTCCAGATGTCCAGCTGACAGACTATGCATTTAATGGTACAAAGGGCATTTTTTTTTTCAAATATAGATGGCTGCTTCTTTTCTGTCTTAATTTCACGGGTCATCTCAAACAGCTCGTCTGTCAGCCATAATGAGTTTTTCTCTCCGGAGACTTGTGCAAGACAGACATCGAGGTTCTGGCGTTTAAATGTGAGACACAGTGCTCCAGCCTTCTCAAAAAGCCTAATGCCTCTCCAGACAAACAGGATCACATGCCTTCATGGAGGACATGAAATCCCTCTTTACTGCATTTCACGCCGCAGTCCTGTCTTTTTACTTGCATTACATTTTATTCAGCAAAAAGGTCTATTTACAACAGAAAACAGTCAAGCTAATGTGCACAACATGAAGCTTTAGGATTAGGCTGCAGACACCGAGATCTTTCTTACATTGTCATGTTATTGCACTCTCTCAGCTATCTGGAATGACTTCAGAAGCATTGAAAAGGCCTCCTCTTACATTAGATGTTAGTGGGGAACTAGTTAAGTTTCTGTACAGATATGTTAAAAAATATAGATTGAGATTAATTAATGTATAACCCAATAATCAGCACTATTAATTGTAAAAAAAAAAAAATGAGAGCATCTATCTTACTGTTGTAGGTCTCAAACATTGCTGTACATCTGGATATGGCAGAACTGAAAGAGAGCTTCTCGTGTAATGGTGTACATCAGTAATTCAGAGCACAGCTCTCGTTACCGTCCCATGCACCAGAATACTGGGTCAGTCCCTTAAATTTCAAATGTTACGTATGTCCATATAGAGCGGTAATGCTAGAGGACTTTGATGGTGCATGACAGGGGGCAGACTGCCAATAAAAAGCATCCCGGGAATTCACTGTCCAGCGACCTCATATATTTTGCCACTGCTGGGAAAGCAAGGCTGGCGAACCAGGAAAATTCTAAACTTAAATGGCTGGTCTGCACCTGGTGTATGACGACACCGACGATGATGAAGCAGTACTTCATATACTTATACATTAAATATTTAAACCCACACTGGTTATACTGGTCAGTGAACAATGCAGTTAACAATTACGGTTTGGATTTATGATTGTACATAACCATTCCTAGGCAAAGGCACAGTAACAACAGGACATGGCAAAGCCTTGTAGGTGACATCATAATCATAAATCTGCCATCTCCACATGTGTTTCTTACCAGTTTTAAGAAGAGAGTTTTCATTCTTTTTTATAAGTCTCTAAACAACAAAGACCAATGACTTTATATAATACATCTATCTACTCCTTTTACTCCTATCCATTTCAGGACTAAGATGAATGCAGAACTCACTCAAGGGAGCCCAAGACCAGGAGGCAGGGGGCACTCTGGACGTGATTCTATGAGAAGGCATGCAGTCACACGCAAGCACACACTACAGGCAGTACTGGGAACCACAAGCATTTTTAGATGGTAAATGATACCAGGAGTACCATTGGAGAACCCAAGCAAAAATGCAAACATCACAAATCTAGGCCCAGTGAAGGACATCCTATGAGGTGTATGACCACAGTGACACTGGCTGCCCAGTGCATATATAATGTATAAGCAACTGGAACGTGGATGGATCAACTCCATGTTCTTAACCACTATGCTACCAACACAGAAATTCCTATGCCAGTTTTGAGACTGATTCTGCCTAATGTGCAGTGATTGACCTCTTAAGGGTAATTCATGCAGTTTTGTAGCCTCGCAATCGCGTCGTAAATGAAGTGAATCGGCTCACAAGCCCGACATATGTAAAACTTTTCGTTAGTACAGGTAGCACATCGCCTGTGGCGATTTGGCAGTCGTCCTTGACAACGACAGAATGGCTTCCAAATCTCCTGCTTTCTCCTACAAATTTGTTGCAGGCCGTGTCTTGGAGGACAATAACAAGCTCCTCCACTTCGCATCTGATGAGGGTGACACGATGTCAAGGATTGTGTGGAGTCAGCGTCTGTTCCCCGAACGACCTCTGCCTTGGCCTTACCCGCCCCCCCGCAGAGCCCCCGTCTTGGCATACCTGCCCCTGACGCCTCTCTTCAGAGGTCTCACTCGCTTTTTAAACCTTGTCATTCTCTGTAGAGCTACATTTTATGTGTCTTATGGTCTGGAATAAGATGTATATCCAGAATTTACTGTCATCTGAATGACTGTTATAGCAGCACATCATACATATGGGGAGATTGCTGGGCTACATGAAATATAGAAATACTACTACTATCATAATAATTATGCAATACTAAGGACTTGGTTGGAAGATGGATGAATGGATGGATGGAAGGATAGATGGATAGAAGGATGGATGGATGGATGAATGGATGGATGGATGAATGGATGGATAATAGAACTTTATATGGACTTTCATTGTGTGGACTTATTATTTTTCAAACAAAGACAATAATAACTTTCCTTGAAAGATCAAACCTCAGTCTAAATGGTAATTTACAATAAAGGGTTTTGTGAGCTTGAAGGTAAGAGTGACCTGGGCAATTGGATTCAGCTTCTGTCAGTTTGAAGCTAAACAGTAAGACCCTACATATACAGTGGTACCTCGGTTCTCGAACTTAATCCGTTCTGGACTCCGGATCGAATCCTGAAAAGTTCGAGTTCTGATCGAATTTTTCCCATAAGAAATAACAGAAAACCAATTAATTGGTTCCCGGTCCCTCAAAATTACAGTTAAATATCTTTTTATTTTATTTTATTTTTTTTAGCATTTAAACACAAAATGAACAGGATAAAACAAGAAGAGCATTTTTTTCTTAACGATAAAGATCTTATTCCAACATTACCCCTGTCCTGCCCCGATCGTCTGTGTGCCACGCCCACTCGTGAAGCTCGTGTGGGATCCCCATGTGATCAGCTGTTTCTGGTTGTTGTCATTAGTCCTTTGTATTAAGTCCGCGTTTCAGTTTGTTTCCCCAGTCCGGTCATTGGGTGCGTTCGACTTGCTTACAGCGCTGGCTTA
>JAODJU010000014.1:10419269-10434708 GCA_026776725.1 Gnathonemus echidnorhynchus
GATCTTTGAGTTCAGCTCATGCAAAATGGGAGCAAAATCGAAAGTGTTGCGTTTATATTTTTGTTCAGTGTGTGTGTATATGTATATATATATATATATATACACACACACACACACACACACACACACACACACACACACACACGTATGTCACTTTGGATAAAAGCAACTGCTAAATAAATATAAATAAATAAATAAATAAAGAAGCAACATCACATCAAGATAAAGCGATGAGAGCAGTCAAGTAGGTGCTCTGCAGCTGCTCTGGAGGGCCTGAGTTCTCATCTCACTTCCTCCTTCTGAGGGTGTGGCGGGTGTTTTTTTTTTGGGGGGGGGGTGTTGAAGCTCACAAACAAGTAGATTGTGATAGTTTGCATGAATGAAGGACACCTTCTGCAAAGTGCCCCCCCTTCAAACCACTTCAAACTGCCCCTCCCATTCCCCTTCCAGCTGCCCCAGTCCAACAGTCAGATAAATGCCGTTCTAATTTTTTGCCCCGTCATTTACTCAGATTTTATAGCTTTATATTTGCTTGGGATTATATGCATAAAATACGCACACACACACACACACACACACGTGAATATAAAACTATAAAATCTGAGTGAATGATAGGCCTATTTTATATATTAGTGTGATTGGTAATTCTCTCAAATTTCGAATATCAGTCTCAAAAGTTACAAACAAAACCGTGTATATGTGTGTGTGTGTGATTTCGTACGCCCCTGTGTGTGGGAGCAGCTCAATGAGATGATAAATGACGCCAGTGTGCGTGTGCGGTGAGGTGATTTTTGTAGCGGGGACTGCATGCAGCGGCGCATGCTCACCACTGGGCTGTTTGTTCGCACGCGGCCTTGAACCGTCACGTTCTCGCCTCCAGTCGCTTGATAGCTGACACCTAGCTGGCGCCCCGTCGACAGAAATACCTACCTGCTGACCAGTGCACTTTTTTACCCAGGGATTCTATATCTGGCGCTGAGGTGGGCTGGACATTAAACGACAGTTTTGTTCAGGAAGCTCAGCGCTTTCAAATCTGTTTTGACCTTGACTGGTTCGAATTCAGCCGACTTATCTTGCCCGAAATACTGATAATTGACAATATTCTTTAAATAGACATACTCTGCGGCAGCGGTAATCTCTGTAACCGATTAAAGCACAGTCTCATGCCTTTCATTTTGAACTTAAGCGTCTTTGCCTCTATTTCTTCCAGCAGGAGAGTGAAAATATCCCTATTCCCACTATAACGTTTGGGGTTACTATTTTCTTTTCATCACAAAATCATTGGAGCATGTTAAACATTTTTAAATGTCTTATTAAAATGCCTTAAATGGCAACCCAATAAACCACAAGTTCCATCACTTGCTCTGTGCTCACGTAGTTCCCTTATACAAAACAAAGTCTGGTTAACATTTTACTTAAGGTCATGTTTTTAGAAATTTATAAACAAATTCATAACAAATAATAATGCATTTATAACACATTTTAAACATGGTTATAAATATTTATCAAAATGCATAACACATTATAGGCATGTGTATTATACATTATGAATGCTTTATGAAGCTCTCATCTATAATGCACTATAGATACCTTTATAATGCATTATAATGGTTGGCATAAGAATTAAGGATGTTTTATACTGCATTAAAAATGTATCTATAGCGCATTATATATGACTGTTATGCCTTTTTATAAATATTTATACCCATGTTTATAATGCTTAATGAATGCATTATAATGCTTTATGAATGTGTTTATAAATGACTAAAAACACTGCCTTAAGTAACATGTTACCAGATCTCTATGTGACATAATTAACCTCAAATAAAAAGCCTTATTTTATCAGAAGATGATGTCCGGAATCAATCCACATTGCTAAATAACAACTCTTCCAAGTCCTCTTCCCTTTGCTCAGGAGCATTTATGACTATAAAAACAAGCATGTTTTCCTTTGTTCTAAGAATTCATTATGCATGACAAAACAATTACAAAGGATGGATGCCAGGAATACATGACTGAGCTCGTCGGCTTTAAAAAAAAAATAAAAATCCAACCTTCTTTTCTGATATTTACATATTTGGGCCTGGTACAGTGTGAAATAAAGCATTTCAAATTGTCTACAGAGAGGAGCGATGCAAGCTCATTATCTGAAAACATCTTGCAGGGCATAATTTAACAATTAATATTGTGAATGTTAATGTTGGACTGAAGAGGTGAGGAGCTGAAGGAATAGAAGGTAATTCATGACCTGGGAACAGGCAGAAAACTGAAAAAAAGAGTAAATGTTAAAATTACCATATTGATGGATGTTACCAAGTCCAATCCTCATTTTTCCATCTGAATTACAAAGACGCTTACTAATAATAGTGATTTGCAATGCTTATTTGCATGGTAGCAATACTGTCCAACGTCCAACTTTTACGATCTGTGGAGAAAGCGTTCCAACGTGTTAATTACTGTCAAAGTTATCATCCCGGGTCTCTGTGGAACATCTCCAGATTCTTTGAGGTATGCCATTTGAACAGAATAAAAAACAACATTTTGGTATATAAAAGCTGTTTCGTACCCATACAAGTAATCCCACGCTTATCAGTAAGGATAAAAAAGATGATCCTATTGATGATTCCAGAGTATTCTCCAAAGATAAATGATACATTCCTGAAGAGCTGCAGACAGGTTTACAGGCCGCATCTGCTGCCTCTTACATTACTCATTATTACTCATTTTCATCGTTCCCATAGGATTCCATACATCTATCCCCTACACCAACTCTTTGTCAAACAATCCAGGGGAAATATTATCTGCAGGCATGTTCCAGTGACTCACACTTTAAAATATTTTATATACATATCACTAGTTTCTCTCAATGTTAAGGAAAATGTTTAAATATAATACTTTAAAATTTTGGGTGAATCGGTCTGAAGGTAGAAGAATTCTATATCATAATTTCTTTATGTGGATGAAATTTCCATTAGTTACGTGATTAAATTATGTTAAATGGGGCTCAATTCTAAAATATGCCCGAACATTGATTTCAGAAACAAAAGGGCCTTTTCCAGACACGTACATAATCTGGATATATAAATACATTGCGTTTGCTTTGTTTCGGAGCGAACTATACCTATGGATCCTGGAAGGCTGGCCGGCTTACGGGTCTCCATGGCAACCTGCAGGCGCCCGTTCTAACAGCGGTGTCACAGCAAACCGCGGCACTGATGCAAAGAGGAAAGTGACAGAGCAATTTACCAAGCAGTCCACTATCACCAGAGCGGCATCAGCCTCATGCTGTTTTAAGCTCACACAGGTAAGTATTCCCAATAGCCTTTGGGAGCCGGTATAGCTATCGTTTTTAATAGCGTCCCGGGACACGCAGATTGACCGCATGCAGGTAATAAGCTTCTGCCATACACGGAAGGTGGCAGCAGTTGTGTATGACACCACCCACCCAAGTCGAGTGTCGATTTGCCTATATAACATGCAGCCCCGGCAATCGATCGCTTCATCAGGTTAAGGAAAACGGTTCCGTCGCTGGGCGGAGGAGCAGCCCCGCAAAAGCGGCACCCCCCGCATGGCGCCGATACGCGACACCGGTCCGTGACTAAGACAGATGGTGGACTCTTTAGCGAGAGGTAAACACTGCAGGGTCGTCATACAGAACCTTCTGTCAAAAGTTTGGATTCACTAAGTGTTGCTTCATTTCTCTCCGTTTATGGACATTCACCACTTAATGCTGCAGGACACATTCACTTCAATTGTACATGCGATTAAACGACATGGTGATTTACATAATTGGTTGTATTGTACTGGATATACAGTATAGCAACCTACAGATTTTTTTTTTTACTTTTTCCTATATGAGAAATACAGTTTTAATTATGCAATATACAGTATGTGAAAAACACATAATCTCATCATGAAATCACATTAATTTGGGGCCATGCAGTGCATACTGGGGGGGTTGAATCATGCCTTTGTGCTTACATGTTTGTTGTGTGGATTTCCTTCATGTAATCAGGTTTCCTACTACAGTCAAAAGATTGCAGTTTGGCTAACTGATGTCTCTAAATTGCCCACTGTGTGTGTGTGTCTGTATTATGTTTATACTACGTTGTGGGAACCAAATGTCCCCCACAATGTGATAAAAACCAGTTATTTTGACGTTGGGACCATTTTTCAGGTCCGCACAAAGATCTGTCACTACGATCAAAAAACGAAAAATACCAAAAGTCTCGTATTTTGTTTGGTTACTTATGGTTAAGGTTAGGGCTGGGTAGGGGTTAAGGTCATCATGATGGGATTACAGTTTTCCCCCCAGAAATGCATGGAGAGTCCCCACAAACATAATTACAAACTTGTGTGTGTGTGTTTATGTGTGTGTGTGTGTTTGTGTCTGTGTGTTGTGATAGACTGGCATTCCCCACCTCCTCAAAAAATGAACCTTTAATAAAACCCACCTCAGATGTCCCTGCTGTTATTTTCTTACTATAAGCAAATGACACCACATATTTTGGGTAGAGACCCTCTATCCATTTATAGACGTGGAAACATTTTCATTTACATTAAATATCATTCTGAAAGGTTTCACAGCATGGTCTCCTCTGGGATTCAATCCAGTCACCCTTCCGGGACTGTCCTTGACTGCACAGCCCACACAAATACATACAATGTTCTCCACAGTACTGTCCCCCCCCCTCCCCATTTTGATCCTCAAACCCTCTCGGCCCAGGCTAAATGGTGCCAGAACCTGCAGACTTTATTTCGTTGTTTTTTTTTTCTCCTTCGGCCCGAGATAGCACGTCAAAGGCGATTACAGCTTCAGCCTGAGAAGATTCCAGATTGGAGCACAGACCTGTCACGCAGCGATCGATAGGGGGAGTCAGGGTGGAAAGGTTGTTCCTGTAATCACACGCGCGCCATGCTGCCAAAAAGGTAAATAGCTTTGTCTCGGGATGACACGCGTATGTGCGGGAAAGGCAAAGACCAAAGACGCACAAGTGGAAGTGACAGTCAGGCATCCGGGTCCCGTTGTAAACCCTGAATCCCATTCCCAGAACCACGGAGACAACTAGCTCAGGACCAGAAGACAAGGACACGCTATGCTACAACACCACACTAGTAACTTAGAAGTAAGCAAAAAACAGACTATGGATATCTAGAAATAATGGGTTTCACTTATAGAGGAGGCACAAATAATGTAGTATTACAATTTTATCTAAGTTTCAGTTACATACTGATCTCATGTTCATTCACCATTAATCAATTATGATGGTTCATGTATTTCATACAGGAACTACATCTGTTCATGATTTGTTCTTGAGTAGTAACTGAGTAACTAATTTATTTGTGCCCCCTCAAGTAAAGTGTTATCGATAAAAACACAAGTGTGTTTTATGTCTTTTTATTCACTTTATTACTTGATTTGTTAAAAATTAGTAGTTAGATCTCATCTACTCCAATGGGGCTACGCAATATAGCGAGTTTCTTCTGCCTGAAATTATCAGGTTTTTTTCACAGCAGTAAGTGTAAGGACCCTTAAAGGTCATCATTCCATCATGATTCTTACACATTTTGTGGGATATATTTCATGGAGACTAACATCTTCATGAGATTCACTTGTGATTTGTTAATATTTGATTCACGCTCCTCTTTGCAATCGGCATAGATTTAAAGGGTAAAAGTGAATCTTCACAACTGGATCTTTAAAGAATTGCCTGTTGAAATACTCAAATCAGTCAGCAGCTAAGAGGAGAACAAAATCAAGACAAGATATAAGAACCGCTAGGTTTGATCATGAAAAGCCAAACTGGAAAATAAAACTGAAAAAGAATGGACTTGGAAATCATAAGAACAGCCCAATTTCAGAAGTTTACCAGAATTTCAATACATTTTCCTAGGTTGTACATTTTTATGTGCAAATTTCCATAATGGGCAATGCCATTATACTAATGAATGAATGAATGTTACATTTATTTAGCACTATTCAAGACACCCAAAGCACTTTACAGAAACACTGGGGAGCCACTTGAACCACCACCGTTGTGTAGCGCCCACCTGGATGATGTGACAGCAGCCATTCTGTGCTAGTACGTTCACTACAAAATAGCTAATGCGATGAAGGGGCAAGAGAGAATTAGATACAGGGGATGATTAGGAGGTCACATTTCATAGGGCTACAGCGGGTAATTTTAGCCAGGACATTGGGGTACCATGGACTTACCTGTTGGCCATAGTGTCCCCATCACTGCACTGGGATCCACACTGACCACAGGATGGGCTAATCTGTTGGCCACAGTGTCCCCATCACTGCACTGGGATTCACAGTGACCACAGGATATGCTAACCTGTTGGCCACAGTGTCCCCATCACTGCACTGGGATCCACACTGACCATAGGAGAGCTAACCTGTTGGCTACAGTGCCCCCATCACTGCACTGGGATCCACACTGACCATAGGAGAGCTAACCTGTTGGCTACAGTGTCCCCATCACTGCACTGGGACACTGGGATCCACACAGACCACAGGATGGGCTAACCTGTTGGCCACAGTGTCCCCATCACTGCACTGGGATCCACACTGACCACAGGATGAGCTAACCTGTTGGCCACAGTGTGCCCATCACTGCATTGGGAAGCACACTGACCACAGGATGAGCTAACCTGTTGGCCACAGTGTGCCCATCACTGCATTGGGAAGCACACTGACCACAGGATGGGCTAACCTGTTGGCCACAGTGTCCCTATCACTGCACTGGGGCACTGGGATCCACACAGACCACCGGATAGGCTAACCTGTTGGCCACATCAACACCTCTTCCACAGCAATCCATCTTTCCTAGTACTGGCCAGGCCCAAACCAGCTTAGCTTCAGGGGAATTACCTAGTCTGAACTGCAGGTGGTATGTTTTATATAATTATCATGTGTCTATAAGTTTCGATGGTTAATGCTGTCAACAGGAAATACAAGCTACTGTCCATATGACCTTGCTAATTATGAATCACTTTATACAAGAGATAAACTTTACTGAACTTCAGAAAAAAAAGATGCAGACAAGGACTTGTATAATATTACATAAAAAAAGACAAATCACAAATCCTTTCATGTAACTGTACTTAATGATAACTCTGCCCAAAGGATAGATTTGCATAAAGGCCTCATATAAACCTTAATAAAAAAAAGCAAAACAATGCACAGATCCATAAAAAATATGAGCTAAACTTTTATTGGTGGAAACATTCATAGAAACAGGTCAATTGTTTGCAGAGAATTGTTTTATTGCTCAACCAGCATTATTTAAGTATCTCCATTAATACAGGTAGCTAGTGTATTGAAATAGCTAAATTTTGTGTGTCACTCAAAATGCGCAATAGGACTCCACCTAAGGCATAAACCAACAATCTTACGCATTATAAGTTTCCATCCTTATTGACTGGCTGTACTAATCTCCTTTCTTTCTTAACACCATACTCACTGACGTGATAACAATCTTAACCTTTCCAAGACCCCTACCCCTCCATCACAGTTTCTGTGGTTCAAAAGCAAACTGATTGAAGAACTTTAGACCATCTGTTTACTTCGAGTGTTAATTAGTATAAAAGGTGAGGGGGGTCTTTCCAGGAAAGCTAAAATCTTGTGTACAGTTTTTTGATTACAAGCTTTAATCATAGTTTAGGAGCAGTCAAGTGATGCTATATTAGCATAACAGACGCCGGATCGGGCTCCACAATAGCAGTTAGAATGCTGTAGTTATCTGAAATGACTAATTACCTTTGCACTGCTTTATTTCCCGAACATGTCAAAATAAGACCCATTTACGAGCATCACATGTTGGCAATAACGGAACTCCCCTGTGAATGAGGCAAAGGGAAGGAGAGGGGAAAGTGACAGCAGCACGTGACGCTTCTTTATTCATCTCCTAAGAGAAACTGTTTGTGGTCTTTTGTGTTTGTGGTGCTTTTACAAAAGCAGCACTGATAACACAATGTAGCAACACTCTGTGGCAATCATTTCCTTGCATCAATTTAACTTTTAGCCTTAATCTTAATGAAGTCCATGAATCTAACCATATCCCTGGATTTAAATACAATGAAAAAAGTTTAAGTTCGTTATGGAACAGCATAAAATCTTACGGTGTAGAAGCTAAATATTGTATTATACACAGCCGTCTCCTGGTATAGCGTTTGATTTGGGGGGAGGAGGCCCACATGAATGACAATGTAAGTTATGAGTTATGCTGTCTGGAATTTTCAACTCCTGGCATTCATGGCAAACAGGTCTTAGCGGAGATGCCAGACAAATCCTACCACCTACATTCTTTGGCCTGTGTATTAGGTAAACCTGCTTTCTGATGCAAACAGCCTGTTCCTAGCCAGTTTAAAGCATCACAGAAACAGCCACCCTCCAACCCCCCCCGGAAACCTCTCACACGCTACAGTATCTGGAGTTTACAGAGAATGGTGTGATGAACAAAAAACAGGCAGTCAGTGGCTTTTCTGCGGCTGAAAACACCTTCTAATGAGAGGAAAAATATCATCTCAGTACAGCTAATCCACTCTTGAAATGGCTGTGTAGGCAAAAGTGGGTCCTACGCTGTACTAGCTGGGTGTATCTAATAAAATGGCCACTGAGTGAATATTGAGTTGGCAGCAGATAAGTCTCAGTGGTGACAATAATATTACATTTTCAAACTGTGTGGAAAAAGATAATGGTGAACTACTTCTCTGCCCCACAAGAAAAGCCCTTAATGATGGACATACCCAGACAAATAACAATAAAGTGCTGGACAAGGGACCCCTCAGGTCAGAAAGTGCTTAATATTCTACTGAGGAAGAGCAAAGGATTCTTTGGTGTAAAGCTGGAGGACACAGCTGGATGGGAGCCTTTCGGGCATTCACATGTTGACGTTTCCAAGCGGGAACGGAAAATATGAAGCTGTAGAGAAAGAATAATTCCTGGGATATGGAAAGTATAGAGCAAGCACCCTGCAGGACAGCTGGACGTGGTAAAGACAGAAGTGGTTCACTTACAGCTGGACACTGTAGACATTAAAGAACTTAATGGACTGTATTGGGACACTTTTAGCCAGGCGAACACACAATTTACTGCTCGGGAAATGGACAACAAAGGAGAAATGGTGTGTCTGTCACAGTTATGAAGGGCAGCGGAGACACTGTAACTGGATACTTTGTTATGAATGTTATGACCGATATCAAAAAAAACAACAACTTCGAAGAAATGACCTGAAAAATACATCCGCTGCCTTCAAGGAGAACATCAGGAATCTAAGAGAAAGACTAGAGTGCTAAAGAAATCATAGCGGTGTGAAAGCACAGTGCAAATTTCCAAAGGAAGAGAAGCCAGAATCAGGAAGGATCCCATAAATCTACTCATTCGCAAATTTTAAACGAAAAACTACCAAGGAATACGAAGAACAATATTTCAACAGCATCTGCACAGTGAAAAGGAAATTAAATGTGAAAAGCCAATAGGTATTTTCCAGATCTGCTTCATTAATAAGGAGTACCAGCTTTGATTGGGTATGAAGGACACAAACGCGGAAATAGGAGAAGCGAGATGAAGCAGATATGGAAGGAATGCACAGAAGATCTTTAGAGCAGTGTTTCCCAGTCCAGTGTTCGGGGACCCGTATTCGATCCATGTCTTTGGTTCTTCCATGCTCCCTGTCAGACAGTCCACATTTTGGCTCCCTCTGAAAACTTCCGGTAGGAGCAAAAGCGTGGACTATCTGTGGGTCCCTGAGGACCAGATTGGGAAACACTGCTCCAAAGAACCGAGAGATATTTAATGAGGTCAGATATGTGGAACTTCCAATGAAAAAGGAGGCCAAATTATCCTTGAGATGATGCTGAAAAGGAAGGACATCGTGACAGATGCCCAAATGAAGCAGCAAGAGCAGCTGAATAAGAATCAGTGTTGATTAAATTGAGAATAAATTCTGAATAAATGTCCACTAAATTATCCCAACAAACTTGGAAAACAACTCAGTGGCCTACAGATTGGAAGTGATTGGTTGGAAATCCAATGGCAAAAAAAGTAGTTTTCTTCATATCATGTACTGTAAGTATGCTAAAGATGGTTTAACACTGATTAGAAAAAAAAGCTGGATTAAGGTGAGGCAAAGAAACAAGATATATCACTGTGCTCATAGGAGTTCTACTTACGCAAAAATGTTCTGAGGGCAGAAAAAAAAAAAGATTGGTTCAGACAGATAACCAATCAGATTGTAGAGGAGTTGGGTCTAAGCAACTAGAGGAGGCTGGACCAACCAATCAGATGTTTTGGTCCCACCCATTCTAGTTGCTTGCCACACTATGGCAGGGTTATTCAAATCACAGTCCTCAAGGTCCGACCCCTTCTGACTTTCCAGCCTTCCTTTACCTGGGAACCAGGTGTGAATCCTCTGACCTATCAAAAACAGTAATTATTAAACTAAGTACATGGAAAAACTGAAAACAGGGCCTGGATTTGGAATCAAGGTCCAGATTTGAAGAGGCCTGGACTATATATTTTAAGAAAATGGGTGAACCAGAGTATGGTCCTTATGAAGAACCCTTTCTGTGAGAAAAAAGTTCTCAGTCAGAGAAACTGAATGTTTCTGGATTAGTAAAGGAGACGCCTACGACGGAAGAAAGCTGACCATCAACAAAAAAGGATCCAACTGTCAAGAAATCCATGGCAGACTGACATTTGGCAGAGCTGCAATGAAGGACTGAGGGAAAAAAAGGGCTGCTGTATCCCAAAGAACAAAGACCAGATTTGTTCAGAATGTGGTATTTTCAGCAACTCTTTACGGATATGAAAGCTGGAGAATGAAAGAAGCAGAACAGGAAGTGTATTGATGCCTTTGAACTTTGGTTCTAACAAAAAAAAAATCCTGATTGAAGTAGTCTTATTTGGGATATATTATGAGAAGTGCCAGGGCATTTAATATACCATATTAAAAGTTATACCATGTTATGCTAATGTAATGTTAAAGTTAGAAGAGGAGGAGAAGGATCAATTATGAGATGGATGAACACAATCATCACGACAATGAACGTGCCTTTTAAAAGCTTGAAGACTCCGACAGAAGACATGAAGTTCTGAAGTAATAGTCTACATGTTCACGAGTCTATATTGTCTATACTGACTTGACAGAACCTAATAATATTATTATATGCAAGGGATGTTCTTGACCTTCAGTTTGACAGCCATTTTAACCTTTCTCGGAGGCAATGTTATTTTTATTCTTTGCTTATTGAAAATATAAAAGCACATCAAAACGTAACGAGGAAGTTCTTAGCCCTGCTAGCACACACCACACTGCCGGCAGCCGCTAGCATAGCGCAGCCGCTCATTAACGTACACTGCTAATGTAAGGTGAGGTCGCGGGATCTTTGAATCCACTTCATCTGGGCTGTTGAGCGGCAACAAAACAATTACTACAAACATGCGACACGGGGGAGCGGGAGGCTTATAATTAGACTCGGTAATTAAATTGAACTTTGTTGCTAGTTGATGAAACCTATAAAAATATCAGATGAGCCTGATCTATTACAGCGCATTGCCTCATCTGAGTAAGAGCCTACTTTTTTTTAGCGTTCATGTAACATTGATGCATATTATGACACATAAACATTGGCATGTATTGGCGTAAGTCCCAGGAGATGCATTGTTGTGGATCTTGTGCTATAGGGTCATTGTGTCATGTCCTCCAGGTTACCTTTGGGCTGTAGTTACTTATGCAGTAAACAAACAGTGTTGTTCAAAGCAATAGCAAATGTGTGAATATGTGCCAGTGCTCTCTGGAGACTTACATCCTCAAGGTGTGTCGTGACACAAATGCAGAACCAAGTTTTTGAATAAGACTCATTAGAGCCCCGCTGAAGCCCGGTGCGTGTAGGCCTTGCTAATGCGCGACCAGCTGCCCTGCGCTAACCCTCTTAGCCGCAGAAAAGGAGCGACTTGATCGCCACACGCCATAATTATTAATTGGCCTGATTTTCAATTTCGGACTGAGCGGCATGGGCCATGAATCAACAGACCTGGCTGTGTGAAGTTTTCCTGACCGAGTTTCCTTGAGATTTTCCATCATCGCAGTGTTTGTGTTCCCTTTACGGTGTGCAGGAGAGTTGGAATAACATGCTTGCGTTCTCGTCACTAACTGAATCGATTGTGAATTGTGCCGGTCAGTTTTGCATTATCACTTGCAGCTCTAATTTTCCATGCATTTTTGCAGGGCAGCAATGAACCAAAGAACGAATGGCATATTGCATTTTGAACTGCCAAACACGCAAATTAACACAATTAAACTCAATACCACCAGTTTTTCAATAGGTACCCAGTTTTTCCTAGTTTTCTTTAAGAGGTTCTCAGTTGATCAAGAGTCAGATGAAACCAATTAAAATTGGCCCTCGTACAGTGCCCTTGATGGTACTTTTGTACAATTCAAACATGCAAAAAACTGTCCATTTTGACCTTTCTTCTGGCCATGAAGCGTCAAGCAACATACGTGTAGTTAGTTTGGTTGTAGGAGAGCAATACACTGATTTAGTGATATTATAGCCAAATAATTGCCATTAGGGGGACTATTATTACTTTTTAAATGATTTCTATTTTCTTGCTTGCAGGAATGCACCTTCAGAAATTAACTGAAAATCAGTTCCACTTTTGTGTCTTATTGTGTGTGCGGTCTTTAGTCTCCATGGGCTACTTATAAACCTCAATAAGCAACGTCTGGCACGCTAATGATGCAGTCTGCGGTACATTCATCTGTCAGCCCCGTCACACTTTGGTTAGATGTGTCGCATATGACCCATAGAACTCAAGTCAGTGCATTCTGATGCCAATACAATGTATTCCAACATTTCTGTAAAAAATATATAAATATATCTTATAAAAAATAGTTTTATGTGAAACAAAGGAATTGGACCTGCAAACAATGTTTATTTTCCCATTACTACTATTGAAATATAGCTGATAAAATGACACACTTATGTCCAGCAAACATACACTGGCAAAAATCTCCAGAATTTTAAAAACCAAGGTTTCAATAACCCAAGAAAGCAAGTGATCATGAGAAATGTACCCATTTTTTCCATCTCAATAGAGTCTATATCATCTTAGTTAAACTTTAGATGATTAAATCTAAATGACCTAGAACTCGATCTGAATCTCGGAAGTCGAACCATGAACGCCGACCTAAGATAACTTGTACATGCGGGGAAATGAGTCACGTGGCACGTCTCTCAGCGGAAACAAAGGGTAGCGGTTCAGTCTCAGCCTCGCATTTGCGGTGATAGCATCGTTTGTTGGTGATAGTGCTTTTTTATTGAAAATATCAGGTAATATATTGTACTTTATATTATTTTGGTAGCCATTGCTCACTAAAAAGTTACGCAATAGTAGAGTACAAATGTTACAACCTAAAAGCTTGCGATTTACGAACAAATTAACAAATACATAGTAATAATAAAATAAACAATGGACTGCATGGCATAGTCTAGTGTTGGCACAGTGTTGGGGCATGGCTTGGGGTAGTGTTGGGGTACATTCTTTATTGTTTTGAAGCCATTAAGAAAAAAATGTTACGCTCGTCGTACAGTATTGGCGCAGTGTTTGCGAGAAATTGTGAAAATGTGTTTAGTATATGCTCTTCTTGTTTTGTCATGTTCATTTTGTGTTTAAATGCTAAAAAAAAAAAACACATTTAGGTGTAAGTTTTTGGGGCCGGGAACCAATTAATTGGTTTTCCATTATTTCCTATGGGAAAAATTCAATCAGAACTCGAACTTTTTAGGATTCGAACCCGAGTTCTGAATAGATTAAGTTCGAGTTCTGAGGTACCACAGTATATGTATTTTTAAAACAAAAGCATTATTTATTTTCAGTGGAATTAGTACAGGGGTGTCCAATCTTATCCGCAAAGGGCCGATGTGTATGCGGGTTTTCGCTGCAAGTCCCTAATTAGATTACTAATTAGAAGACTGATTGGCTGAAGAGTCCTCATACCTGGGTTTGAGCAGCTGACCTTATAGGTTACCCCAAAAACCTGCATACACACCGGCCCTTTGCGGATAAGATTAGCCACCGCTGAATTACTACCTTGTCACATTCTGCTTTTTGTGAGCTATGATGATAATATTTTCTTTAATTTTGTTTGGTCTTTATGTGGCAGAACACATATTTTGAAATATTAATAATCTGTACAATACCCAAAACATATTATTACACTTTCATTTGTCTCAATTTTCAATTTTTACTCAGCTCTTCAGGTCAATGAAATCAGATTTCATTTTGTGACAAAGCAGGAAAAACCCAAATGCATGACAGTACTTTCTAAGACCAGTTGGTCCATGTCCTTGAAGAAACTGAGCTGTTTTCACAGAAGGTACAGTACGCTTCCGAAGTGTCTAGTCATAGGTTACGTGTTGCCTACTGTTATTATTGCTATTATTCAGTGAACTGGCATAAGCTCATGTGCGTTGCAAGCAGCTTTTCTATAATTTTCCGTAACATTTTCTGCTGGCATTGTGATTCAAAGTTCAATTGTGTGCTTCATGAAAAGAAAAGAAAAAAAATGTTGATGGGCAGATCATTTTTCAGAGACTACTCTCCCATTTTTCAGTCAGGCTCACTTCTGTCAAGGTCAATTCCATTAGTTTACATCATTACTTCATTCCCTACAATTTCTCTACAAATTACCTGCCCCATCTATTTATTAATAAGGGATGGACTCCCAGCATGCATCAGGCAAATGCAGGTTCATTTAATTTTTATACTTTGATTTCCTAAAAGCTAGACTGGTCCAAAGTTCACATATTTGGGTTACATAATTGAATCTCTTGGTTACGTAATATTTTTCGATATTCTGTGTTTGTTCGGTTTCAGACTGGGTAGGTTTTTTCTTCACAATGTTTGCCTTCACTTTGTAGTCCATTATCAGGGCCTGGGAATGGAATTAGGCAAGTGTTTCACTTTTCTGTAATAATAATTGAAAAAGAAAAATATCTATGAATACGCTCTATGTTGCATCTTTTTGAGCGTTCTTGAAATCTGCCAGTATGATTTCTTCATACACTTTTCTTAGATTGCCATATCATAATATTATTCATGTTACTGGAAATTGTTCAATGCATAATAGTACTGTGAGTAGGACGGAAAAGCGTAACGATCTGATTCTAGAACTAGACATGTAGCAGCAAAGTGATGCTCTCTGCCTGATTCTTGTCTTCATCTGACATGCCTCTGTTAGTGTTTCGTTAATTCAACATTCTTTTTGTGTTTACTTGTGTTCTGCCGGTTCTATTCCATCCACCCAGTCTACATCATCATTCCCTTTCTACCACTGAAAGAAAAATCATTACCCAAATAAACTTGTCATTTGCCCTGTGTCGTGTAATTCAGTTAGCCTTCATGACTCTCTCTCTCTCTCTCTATATA
>JAODJU010000014.1:10434882-10446579 GCA_026776725.1 Gnathonemus echidnorhynchus
GAGACCACACCGCTACTGAACCAAGGTCATGCTCGACTGTCTAGAGTCTCTGCTGCTGGGGCTTCCCAATATTGCAACTGCACCTATAAAACAAACTAATTACCAAGACCATGGATCCATCACATAAACTAGCACGAAGGTAGAGGACAATAAATATTAAAAGAGAAATTCTTTTAGATACCTTTTATGTGTTTTTATTTATTTATACATTTTGTATGTCTACCCAATCATATATGACAACAATCTAGATCTGAATGAAGTGTTTGCATCGAAAATGAAATTGTGTTGTATATTTTCTGTCGGATTCTTTACAGACATATCGACTTCTGCAAACCTATAAGACTGCTTATGAGGTCCAGAGCAGCGCGTGGGCTGTAGGACTACCGCTTCATCTTTTATGAGCAACTCTCAGAAGCCGTGTATATATATATATATTATTTTAACAATGCTGAGCCCAGCACATTGCAAACAGCCAAAGGGCACCGCTAAGATAATTAGCGCAATGCCATTTTAACTCAATGTTACCCCACTCTTTATGGCAAAAACATACATTCTCCCATCACTGCAAACTTCTAAATGGGTCTTCAGAAGGATGTCCCTCCCCAGAGAAAGAGCTCCCCGACACCCAAGAGAAATAAACGTCTTGGTTGTCCATGCTGCTGAAGACGTCACCGTGGCAGAGCTCCGCTGTGGCTGTGGCCCGTCTCCGCAGTGACTGACTCACGGGGGCGTCCTTATTCTACCATACTCATCTCCCACTTATTGGAAAGCACCTAATTGATGGATGAGGACGTTATGGAGCATGGCAGGAGTCGTTATGTCTGTGATTTTCCTTGAAATGTATCTGTCATGCGGCTCAAAATTGAATAGCCATTTTCGGACCCCGGTCAGAATGCAGAACTGACAGAGGGGGCCCTGAGGATGGGGGATGAATGATTAATGCAGTTTACAGACAGGATACATACCCCCCACCCTCGATGCCCGCGTTCCTGAGGTTCAGCCCGGACAGATCTAATGAAAAAGGACGACGCGTTTTCTGTCTGTCCTTCTGGGCCCTCTCTCGATGAATTCTCTATTGACAAAATGTGCTAATGAAATGTCACCTTGGACAGCTAGCTTAAAAGATGGATGCGCTGTAACTTTTACACTTTAAGTTACCCAACATTCCCTCTGCTTCTTACTTAGAAATTAAACCCTCCACCGTTTATGCGGACGCTTGACGGCCTGATGTAGCTCTCTCTTCAGTGAACGCCCTCCCCCTTCCTCCTAATACTACATTAATGTTACCAACTGCACATTTCCAGTAGGAATCAAAGTTAAAGGTCATTTGTCACTGCAGACACAGCAGAAAGGGGAAAACTCAATGAAAATGCCATTGTTGCATTCCATTAGCCGTGGTGTTACCTACACTCGGTGCCCATGGGCTGGAGAAAGAGCTCACAGAGCTCTAAACACTGCAAAACCGGGGAAAATTAATGACATTTGAAAGGGCTGGACACAAACGGGAAGTGAACATGCGAGAGGAATTCAGGACTCTGTCAGAGTAACCGCGTACTCGATGAGCTAGGCCTATTTCACACTTCCTCAAAAAGCAGCAACTGATAAATATTAAAATTTGGATTTCCCTAACACTGGGATTCTCTGAATAGTTCTGTTTCATTAGCCCACAGT
This sequence comes from Gnathonemus echidnorhynchus, assembly GCA_026776725.1. Taxonomy (NCBI): domain Eukaryota; kingdom Metazoa; phylum Chordata; class Actinopteri; order Osteoglossiformes; family Mormyridae; genus Gnathonemus; species Gnathonemus echidnorhynchus. The sequence goes on from JAODJU010000014.1 coordinate 10,436,554, forward strand.
CTTCTAAAGTTTAAATTATAAGGCATTGTTAAGGCAGAAAAGGGAGAGTGTATTTAGGGTTATTTAGAAAATGACACAGGCGTGTTTTGTTACAAAAAAACAGCTTGTCTTGGCCTGGCTTGGACGGCGGTCTCCGGAAATGCACATTGTGAATGTAAAAACAAAGCGGCAAAGCCAAAAACCTTAACGAGACAATACCGCTCAACAGAATGTGGTGTGGTGAATCCCTGTGGGGGGGGGGGGGAGAGGGGGGCTGAAGGACTGAGTCATGCGGCGCACATGTAAGCGCTGCACTGTGGATTATAAGCAGCGGGTATCAAACCCATTTGCAAGAATCCGTAAGCCAACTCAGGGACCCCTGCACGAGTTCGTTTGACCTTCCCGTCAAAAACCTGGCCAACAACAAACAAATGAAGAGTTTAAAAGCAGAAAGAAAAGTGAAGGAATGGAAATAATGTGGAAGCGGCAGCGCACAAGGAATATGCAAATTGGCTTTGTTTATCATTCTGGAGAAAAACCAAGCTTGGCAAACACACGTCGTCATGCTTTTGTGGCAGACCATTTTATTCGTTTACAAACTGCTCCCTCGCTTTAATTGTAGCGGGAGAAGGAGCCATATAATAATTTGACATTTTTATTATTTCCAAGCATCACGGCCTTCTTAAAATTGGAGATCACACATGCATCCGGGTGCCATGGTTTTAAGGCTCAGGAGGGACAGGCAAGCCGTTTGTGAGGAGAAACGAAGCGGCAGAGACGGAGGGCTGCGCTTTGTGCCGCACGGCGATGACGGGGAGGCCCCCCCACCCCAGACGATAAGAGCGCCACCCGCCATCTCCGATAAGGATCGCCTATCTTCTCCCCGTCAGGGAGGCGCTAACGAGCCGGAAACTCAGACGTCGTTTGTGATGGGGAGCCGTTTCCTGACGCTCCGCCGACACGCGTAGTTTAAGACGTGCACGGTGACTTGAGAGCCAGCGCCACGTGGGCCCAACGGCCTCACTGAGGAGCCCACAGGTGGCGCGTCAGATGCTGCGCCGTCCAATTAATCTCTTCTTTATACCCGAGGGATGAAAATATAGAGCTGACCTGAAACAGGAATATGAGCCACTGCCCAAGGATATACGTTAAACATGGCACTCAACAGGACGTGATATGTCAGGTTTGTTGAGAAGATGTTTGACACACTTACACTTTGATATTAATATTCAATGCACATAATCTCCTGCTGTGGTTTTACTGGTGTTACTGGTACCTCACTGATGTTCTGTATTATTACTTTCTCATGTTTGGTGGACAAGATTAACATCTCCCAAAACACTTTCAATTTACTAACATCCATCCATCCATTTTCCAAGCCGCTTATCCTACTGGGTCGTGGGGGGTCCGGAGCCTATCCCGGAAGCAACGGGCACGAGGCAGGGAACAACCCTGGACAGGGGGCCAGCCTATCGCAGGGCACCAATTTACTAACAAACCTTCTTAATTTCGCTTAAATTACATTTTTATAAGTTACATATATAAGTTATGCAGTATAAACACAAAAATGGTCCTTTAGCAGAGAACTGTCATGGTGATTTGTTAGAATTACCCTTTGAAATGAAGCGCATTTCTGATTGCAAACCACTTTACTGGCCTCTGGTTCCCTCACATTTAGGCTCTGCTGGGCACTTAAGTCTGCCCAGCCATGCCCCCTCAGCAAAAAGATTAAAAAATTATAAAACGCACATGACTCCATTTTAACATGGAGGCAGTGGTGATGCCTATCCGGGATCTAAGGGGGCCTCTTTTGGGCTAATTTCCTCCACAATCCGAGGCTATTATCGCAGCTTGAAGCCTAATAAATAAGAAGCGCTTGTGCGTAGTGAGCCGATCCATATTGATCTGCCCCACTCCCCTCCTCCTATGTTAATGGAGCATGGGGCCGCTGTGTGGCTTTCATCGTGAAGTACAGGTGGCGGGGTGGGGGGTGGCGGCTTTACAGCTTTCCATTAGGCCTATTAACACCAGCAAGTGCCACGCCCGCCTGCCCCCCCCCGAAACAGCAGATGAAACGGGGCCTGTCATGCTTTGCATAAAGAGCACCCACCCTGAACGAGGCAGTACACTGGTGATCAGGCTCACTGGATGCAAGCAGTTTAGACAAAACGCCTTTCCAGTGTCAGCCGATCTCTGTATATTCAGCATCTGGCATCCAGGGTTGAGTTATTCGCTGACATTTCTCCCCTGATAGTGACTGCACCATTAAATCATTAAATCATTTTATATATGTGTATATACATATATATAATGAGTTATTTACATATATACAGCCATATCATACATACAGCTTTTCTGCCGGCTCTGGGATTGGAAGCCACAACCTTCTGATTAAAGGCAAACTATCTTAACCCACCATAAGGGTCTGGAGCCTATGTGGGGAAGCACACTGCAACAAAATGCCTTTGAACGCACATACAGACAGTATATGCAGTACTGGGCAGGAGACATGTGCTGCCCGTATTATTGTTACTATTATTACTACTACGTAGTGCTACTACTATAATAATTACAACAACAATAATAATAATAATAATAATAATAATAATAATAACTATTATTATTATTATTCAGTACAGGTTACAGTATATTATGCACTGTTGTTTGAGGGTTGTTCAGGATTGACATTTCTTTTAAATTCAGCTCATTAGGGGTCTCATCGATCATTTTATCAATTTCCATATTTTAGAACCGGATCGAATATTCCTAAAAACATCTCAGTATCCTTATACATCCCGGAGGAAAACGGTGACCCTTGTGATATTCAGCACCTGAATCCAACCTGCATTAATCAAATGGAAAGGAGAGCACCATATTTTATCGATTGTGTTGCTGCGGTGATTCTGAGCCTGTATCAGTTACGTGTTCCTTGTGGGTACTTCCTCCTCTCAGAAGTTTGCAGATAAAGATTTTCTGTGTTATTTCAACGCCAGTACTGGATATAGCACAGAAGGGCTCGTAAAGGTTTCCGTGCCCTTATATCCTTGGATTAAAAAGCATCAGTCATACACCTGCTGTGTTTATGGTATCCCTGAGATTAACTCCCAAGGACAAAATTCTGTACCAGTAGCTCAGATTCTATTGCTCAAAAGGTGTAGGTTAAAAAGTTAAAAAAGATTAGCCAAAGGTACCGCCACTGGGACTTACAGCTATGCAGAATTTTTATATTTTATAGATTTTTAGGCTAATTTTAAAGACACTGAGGAAGGATCAGTTATTTTAAAGGCATCGAGGCAGTAACACGAGGTTTTTCAGAATCAATCCACTTCCATCTGCACAGTCCTCATAGACACGTGAAAATGAATGGGTTCAGATTCACTTTCCTGATCCCGTTTCTTATCGTCACAGGCAGTCAATACAGGAAACTCCATTTAAATCTTAGTATTTTATTTCATTATCATTAAACCCATAAAGCGGGCATGCTAATGATTAACGGCCTCAGTGTTGTCAGTTTCCTCTTGGAAAAGACACGTGAAGTCGCCCATCTGAGGAGCCCACACAGTTCCATTTGACTGCATCCAGTTCTCAGATGTTTGACATTAAATTCCACCCTCGTCCTTCCTGTTTGCGGACTACTCCTCCCTATTTATAACCCGGGGTATAAATTTACCCCCATCCGTCGCCACGACACCCATTCCTCCAGGTGCAAAGTCAAGAAGTAAGTGCACCTGTATTCATACACAGGAACCTGGAACACTATCAGGTGCCAGTCACATGACCAAGCCGACATTTCTAAGCAGGAGGGTTAAGTTAGGCAGTAGAAAAGCAGGGATTCAAGGCTACAGCAGCACCAATGCTGCAGGACAGCTCCTAGAACATGGTCAGCCTGTGTCTGCCAAAGCTTTAAAAACCACACAAATATTTACACACATTCATTTATACATATGGATTATAAAAGCTGTACGTTTATGCATATTCATTGTTAGCTATATTATGTAAAATATTTATTGTGTTTATAGATATTTAAATATACTGATAATAGTTAACATATTAACCATGAAGGCCGTGAATAGCATAAACATCAATGCATAAACCGCAGTCTTGAGTCAGGCGTTGTTTTTGATGCGTGGCCCCGTGATTCATTTTAGTTTCATAGCCAATCAGCAGTGTTGTGTTATGTTCAGTTTATATAAGAATTGTAAAATGAAGCCTAAAATCTGCTGGCATTCGTCACACGTTTAGTCAGACTGCAAGTCATGGCCCAGCGACAAATGGATGTGTTTAATGTGACAGCTGGATGGGGAGCCCGCCGTGGAATTTTCTTACGGACAGTTACATTTCTGATAAACACATCATATTGCACACCCGTGCCATAAGCACATGCACAATCTCAACATGAATCTGTCTTCTTTTCCATTAAGGGCCAGCGGTCTGCAACTGGGGTCGAATTCATCCACTGAGGTCCTGAAACGAGAACTCAATCTGTGGCAGCCGGGTCGGTGTCTATAACTTTATGGAATGGTCTAATAAATAATATATGGGCCAGTTCTGAATCAATATCAGAGTATCCAGGCTCTGAATTCAATGCAGGATTCATTGTATTTAAATAATAGCAATAATTGGGACTGTACTCTATTAAATAAATACATTAAAAATATATAAATAAATAATAATAAAAATAATAATAATAATAATAATAATAATAAATACTAGCAAAGTAAGGTTGATTAATGTCTGCCAGTAATTGAGAAAGAAGGACACACATTTTAATCTAAGTCCTTTTCAAAGGCTTCAGACACAGAGATTAAAGTAGAAGGACATTAAAACAACCTGCCAGTTTCATCATAAAATTCTTACTAGGATGGCATTCTCGTCCCTGTGCAAGTTGCCGTTTGTCAGATGATTCAACGTGTGTTTCCTCGTTAATTAATTGCTGCTTTAATGAGGGTATAAAGCAGCTGTTATTCCTAGAAATATTTTGAATAAAATATTTTATGGTAGTACATTAATCATAAAATGGATTTAATTTCAATGAGATTACAGCACAATTATGAATAAAAATTCCACAGAAGAATATATATAATTTCTACAAGCAATTGCAAAGATGCAAAAAAAAAAAAAAACTTTTAATAATAACTACAAATTAATCCTAAGATTATTTAGTCAGCAGTTGCAAGAAGCCTAATATTGCACACTGGTCATATTTATGTAGACTTTTTTCTGGAATAAAATAATCACAAGGGGCATGCATGTGTGAAAACAAACTTGCTTTACAGAACAAAAATTAAGCATTTTATGATTACCGCTGGAATGGGTCACTGCGTTGATAATGCAACCATCGTTTGAATTTCTCTGGAGAAAAACCAGTGGCACTGGTACTGCCTCTAACTGGACATATTCATCATTTCTTTCCACATATTTTCTAATCAAGTTGCATTTCGTTGTGCAAGATTGCAAATGGATCAACACATTGACTAAATTAGTGTCAGTCTGATTTTACACCGCTGACAATATGATGGATTAAGGGCCCGTGGCCTTGGTCAGTGCCCCTTTTAATTGGTTTGTCTAAATGTTTTATGAAATCAAGATAAAATTCAATCAGTATTCTGTGCTGCTGACTCATTCTAAAAACGGGGGGACATTTTGATTAATAACGTGAGACGGGAGTTCTGGGACGAGAGGTGGGCAAAAGGCAGCGACTGCTCAAGGTTAAACTATACCGGAGTTGTGTTGGACATCTCAAAGACGCCAAAACCTGAGAAAGTACGAGGTGCCCTCCCCAAACACTGCAGAGAAACAGTTAGGCCAGTCAGAGGTTTGATCACATGGTCTGTGGCAGCGCTTTCACAAACATTCCACATCCCCCCCCAAAAGCCCGCATTTTGGTATCACTTCATTCAGCCTATCGTTTCAGGGATAGACTCGGTCAGAGACCAAGCGTGCGCCCTAACGTCCGTGACTTCCGGAATGGATGTCACAGCAGCACACAGCAGAAATGGATCTCGGAAATCTGCTTCCTTCGGGCAGAATGAGGTTTGTGGTGAATTGAAGACTGACTAGAACCACCTCCTTTGGTTTTAGAAGTTTTTTTTTGTTCCTACTGATTTTAAAAATATCTACAGTAAAAAAAAAAAAAATGAGAAACAGGACGCCCTAATGTGTTGGACTTCAAAGGAGATTTCCGCAGGTATTTCTTTCATACCCGCAAAATCTCAGTTTCAAACAGGAAAGGGTGAAACTACATGTGCAGTACGTTAATTTGAAGGACAAGCTAATATTGTAATCGTGTAAAGTTTTTTCAAGTGAGACTGAAATATGGTCCGGCAATTCAACACAACTGAACAAATGTCTATGTGGCCCAAACAAAATGATACAAACCAAAGCTATAAAGATAGAGTGAATGGAACTCATTACAGTTAATTACGTGAAACTGACCATCTATCCACGAGTTACAATGGATAGCTACTTTAATAGTATGTGTACTTTTCACTTTACGTATAACAAAATGGTCTAATTGAGCTGTCTGAACTTACCCGTTTAAACAAATGGGTGATTCATTGAAAATCTGCCTATAATTATATTTTATTATGTTCTGTAACTGCTTATTAATTGCTTGTAAAGGATATACATGGTGTTTTCATTCAGATTACAGCCGTGGCCAAAAGTTTTGAGAATGACACAAATATTATTTTTCAAGTCTTCTGCCTCTGTTTTTATGATGGAAATTTGCATGTACTCCAGAATGTTGATTCAGCTGCGACATCGAGGCACCACCAGTGCAGAGCTTGCTTAGGAATGGCAGCAGGCAGTTATGAGTGCATCTAGATGCACAGTGAGGTGAAGACCTTTGGAGGATGGCCTGATGTCAAGAAGGGCAGCAAAGAAGCCACTTCTCTCCAAGAAAAACATCGGGAACAGACTGATATTCTGAAAAAGGTACAGGGATTGGATTACTGAGAACTGGGGTAAAGTCATTTACTCTGATGAATCCCCTTTCCGAATGTGTGGGGCATCAGGAAAAAAGATTGTCCCAAGAAGAAAAGGTGAGCACTACCATCAGTCCTGTGTCATGCCAACAGTAAAGCATCCTGAGATCATTCATGTGTGGGGCTGCTTCTCAGCCAAGGGAGTGGGCTCACTCACAAATTTGCCTGAAAACACAGCTATGAATAAAGAATGGTAGCAAAACATCCTTTGAGAGCAACTTCTCCCAACCAACCAAGAACAGTGTGGTGACAAACAATGCCTTTTCCAGCAAGATGGAGCAGGCAAACGTGATAACTAAGTGGCTCGGGGAACAAAACATCAACATTTTGGGTCCATGGCCAGGAAACTCCCCAGACCTTAATCCAATTGAGAACTTGTGGTCAATCCTCAAGAGGCGGGTGGACAAACACAAACCCACAAATTCTGCCTATCTCCAAGCATTGATTATGCAAGAATGGGCTGCCAGCAGTCAGGATTTGGCCCAGAAGTTGATTGACAGCATGCCAGGGCGAATTGCAGAGGTCTTGAAAAAGAAGGGCCAACATTGCAAATATTGACTCTTTGCATAAACTTAATGTAATTGTCAATAAAAGCCTTTGACACTTATGAAATGCTTGTAATTATACTTCAATATACCATAGAAACATCTGACAAAAAGATCTACGAACACTGAAGCAGAAAACTTTGTGAAAACCAATACTTGTGTCATTCTCAAAACTTTTGGCCACGACTGTTCATTAAAATGTGTATTAAGTCTAACTGCTCATAAATTGAAAATATGATGATATCTTAAAGGGAAAAAACTAAATAGCCACATTATTATTTCTACTGAACAAACAAAACAATAGACTGCAGAGTGACTAATTCGACGTGAAATGAAAAGATTCCCTCCAGGTAGTAGAGCAAATCACAGCTTTCTAAATGTTTTGATACATTTTATTGCAAATCACTAAGATCTGCCTTCCTGTTTCTTTGTTATGTTTAGCTATTTCACAGTCCTAGAAGACGTTGGAGTATTCCTAAGGTAACTGGATCAATCTGGTTTTCTAACCCTCTTTGAAAGGTATGCAGGGATATGTGATGCAGGGTAATATTTCCTGTCACAGAGAGAAAACAGGGAGGAAAAAAAAAAGTTACCCATCCAACCTTGAAGTTGTGTTGAAAGTCGAAATCGCGGGCTGCCTCTTTGCTGCACTTTGTGATATCTGCACACGCGTTCGTCACAGGCCAGTGCCTCTGTCTGCTCGTCAAACAGAGACTCGCAGCTATCTCAAGCAAGGATGCGTGCACACATATATGCAGGCATGCGTGCGCACGTGCGCTGTCAAACAACACATCAACAAAGCTGACATGTCCATTTGTCCTGGAAAATCTATTTACGCTCATCCACAAAAGTCATACAGAAACAGTGTTGCCCTATACGGTCACATGACATGACTCTTTACATGTCATTTTCCAGAAGCATCAATATCTAGCACAACTGGCCTTGTCTGTATAGCCTGACAGCCGGGCTAAGCTGACAGACCTTCATAAGACTGTCTTCATTATACAAGATGTGTCACTTTGCTACCTTTCTTGTAACTGAATATAGTCTCAAATCTATGTACTGGCAGCGTAACCTCTCAGAGTGCAAGAGGCCACTTCGAGGTCAGACTGTGGAAAGTTTAGTATGATGTCAGAGAAAATGAAAGATGAAGACACAGCAGAATTATGACATCAGGTGGTTGAGGTTAGGTGACATCAGCTGCTGTTCATTTAAAGAGATATGCAATTTAAAAAAAATCAGTAGCTAGTTAGAGGTTTGGAATGTCTGATTAGAGCAGAGGGAGGAATACATCAGACTGACTCGAGGACACAATGTCAATTGCGAAGTGTGCTCTATGTACTCAATCAGGAACCCAACTGGGCCGCAATGGCAGAACATACAGCATGTAATGCCTCAAGGTCAACAAGTAGAGCATCGTGCTAACAATGCAAAGGTTATGAGTTCACATCCCAGGGAACACATTGAAAGTATAACCTTCCCCTTCAGTGTAACTCGTTTTGCGTAAGTGACAGATAAAATGGATGCATTGGGAAACCAGGTGAGGGGTATTGCACAGAGGTGGACATTTCAGGTCCAGAAAGGAAAAATCCAGACCAGATTTTGTTTCAACCAACCAGTTGAGCATAAAGAGTCAGTCACAGAGTACTCAATTGGTTGGTTGAAACAAAATCATGGTCTGGATTTTTACATTCTGGACCTGAGAGGCCCGCCTCTGGTATCGCATTCCGTTTGGGCCCGTCTTTAGAAGATGAGTAGAATGGAAATTGGTGTCACAATGGCAGCATGAGTGAGAAAACAGTCTGCAATAACAGAATCCCATCCGAGTTTATAACCAGGTCCTGCTCAATTCACTTTGAAAAGAAAGTGTAATATCACACTGACAATGCAGTGTGGCAGCATCAGAGCAAGCTAACACCGATACATGAAAACGAGTGACTATGCCATCCCCCACCACGTCAAAGCGCGGTGAGGTCCACCTTCTCCTGTCCCCTCGCTAAAGGCCACTCATACGCAACGGTTAGGGACGAGCAGCGGATTCCGGAGCGGATTAAAGAACAGATAGCAACTACCATCAGAGTGGGATTCAACTGAACGTTCTAAAACACACATGGTCTTACCTACTTAGAGTGCCATAACGCATTTTCCAAGCATGCGGCCACAATGGGATTTCACTGGATTTGCAAATAGCAGGTTGATACAGTAAAATGACATGCCATCTCAGCCAGCGGGGAATGGAGCGCGGATACAATTTATGGTGTGAATAACAGGGGAGGGGAGATCATAAAAATAATCACGGCTTTTTCCATAAATGACCCGGGTGATGGCAGAACAATCGTATTATTTAGTGGTCCTGCTTCCACGGGGATGTGTGTGTATCAAGAACAAGGGAACTACATGGGAGGTGAAAAAAAGAATCCCACAAACAGAGGAGAACCTCCCGGAAGGTATTCATAGTCCATACAGCAAACAAGAGATACATACACCACATATTCAGCACACACACACATTTTTAT
>JAODJU010000014.1:10458616-10487199 GCA_026776725.1 Gnathonemus echidnorhynchus
CGTCGTTAACATGGCACGCGGACTAACAAGAAAATATATAATTGGCACTCCATGTCAAAAAGGTTGCCGACCCCTGCGCTACAGCTTGCGATGCACGAGGGGCTGCTATCGCAACAAAGTGTAAGTAACGCTGTTGCCAGTGGGAGAAAAATTGTGGGGCATTTTAAGCATTTGCCATTTGCGTGAGCTCCCTTGGAAGACACTGAAATTTAACTGAAAATCCTTAAAACAGGCTTAAAACAAGATGTTTTTGGCATACATTTTTTATTTGTATTTCCTGGTTTTAAGAATATATATATAATATATAACGTATAAATATTTCTATATTATATATACCTTTATTATATTATACTAGATCTTGTAGTGGAATCTGTTTCGGTATCGGCAGATGTGTATCAGAATTGGATTGGAACTGAAAAAATAAGATCAATCATTCCTTTGTGATGATTCCTATTTCATGGGTGGGAATCATTTTAAAGGAAAAGGCAGAAGCATAGATATCAACAACCTAGATAGGCAAAGACAGTTATAACAACCCCAATTTGAATATCTCTGCGATTAATTTTTCTATACCTAAAATTTAGAGATCAGTGGTCATTGTTGACACACCACAGCACACAATGAAAAAATGTGTCCTCTATATTTATCCCATATGTGACACAGCAGGGGGCAGCTAATTCAGCACCCAGGGAGCAGTGCCTTGCTGGTTAGGGATTCAAACCAGCAATCTTTCAATGACAAGTACGTTTCCCTAACCATTAAGCCACCACTGCCCACAAGTGTGATTACTTGGGACACATAATTATACATAAATATTTGTGATGATAACAATAGATTTGACATCACAGATTTGATTACCAAAATTCAATAGGTTATTTCAATCAATAATTAAATGAAAGTTGATGAACACCTTGTTATACGGCGATTAGTTTGATGGTATCTGTCTGACAGTACCTAAAGCATGGGCATTCCAACTGGGAGAGCTTCTACAGCAACTGTTTAATCTGTCTTCAGGATTACAAAAGACACCCCCAACAGGAAAACCTCATGCATAGTCCCTGCCCGCAAGATGAGATGTTCCAATGCCCTTAATCACCAGAGATCAGTGGCACTGGCATGCCATATTTTGAAGATGTTTGAGAAGCTGGTCCATCAGAATCTCTGACCGCTGGTGAAGGATTTCGTAGACCTACTACAGCTTGAATGTGTGACATACCTAGGTGCGGAAGATCCTAACCTGGAGTACTCCACAAGCAGACATCCAGACCGCATGATGAAACACTCACCCAACCCCACGTGGCAAATGTTATTGGGGGGGGGGGCGGACATTGTCTTTGTGTTGCCGATGGAATTTGACCTTGAGGACAAACACTTTGGGACTCTCCTATATGGACTTCACAGGATCTAATCACACCTAGACCAGTCTAGCAACGTCATTTAACTCCAACCAGCCTTGTATGCAAGGGGAGAAGATCAAGGTGAAGCGGGTTGAGAACACCATGGTTACTTGGATCAAAGATTGCCTTTATACGCTTTATCCGCACCGGTAACAGCATACCTGATGTGGTGCTGAGTAACACAGGAGTGCCGTCTTCTGAAGTTCTCTGATGATTCTCCGATTGTGGGATGTGTCAGTGAAGGAAGAGCAGTACAGTAGTCGAGTGGAGGGTTCTGTTGGGTGGTGGACATCAAGGGGAGCAGGGAGCCACTGACAGGCGTCACCATTCAAGGAGAGATTGTACAAATGGCACAGTTATTTGAGTCCTGTGGTGTCTACATTAATGACAGGCTAGGCTGCTGTAATGACACTGAGGGAGTCTACAAGAAAGTGCAGAGTAGGCTGTTTTTCTTCAGGGGTCTCTAGTCCCTGACTGTGTGCAGCAAATTGCTACTCATGTCTTACAAGTCCTTCTTTGCCATGTCATGTTATTCACTGGGGCTTCCTGGGGGTAATATAAGGTGAAAGGATGATAGCTCTCTCACTGGACAGAATTTTGACTGTGTCGGACCAGCGGTGGAGGGAAATATGGTATCTGAACTGTATCCCATTGTGAAAAAAATGAGGCTTATGCTCTCAACATTGAAGTGGTGTATTTACATTTAGGAGACACTATTATCCAAAGTAATGTGCGATTGAGAGATCAGGGTCAGCCTGTCCCTGGAGTGATTTAGGTTAAGGGCTTGGCTCAAGGGCCCAATGGTTAAATCACTCAGGCAACTATGGGATTTGAACCAACAACCTTCTGATAACTGGCACAGTAGCTTTGTGCAGTGTCCCAGACATGCACAACGGAAGGCTCCAGATGCCCCTTTGTACCTACTGCCTACTGTCCTCAAGCCCACTCAGCTCAGAGGACACCAGCTCAGCTCTTGGTGAATCATCGCCAGCAGCGGCTGGTAGCTAAGAAAATTGATAAAGGTCAGAAGATAATACATTTTACAGTATTACAATAGTGAATTTTTCCAAAGAAGAGAGAAAATGTGTTTTTAAATGACAATACCATTTTAGTAATGAGTTATTTCAAAAGTACTTGTTTCATAATTTGATCTCAAAAATAAAGCAGATACTACCTCCTGTACCTCCATGGACCAGCCGACACTGCTCATCAGGGTATTGATTCACCTGAACTCTACTGTATAATATCTAATTAATTAGTCCTTTGTAGTAATATACTGCTGCTGTCATCCAGTGAAAACTGTCACAGTTGTGTAATCAATATTATCATTGCCACATAATGAATGCTGTCACAATTATCATTGCAATACAATAAAGAGTGTCACCATAGCATTACAAATATATGCACGCAGAATGGTCACCTTCATCTGACTGTGGTTATATGTAAATGAATGCATGAATTGTGCTGCATGTGTGGCCCCAGGAGATGGCGTAGATCAGGGGTAGGCAGTGTCATCCAGAAAGGGCCACTGGGTTTGCACATTTCCACTGCAAGTCACTAATTAGATTAATAATCAGAGGACTGATTGGCTGAAGAGGCCTTGCACCTGGGTTTGAACAGCTGACCTAAAGGTTATCCCAAAAACCTGCATACATACCGGCCCTTTGCGGGTAAGGTTGTCTATTTCTGGCATAGAAGAGCCTTTATTAAAAGGTTTCTTTATTTTTCACGTTTTAAACACCAAAGAATAAATACAGATCGATGTTTTCAATCAATGGCATATTGTCATTGAAAATGCAGATAATATTACATTTATTATGATCATTATTAACATCAGCATTTCTGATAATTGCTCAATATGTCCAATTACTGGAGTGGCGCTGAGGATTGAGTGTATTTCTACAAATCAAAATCACAATCATTAAATAAACTCCATTTTGAAATTGATAGCTAGACAAGCTACTTACATACTAGATTCCACTGCCAGCCTTACTAAGAGTAAGTTACCCTTTACAGACAAAAAAAAAGCACTTATCGCTAATGTCTTCACAAAGTTTTTCCTGAAATAAATTATTAAACGTCAAGAGGCGTTGAATTCGACATAGATTCCAGAAGCATCTTCTGGTTAATCACTTAAATGGAACTGTCTTCCTTTATCAGCTCCAAGACAAAACAATAATTATGACAAATACGTTCAGTTATACTCTGTAATCACCCCGTAAATACCCATAGTAATTACCTACAAATGGGCCATGCATTAGTAAAATGTGATTTATGAACTTGTCCAGTCCAGGCATAAGCAGGACTTATCAGTATATGCTGGGTAAACGGATGAGATTTATCCTTATGCTTACTAGGATTACTTTATTAATAATGTTGTATTAATTTCATTTAGATAAATCAACAGAGTTATAATAAAAGTACCTGCTCACTGTTGAAGCATTAAGAATAAACTATTTTGAAAAATAACCCCACAAAAAACCATCCACCTCCTGTTTGTGCCACTGCTCTTAGAAGCAATGAATAAAACTGCGTTTCTGAAAGCTTTTTCGCATTAACACCATATGCATTTTAGAATAAAAGTTCAGCGTGCCTTTCAGGTGAAACGTACAGTACTGCTGTCTGCCAGCAGATGCAAAAAGACTTTCAGCTAACGAGAAAGACACGCAGCTGAGGATTTCCCCCTGGAATTCAGCATCAGCGGAATCCCTTCGAAGATAGTGATGGAGGGTACTGCTGATGTTCCAGCAGCTACACAGCATCACAGTCAGCCAATGTCCCCATTTTAGTTTTTTGTTACCTGGGAGGACATTTTTCAGCAAGTGTGAAGCAGCATTCTTGGTCTCTACCATCACGCAGTTCAAACAGGCTGGTCTGTGGGCGCTGCCTTTGCCAAATGTCACTGAAAAATTGCATCAAAATGTAACAAATGAAAAACTGCAGAAGTAAATACGCGAAAATATATCAAATACAGCCTGTTGTGATTCAAATGTCAGTCTGCCACAGGAAAGAGAGTGACGCTAAGAGTGTCACCGGCTGCCCGAGACGTCTACGATTGCGACGCTGTTGCCTCGTGTCGCTGTTGCATCTGAGCAGCTACCATAAGGTTGGGCACATATGGAGAAAGAAGTGACAAGAATCATCACCTGCAGAGCTGTCAAATGTGGACTTGTTTCACGCTTCTGTCAGTGATGAGGAAACTTATCCAAGGACCAACACTCCATGATAAGTGAAGTTCACATCAAAAGCAGAGACCTTAAAGTTCTTGCTATGCCAAGACCGATCCCGAAGGCTATTTGGATCACGACAACATAAAACAAAATGACAACGACCTTATGTAACCAGTTATGCAACCGTTCAATTACAACTAATTAATTAAGAGCTCTGCAAGAACAGAAGCCAGCATGCCCTCCAGCCCACAGAACCTGGTATTTTTCACCTCTGATTTCTGAAACATTGCAAACAACCTGTTTATCTATGGCCAGCCTCACAGGGCCTTCCAACAACCAAAGGCAATAGTTTCAGAATGTCTAGGAGCCACTGGCACCAGATCAGTTTCATACTGAAGCACAACACTTTTTACCAGGATTGATTACCCTTAAATGTATAATGGGGGTTTACAGATTGCTGGATGGCTGAAAGATGTTTTGGAAGGATCTGAGGTTTCTGAACAACCGTGATAATGCAGTGTACATGATGTTTATGATGTTCGACCAGGCGTAGTCTGACACATCACAGTCCAAGGAACCTGAAGTGTCATGTAACATTCTCTCACTGCTCACTTTCCCATAAATAATTGCTGCATTGGGCAATAATACCGCACATAAAAACAAGTGTATCATCTCACTCTACAGCCAGACATGACTACATGATGTTGCTTCTCCAAGGTTCCCCTCTTTCAGATTTCAAATGAATGCATTCATGGTCCTGCTTCTCCTGGAATGGGGGGTGAAGACGCTGCTGTGTTTGACTAATCTCTGTGTTTTTCCCTGTTGCCAGACCTTCCGATGTGATGCATTTTATGATGTCTCAATTCTAAAGAAGTAAACTGAGCTCACCGGGGTGTATGGGAGTGTGTGGGGGGTCTATGGAGGTGTGTGGGGGTTTATGGGGGCGTATGGGGGTGTATGCGTGTGCCATGCGATGGACTGGCATTCCATTCAGGATGTACCCCAGCCTTGTGCCCCATGCTGTCTGGGATAGGTTTCGGGCCCCTCAGGACTAGGATATGTGGTTGGTGGATGGATGGATGGATGGATGAGTGTATATGCACAACATATACCTGCTACTCAGTTAAAAAACATTATATTTTGCATATATTTTTTTTACCAGAAAAGAAACTCTGAAGATATATCCCTACAAATATAGTTTACTACATTGTGCACAGCATTCATGTATTGTGATGTATGCACTCATCCAGTCCAAAATATCTGTCAGGCTCTTGCATTTCGGAGGAACAGAAAATCTATTTTGTCAAAAAGACACAAAGCCACAGTTTGAGTTGAACAAAAACAAACGTGGTGGCTGGTATACATTCTGCAGTTCCGGCCAATGAACTGGAATGTGTTTAACAGAAAATAATCACAATGGACATGACAAAGGGTGAAAGCGGGAATGGAAAATGGCCACCAACAAGGAAGAGTGACTATAGAGGTTAATCTGTAGTCCACCCTGGTTAGAATTACCAATGGAAACAGGAGGCCAGGACAATTGGACAGAGAGACCATCCCTTGACAAATGCGATCAGCACCGATGCTGCATGTCCTCCAGGGGGAACGGCGCAACTGAAAATCAGCGGTATTGTGGTGCCGCCCACGATTGTGATCGCTCTTCGCAATCAATGAGTCTCCAGCAGGGTGGAAAATTATACCTCCGCGTTTGTGCAGCCCGAGACACACGTTTATTCCCAAGGACAGGAAATACCGGAAAGGCATGCGAATGACCAGTTTGGCTGTTTGCAATATCGGACATCTGCAATTTGAAGAGTCCTCTAAGGGAATACGCAGGAATTCTGCTGCAATAAAATCCAATGCATCATGTGGGGTAGTATTACAGACAATCTTTTCAATGCATTTTGCCATGAGGTTATTGTTAATCATTTTCATTGAATAATAATAATAATAATGAAAAACAAACAACAAAATTATGTTGGCCCTGATTTAAAAAGTCCAAGAAAGGTAGATGACAAATATGGTGCAATACTTGACAGCATATTAAGCATAAATGAGAAATTAAAATAATAACATAGTTGGACGCAGCCTAAAAGAATGCATGTATTGCAGGGGTCAGTGTTATGCATGTGACTGTGTGCATGTGTGCACCCACCACTGGAGGTACAGTCTGTGCTCAGCAGTTTACCGGTACTGGGGAAGAACTGATTTTTCAGTCTAATAATGTATTAATAATCTGTATGTCAGACCGGCTGTTACATATGCGGAGTTGTGGCAGCATTACTAAAGAGTAGCTTACAGTAGCTTTAGCTCCATATAGAAGTTGCGTTTATCTCTGTTTTGCAGTGGACCTCTATCCATGTTTATCCGCGGATACCGAACAATAAAAAAGCTGCTAAGAACCACAGTTCCCGGCGGATTAAGGCCGTAAATTTACCTAGGCCGTGAATGGCTCAGCGCTGCTAACGACTCTGAATTCTAATCATAGTTCGACAAACACAGGCATAAATATTCCCTACTTTTCTGGGCGCTGTGCAACAAAAAAAAAATTACTCACTATTTGGAATCTGAGACCCGGGAACAATAAATTTCAAACAAGCCCTTATTTGATGTTATAATCAGTTTAGCCTGCAGAGTAAAGGGTGACATTGAGCAGTTTGGCACGGTTTCTAAGTCAGAACAAAAACACAGCGTTTTATTCAGTACAGCTCGGGGGACCAACACCAGACCAGACATACCTCTTGAGCTTGCTTGTGTATGTGTCCGCTAAATGGCGCACATGCTAATGTTGAGCTAATTGTTATTTCTCTGCAAACTGATTAGGAACCTGCAGCAGGAAATTTATCTAAGCCAGAAACACAGCTAGCTGCAACGTGAGGAGTACGGCAAGGGTGAACAAAACGAAACGGGGCCGTTTCACCCAGATAACGACAACAGCAGCAAAAGGCAAAAAAAAACCCCAAAAATTAAAAATAGCATCTTAATGGCAAATTGTTAGTTGCACACAGAGGTGCCCACAAACGCAACCTCAAATGCATCACGGCAATAGCGTAGGAGATAACCCTAATGTAAAGGTTGAAAACACTGGAACGAAAGCAAAGACACAAAGTGTGGACCAGCTGTAAAATGATGTTTGACGCTCAGTGTGCCTCAGCGCGTCCACTCTATCCGTATTTTAGGCCTTGGTGTGTATTCATGCCTCCCGATGATTTCCTGCTGATTTAGGAATAACAGAAATGGGATCCATATATATTTAAATGGGTGAACAAATTCTATTATAGTCTCAATGAGATTCCTGTAACTACTTTTTGTTTGCATATATATATATATATACTGTATATATATATATATATATATATAGTTTCACGTGGTCCAGAAGATTTCACAGCACAAATGGACCTTCAAGATCCTTCCGGATAAGAGAAAAAATGAGTGATAGGAGAGGAGAATAAAGTGACAGCGCAGTTCTCAGATGGGCTTGGGCCAGATCACATCTCCAAGGATCTGCTGGATGAGGAAGGAGCTCTGGGTGACAGATAAGGAAGCGTCAGTCTAATCCCTCAAACGGAGCCCCTCGCGCGCGTCTCGGATGCATTCCCTGTGATGTGCTTTCCGAGGGATTGTCAATACATGCCTGCAAGTGGGGAAAAAAAAAAAAAAAAAACATCTGTCATGTCACGACAGCCAAGGGAGAGGATGGCGATTCAAATAACAATGAGAATATGCGCCTTTCCGAAAGGATAATCATCGCCTTGTAAATCGAGACAAAACAAAACAGGGGACAATAACTTCCGCCAAAAATAGGTCTGAAAAAGTAGAAATCTTTTTGAATAGCGTTCATTAATATTTTGAGATATAACTTCTTTTCATGTAATTAAAATGGTTTAACTGTTATTAGACCCTATTAGGCTTTTAAAACGCAGGTAATAGATAATTTCACTATAATGACACCCCCAAATGCACCATTCAATACTCATCCTGTATTAATTGGTATTTACTTGAGATTTATAATTGTAATAATCTCCCTGTAATTGTAAATGGTAAAGGCACTTTGAGATGCTGAGGGCGTACTTCATTACATTTTCATTATGGCTTGTTTGGAGCTTAGATTGCCTACAATTTTTCATAATTAACTCATGTCTTTTGGCAGCGCTGCCTATTCTTCGCGTTATCTTACTTTATTTAACTATCATGGCTTTCCCATATTCCGGGAAATTCCGCGGCCTAACACCGCACAGAAATTTTAAGGCAAAGCCCATCAACCCAGATCTCAGCAGGGAGAGAAAATTCATACCTCGTTGTTTATTTGTTTAACAGGAGATATTATTCAACGTGACCTTTACAAGTTACAATTTTAGCCATTTACACAGATTAGATATTTTGCCAATGCAATTCGCATCCTTCTTCTAGCACAGAACCTGTGTCCTGAGGAGAGAACCTACAATCTTCTGGATACCCGCCCTGTTCCTGACCTGCTGGCATTAGCTCTGCTTCCCGCGCGATGAGTAATGGCTGCGGGGACGCCTCGCGGCAGTAATGCGCCTCTCTCCCTCTCTCTCCCCCACTCTCTCTCAGCAGAGACACATCACTCATCTTCTAAACACAACTTACCTGGCCAGATTCAAGCTAAAAATGTCCATGGGCCTGAGGGCTGGTGCAGAGCCAGAGGACAGGGTGGAGGACCTGGTGAGCTGGGGGGTGGCGTATGACGCCAGTATGGGTTGGGTTCCTCTCACGAACTGGACGGAAACACGGGGAGCTGCACAGATGGTCAGGGCTCACTGGACCACCTGGACGGAGGTTTTTGCAGCTCCCCAGCTGAAGCGAGACTCGCTGCACCATCTGTGTGACCCTCTGACAAGCAGGATAACCTGATTTCCTTCAGACATAATGACGCCGCTGAATGTGCGAGCATTGCCTGTTTCATACCTAATCCAGGCAGATCGCGGCCGCTTCGCTAAACCTCCCTTCAACTCTCCTAAACAAATGCGACGCCTGACTGTATCTCGCAATTTCATGTTACGGGATAAACAAGATCACGGGGTGTAATGCCACTGCATCTGTAAACAAAAATAAAAAAAATAAAAAAAAAAAAAACACCTTCCGGGGAGAGAAGTTGATAGATGGTATAAAAACATGCGGCAGGACGGGATATCGCGGCACTTTAGCATGATCTCCAAGCGCCCCTATGTGCCGTTTGGCCGGTGACCACATGAGGGCCGTGCCCACATTCCCTGCATGACACTGCCCTCTGATGGGCAGAGTGAGACCCTAAGATGGCCTGGGTGTCTGCCGCGACGGCACTGCAAGCCAGTGTGGGACACCACAACCTCTGGCAAAATGCAGGGGGGATGCGGGACATGCTGGTCCATCTTCAGTAGAACGTTCTTCAGAGGTTGAAAAGCAACAGAGGACATTAATTATTTTCTTGGCCTCGTATTTTGTATCAAATGCTTATGCAGTTTATCTTATTTCATACCATTTTATACACTATTTCCTCTGAAATTATTGGTACATTGGATAAGCAGCAGTGTTTAAAAGACATCTAACACACAGAAACTAAATCTTTAAATTGGTACCTCTCTGCTCTGTAATGATTTGATTAAGAAATATTCCAGTGTCCGTCCAGTGCTGACATAAAAGGAAACAGCAGAGCTGCATATGAACTACTGTGTTTAAGTTTTAACAAGACTCATTATATACCTATTTGGAATGACCAGGATTGGTCAGAAGTCAGTTACCAAGACAACTCAATTAGAAATACTATCCTTGTCAATTTCAGGAAAAAAAAATCATTCAATCATTTAATAGTACACTTCCCAAACTCTAATTTTAGTGCTGAAAGTCTAACAATGGGTGTTTAAGACCCTTTCTGCATTACTTAATACGTCAACTTAGTCGTAATAACAACAGTATTGTTACTTATATTTCAAACCGAAATATCTATGTTTATTTTTTAAATAGTTAACTATGTTGAAGTTTCACTTTCATTTACACATAATAATCGCATATTGACTGGAAAAAAAAAAAAAATTAAATTCTTACTATTCCGGCACCTGAAAGCGACACTGCTCAAATTATGGCCAGCAACTGGTATTATGTTACATCAAGGTGACAAACTGGCTAATCCATTTTCTACAGAGCTGCCATATTGGAGCCTTTCCTGTTTCAGTATAAGAATGGCAAGTAATACAGGGCTAATACAGTCTCTATGACTTAAAGTAAGAGTTAAAAGAATATAACAAATGTAAAAATGGTGAATCAAAGCTTAAGCTTACATAAACAGAATAGAATATAGATAGTTTGGGTGGTTTTTACAGGGCATTTGGGTCTGAAGGCCTTACGCGAGAGGCAAGAGTGATACAATTACTCTGCCAGTGATGGGATTTGCACCGATATTCTTCTGGAAGCAGGCATCGGTCTGTAACCTGCTGAGTTTCCCATTGCCTCACTCATTACCCACCTTAAAGAGTCAATTAGGCATTAAATTAGGCAAGCAGTCATTTTGCCAGTGATGCGTGCCATGCATCAGCATGTCTGTCATGCGCAGCTGCAGCCCCGTCTGCTGCTCGGCGCTGGCCGGCCCATGGCCCCGCCGCAGCTGAGCTCGACGGCCACCCGCGCCACATGGTACCTCGCCGCGCGGCCTCCTCCTGCGTTAGCGAGTTTTCGGCAGAGGAAGAGAGAAACAAATCAGCCTCATTCGTTTTGTTCATATCAGCTTCCTCAGATCCTTTGTAGGCAGGGTGTGTGCCACATAAGAGCCTAATTTTTGACTAAAACTTGGAAAATTCACCTCAGTTTATACATTTCCATACCCACTTCTCCTATACAGGATCATTTGGGTCTGGAGCCTATCCCTACGGGGGCAAGGCAGGGAATAACCTGGGATGAGGTGCCAACCCATCGCAGGGCACTGATAGATATAGCAATTTGGCAGCTCCAGCTCACCTTAGCATGTTTTTGGACTGTGGTCATGGAAACTGGAGGAAACCCCACGACAACATAGAGAGAACATGGAAACTCCACACACATAGAGCCATGGCGGAGACTCGAACCCAGGTCCCAGAGGTGAGGCAGCGGTGCTATTCATTACACCTTTTACTAGAGAAAAACATTGTTTTTCTTTTATTTAAGCAATGTGGCCATGGAAACTATAAATACCGACAAAAATACCTCTCAGTTCATTCTGTAACATAACTTTATCATTAAAATCATTCCACGAACATTTCCTTTTATTAGGATACAGCTGGAACTCAAAATAATCGTCAGGTATATTTGCCTTGCTGTTAAATAATTATCCAGACTAAACTATGCCACTGTATTTGCCTCCCCAAAGGACTTTAGTAGTATGTAAATTAGTTGTATTTGACCCATTCCGAAAAGTCATGATATACGTACATTTTTCTGCAGTGATATTCTCAGTTATTGGGAATAGCGTGCATGCAGTGTGTTGGTGAAGCAGCTAGCTAGCAGTAATGACTGTGTTTGGCTGCTGTGATCGCGTCCAGCTGGTGCCATGTGTCACCAGCACGGGATGATGATGGATTGATATTGTGAGTTTGGGTCTGATCACATGCACATTTCTCTCTCAGCTAGGTGTTACGCCAAAATATGGTCCCGGATGGAAAAACTTTTCATCAAGCATCAACCCATTTGGTTTTCCCGCATGTAATGTGGCCTAAATAGACATCATTCACTGTCAAACCAGAAAGAACGGCCTTAATAGGATGGTCTTCTGTCAACCCAAACAACGGATCAGTATTCTCATGCAGCTACCGATAAGCGTCTTCCCAAGTTCAATCAAGAATCAACATTGAAATGCCTCTGATATATTACAGGTACATAAAAATGTATATCTTTCATCTTCAAAAAAAAAATAGATGCTAAATTATAGTAACTAAATTTTACTTACTATATTTTTTGTTTTTGCTACATGTGCTCCACAGTGATAACACAGTTACCCTAAATTACGCTTTTCCATTTCTGCCCCTTTGCAATGGTCCTACAGTTTATCAGAATTGCACGTTTTGTTGGGATGACAGACCCATCAGTGCGTTTGGCTTGTCTCAATAAATGCAATGAAATTTTGATCCATTCGTTGATACTGTATATCGACTTAGTGTAATAATTCTCAATGCATTCTATTAATGCATTGACAAAATTAAACTTCGACCTGAAATATGATTTTGCAGATTGCAGTTGTATTTCAAGAGTAAGTACCTCCCACGTCATTCGGCTACCATGTCGAGGGGCCAATGGCATGAGGCCCCCTGTAGATACACCTGTTTATGCATATCATGCCCTTGCAGGGTGATAACAGCACTGCATAGGTGACCTGATCTGATCCTCACCACGATCTTCAAGAAATGGTGCCACTGCTTGCACTCATCCAAGATTAACAAGGCCTTAGAAACATCTATATGTAAAACTCAGGGAATGCTTTTTAAAAAAATAAAAATTAGAGGAATGATATAATGAATCATTCATCCATCAATCCATTCATCTAAACAGAACAAGGTTAGGGAACACCCTGGATGGGATGCCAGTTTATTACCGAGCATAAAAACGCACATGCTACGGGCAACTTCGAGACATCAATCAATCCCGCCTACAGATGTATGCAGATTGCAGGATGAAGCTAGAGTATGAAGAGGAAGCATGAGCAAAACAGAGTGAACATGCACACTTCACACAGCGAGAGATGTGAGGCAGCACGATCACCCTCTGTGGCATCCTAAGTTAATATAATTAGTGATGCATTCATCTGTTCATCTATCCAACTGCTTTACCTGGTCAGGGTTATGGGCACCTGGAGCCGGTCCCACACAGCACAGAGCACAAGGACTACACCAAGGATGGCACAAATGAGTAATACGTTATACTTAAATTAGATTTTTCTTTAAAAATTCAAATTAATTCCTAATCATTGATTAAAATCATGGAAAAAAAATTGACCAGCACTACGAATTCATGACAAAGACAAAATGACATAAAATACTGACTAAAAAACAAAACGTTGATCTGAATCCTGAATGTTTTTAATTTTATTTTTTATTTCTTCTTACGGCGCCTGTTTTCACTGATACTTCCACCAGTAGAAGCAGTCTGAGGATGGATGGATGGACGGATATTATGGTTTTCACTTCATGTAACCAGATTTTCATGTACCAAAATACTGTTTTTATTCTGGTTTCCCTGTCTAGTGGATACGCAATGCAGGCAGAGCTGCAGATCCACCTTGTAGCATCTTGCTAATATTATCTCATGATCTCATGATCATATTAAAAAAAAAAGAAAAAGTCATCCTAAGGTTTACAATTACTCAGCAAACCCTCTATAAACATGGGGTCCTCTGCTGAAGATCTGTTATAGATAAATTTCTCCAATTATGTTCCACGTGCAATAAACTCAGATACAGACATTATGCCCAAAACACTTGCTCCACAACTGTATAAACAATCTCTGTCGTATTGTGTACATCATGCTATCGGAAAAGATAAAAGAACACTGGGTGAATCTCAATTTGCATGCTTGACCACACTTGTGTTTTCGTGTTCCCGTTTTACATCATCTTTCATTGCTGAAGAGCAGTTCCAACTAAGGAAACAAGTACAGTACAGAGGACGGTCAAAAAAATCCCTGGATATTGGTTTTGCACTGCCCCAAATATCAAGGATACATCGATTGTATCCTCGCCGAACGAGACCAATCCCATGATTAATTGTGCATTCTCAGAAGTCAATTTAGCAAGACCGGTCTTGCCAAGACCACAAATGCAGTCTTTGCCTTCTTGGTATTGAGATTCACCCATTGTTTGCGAAGCATTTACAGTTAAATATAAAGTTTAAAATGCTTTCCTTTAACAATGAAAAACCCCACAGGGTTGTTGTACAAAGCTAAGTCACTGGAATGGCCAGTGAGGACTGTTTAAAGGACTGTTTAGCATGCAGCACCTACCCGGTCCCCTTTTCATTGCAGCTGGTTGGCATGAAATTCCAGTGAGATTATCCCGTTGATTAAAGAGCGTCATGTGAGTAAAGCCAGGACTGTTACCGTTAATGCTGCCGCATTGTGCAAACACAAAAGACAAAAACAATTTCCTACAAATAATCTCTGCAGGCCCAGTCAGGCAGTGGGGGGGGGGGGGGGGGTGCAGTGGATCTGTTGTTGGTGCAGGTGCAGGTGGGAGCACGAGAGCACTTCAGCTCTTCTTTTAATGTGATGTTAATGCCTGAATGGGCTGCGGCGGTGACAACCTTGGCAAAGAGGTGCAAAAAGCTCTCTCTATGTAAATAAACAGTTACATAGATTCCATTACGGACAAACCGAAATAGCGAAAGTAATACTGATTAAAAAGAATAACCATAATTTCTTAGTCATCTAGCAAACATTTCCTAGGTCACACGAATCCCAGGTAATATAGGGCACAAGGCTGGGATGCAATCTGGATGGGATACCAGTCTACTGCATATACACATAATTGGAGTCCATCCATCCATCCATCCATTTTCTGTAACTGCTTGTCCTACACGGGGGGTCCGGAGCACAAGGCAAGGAACAACCCAGGGTGGGGCGCCAACTCACTGCAGAGCACATCACACACTCATACCTATGGGCAATTTGGGAACTCCAATTAACCTCAACATGTCTTTGGACTGTGGGGGAAAGCTGGAGTACCCAGAGGAAACCCCACAATGACACGGGGAGAACATGCAAACCTCACACACACGGTGCTAACCACAGCACCACCAAGCCAGCCCCCAAGCACAAACACAAAGGATCGTTTATTTATGTCAGATAGCATAACAGCATGTATGGACTGCAAGACTATATCCACACAACACAAGGAGAACATGCAAGCTCTGCACACACACAGCGCGCAGTCACCGTGCCGCCCTCCTTGGGTTCATATTTTTCAAGATAAACATTGCAAAAAGATAGCAACATGCAGCTTATTTGATGGAAACTGACGGCACACACAGTAACATTCAGGTAATCTCATTTTGTCCCGTTCCCCCGCTCCTTCTCCAAATGTCGCGGTAGCATTATGGTAATAATTCTGAAACTACGTGAGAAATGCTGTTTGTTAATGAAGTTTAGCATATACAGTAACTTAATTTTCCAAAACACTAAATGCTGATGTGTTTATTCGCGTTTATTATTACTTCAAAGTACTTTTATTTTTACTGGCTTTTGCTTCAGGGTCCTATTGCTATAGGCGTTTTGATTGTGAAAAACAACTAGATAGCAAGATAGAATGATAACCACCTATGAAACGCCCTGAAATTTAAGCGGTTTAAACGCTATTTTACGGATTTCACTGTTAGGAATGTTACAGCATGACTGTCACCTTTCGTTTACAGATTAGATTTCTCTCCGACACTTTGCCATCATCCAAGCTGCACTTTATCTTCTCGTGGCACCCGGCTTTCACGTGATCTGAAAGGGGCAGGGATCGCATATTTTTATATAGATCACAGTCATCTCCATGTAATGCAGTTGTGATATTCACATTCATTCTGATGAAAGTGGAGTATAAATTGCTCCAGGATGGATGGACATTACATCTCTCACTGTGTGAAGTGTGCATGTTCTCTCTGTTTTGCTCATGCTTCCTCTTCATACTCCGGCTTCATCCTGCAATCTGCATACGTCTGTAGGCGGACTGACATCTGCTCTATAATACATTTTCCTTTAGTTACTCGGATAATGAAAGTTAGGAGTGTCCAAACCCTGGTCTGTGCAATGTTTGGCGGAGGAGTTTATTACTTTCCAAAGACAAAGTTTTGACCTACATTTTAAAGCCACGCCTTTTTTTTTATGACCCTTGACTTTTTCATATTGTGATTACATCCTAAAAATAATGGAAACTTATGAAATTTCTCCTGCCGATTGATCTGGGATGCCACCCCTGATAAGTTTTACCAGTCCCTGAAATTTTTGTATGACATAAACCGGCCCACAGATGACTTGAGTTTGGGACCCCTGTTCTAAGCAACAAAAAAATTAGCTTCCTAATCTCCTCCCTTCCTTGAGCATTGCGCTCCTTCCAGAATAGGGGTCTGTCAGCTGGAAAATGAATATAGATCCCTCTTTAAATGCATCCCACCCATGATGTTCTCTGCCTTGTCACTTTTGTTACTTGGCAATGGCTCCAGTGATGGTTGTAGACGGCACGGGTGGATTTTCCTCTTCTTGCAAACAACAATATCCAGAGGTCCACTCTGTACACAGAGACACATGGGTGAAACTCGTCATGGTGCCATACATATTTTCAAAACAAGAGGAACACGGCACAGCCACAGCAGACGCTGCTGCTGCTCGCGTCGCACATCGAGACGCGGAAACGGATTACGAGAAATCACACAAATTGGAGAACAAAATCATCCCAATCACTCATTCTTGTTTTATTTTACTGCTAGGTTATGGTCGAATGTGATTAAAATAACGCTAAGAATGAGCCTTCGGTACGAAGGAAATGCTTTAAAAGGTGAATTCTAATTCTTCATTTAGGCAGGAATTCAGCTTCATAAACAATACAGCCCCATGGCAAGGAAATTATCTGTTCATGTGCTTAGTGCCATATGTTCTTTCACTGCTCAAAGCTACTTAATTTGAGGAACTGGAACCATTTAAAATGCGCTTCAAAGCACACATCCCGTTCATTAACCCAAATGCAAAATATATATGGTAGAGCAGGCTGACATTTCATTTTATTTCGCGCAGTGATCCCGTCCCCGAGAATCTTTTCAATACCTGCATCCCCTTTGCTTTCTAACCCATGCGGCATTATCTCCATATGATGCCATTTATTTGCTATTCAGCCTGAACAGTGTGCACGCAATGAAAGATCAGCTTCAGCTGAATACATCCAAGCATCTGCAATAAAAAAAGAAATGTATTCCGTGATATATTAGCCTGATTTTAATATGCCAGAGCAGGGGTTCTTAATTTGAAGGCATATCCCTAAATCTGCTGAAGTTACCTTACATATTTAGCTGCAGAAAAAAAAGAAAGTTTCATTTCATCTGCTTCATATGCATGAAGTACTAATATTTAGTTATTTGCTGCTCTATAGATTTCCTTTTATAAATACATAAAATGTCCTCTATTCAAAGCCGGAACAGATTAAACACTAGCTCTCAGTGTCTTCTGATGCATGTGGAGTATGATGAATTGAATTAACAATAATTAACATACCGTTGAGTAAAAGAGGAGGGTGAGGACCTGAGATACCTCATCCTATTTTCCATGTACACACTCTTTAAGGACCAGTTTCTTAGAAAAACAACAACAACAAAAAAACATTGCAGATCACAGTCTGTCTGAGATGAAATATATGTCTCACACTGGGCAAATATACTTCTTATAACTGTGCTACATAACTATGAATAGAGTGTAGACAAATTTTTTGCAATTGACATAATCATCATTAAATATTTGGTGGATGTGTGTCTTGAATTTGCTTGGGTACTTCAGGTTCATCCTACCATTCAAACACATGCAGTTGGCACAAGGGTACCGCTAAAGATTTTGGGCCCCGTGAAACCATATCATATTGGGCCCCCAACCTAGATCAATGCAATTATGTTCCAGACATTTTAGGGCCCCTGCCACTTCTCTTCGTAGCACAGGCTCCAAGACCAAAGTGACCCTGCACTAAACAAGTGAGTAAGGTAGGTAGATGGATAACGAGATTCAGCTTAGAGATTTTAAAAAGCCTGCTCTTTTTTTTTAACAGAATAACTGATATTGTCAAAAAAAGTTTTCTTATTCAGTCTATTAGTGAATTAATGGGCTGAAAAGCCCAGCATGACATACACTTTCACAGCCAGAGTTTTGGATAGAACCGTAGGCTTGTCTATTATTTAGTACATTAGTTGGGTGCCAGCTACAGAAAATAAGGAAGAACAACAGGAATAAAAGAGCATAGATAGATTGGGTATTCTGTGCATTTCACCAGTGCTTTTATGTTACACATAGAGATAAAACAGTGGGTGCATACTAGTTATGACCAAATGATGCATCATGAACCATTTGCTGTATTTTCTGACCCCACTAGATGGTGCTCTCTAATCAAAAAAGGGCTCAAATCATGCCCCAAAGCAAACCAAGAACGCCATCTAGAAGCTTCATTTGGCCATCACTAGTGCATACACATACTTGTTTTCTATGTAGTAGTAGCAATATATTATGCAAAGTGAGCAGTATGTCCGAATCCTCAGTATGGATGGTACCTGGATGATATACTGCATTCTGCAAAATTCCAAAACGTTCAACTGATGGATGATTTGCCATCCCATAAGGCCACTGGAGCTGCAACCAGAGATAAAGAATGTCTCTTACTCAGAAATTTGGGCCAAGATGGTGGAGGATGTACCACCTCTGTACAAACTTTAGTAGGAAACAATATTAAGTTGACTCGAATATGAATTTCTTTCATTGGTAGTTTTTGACAGTTTTAACTTGCATTAGGGTCAAGCTATGTAACACATCCGGGTCAGGTAAAGTTCAAGATGGCGACTGAAATATGTCCAAGTTAATACATTCTGTTCTTATGCAAACAAACAGTACATACTACATCAATGGGCAAGTAATAGGCTTCTAACGAGATTCGGTGCGTGCTGTATAAGTATGCAATTTCAGATGCACCCAGTGTCATCTTCTGTATTGTCAGTAGGACACAACACCGACCTATAACATCTGACATTATAAAATATTATTGCCGTTCTTGTAAAAAAGCCTGGCAAAAAAAATAAATAAAAAAATCCTATATTTGTTACCCGACATCTGCTTCCAACCAGTATTAAACATCCAGTGTTACATAAATAAACATTAACTTGGTTTGTCCAAACCAAATGCGTAGAACCTATACAGCAAATGTGACACAGGGGCTCAAAACCCCAACTTCTGCCTGTGAGCACCAATCAGCGCTCAGCCTAGGCCAGATGTTTACCGCTGTTGCCACTCCGCCGGGTGAGGCTCTGAAGTGTGCCTCTCTGTCTCCTCTCCAGAGGAAGGCCCACCTTATGCACTATGAATGAAGTGACAGTACATTATATGTAGACTCGGCTGGGGTGGTCCCCACATCTCATTAAAAACCTTTTAACACATTCAGAGGAGGATTGCTGTCTATTGGAACACTCCATATCCATGGTCAGGATGGCGTATTTTTTAATGGATGCTAGGAATTATCCTAAAATATTCATGGATATGTAAGTGCCTTTTCTCTATAATGTAGCTTTTGAGTTTCTTACTCAAAACTAGGGGCACTTCTAGGATTTGACTCTAAGGGGGGCTCGGCTCCCTAAAAAAATATCGGATGCCCCCACAAATTTAATGATTAAATTTGCCCAGATAAAGTTTGCCAAGCCGGTGGTACGAAATGTATATGAAAATCTGGGACAAATTGTTAAATGATTTACTAAAAACTATATTTCAGGGGGACTGAGACAAAAAATAATTGATTTTCCGCTCGGTCTGCTGAAAACTTGCAGAAGTAAACCTTTAAACATCCTTAATCACAACCGTCATATGCCGCCCCCAAAATGAACGCCTCCTTCATTCTCTAGCAAGCAGATGTTTACAGACTGATATTCAAAAAGGTTCAGTCTGGTTCCAGGAGTACACAATGTTAGCATCTTAGCGACATCCCGTATCAACATGCGTGCATTAATCGAAGAGTTCCAGTTGCGCAAAAAGCCCGAAAACAAACTTCTCGCCTTTGACAGCTCCCAGAACTGAGAAACACTGCGGCGCTTCCTCCGCTAGCTGGCGGAGAATAACTAGACATCGAGAATCGAGAAGGTTGCTGCCTAAAATGTGTACTTCACAGCTTCCAGGCCTAACAGGACGGCGCCTCGCTGCTCTGCTGTGAGAGTAGCAAACGGAGGGGAGTTACTTTCCGCCTGACAGCTGTGGAAGAAGGAGGCGGTGCCGGCATGATGCCTGGCCCTGACACATCTCTGGGCCCATGCAAAACTTTCCCAGCCCCTTCATAAAAGTGTATTTCTGAACCCGATTTAGAGGGCGGATACTGTTCATTATGTCTAAGCAAAAATTATTTATTTATAAAGCCATTTTCCCAGCTAGAATACCATGTTGTAGGTAACTTAGCTTAGAAAAGCTATTTTTTAAGATTGAAAATTAATTATTTTGGGGAGCTTGAGATCACATCAAAGATAAAAATGCAATTCAGTAGAAGGAACAAATCAAGCCAGGAATGGTGTGCGAGTGTGCCCTGCGATGGGCTGGCGCTTCCTCCTGGGTTGCTCCCTGCCTTGCGGCCATAGCCTCCAGGACAGGCTCGGGACCCGCCCCCCTGTGACCCTGAATAGGACAAACGGTTTCAGAAAATGGAAGGATGGATGACTTTCAGAAAGTGGATGGATGAAGTCAAGCCAGTCTAAGGTGGCCCCTTTGGTTTAAGAGTCACATCATCATGTGAGGTATTAGAACAAGCGTGCATTCTTGTTTTTTTTGTATAGAGAAGTCAAGCTTTTTGATGTTAGCACTTGGCCCAGAAAAGAAGCGACTTTTGGAGTGTGAGACTATAATGGGCAGACTGACTGGATTCGCTGCTACTCCCACATACCTTCTGAAATTTCCGACCTTTTCCTTCAACCCACGTTCCCCTGACCATACTTTGTGCCAGGAAGTCTAGCCTCACCAATGCTCTAGGCGAGGATCTTCTCACCGTAGGCACGTACGCAGGGCCGGACGCGGCGAGATCGCTCATTGACCTTTCGCTGAGTGGAAGAAACATCTGCAGACACCGGCCCCGTGTCAGACCGTAATCCTGCAGCGGATTGACATTTGCACTTCGGTGTGATGGCGCTTAAGCGTCCGAGAATAGCGCAAACGTCGTTGCACTGCCTACTTGAATGTTACGTCGGCTCAAAAAAATAATGTACTCGGAATGTTACAATGTTTGTTTCATTAGGCTAATGTTCGCGTCTCTGTTTTGTAAAATTAAGGCTCTCCGATGTGCTATTTATAGGAGATACCAGCAATTCGCAATAATAATAATACAGCTATTATTGTGAAAGACATAGAAGCAATCTAATTATTTTACTTGCTTGATGATTGCATGAAAAAGACACATGACTTATAAATAGGGAATAATGAAATAGTTTCCAAAGTGTACTAGAGTTTTTTGCAATTTCAGTATGATAACAGTAGCTGGGGTGAGGTCCTTCTTATACCTGTTTCCTACTGATTTTACTGTCTAATACCATCACTGTGGAGCTGACCAGGGCTCTACTTGGGCCGAGTGTCTGTTTCTGGTTGCTGTTACTCAGAGCTCCTTAATGTGTCCTTTCCGGAGGTCCAGCTTATCTATTGAAGGTGAGGTGAAAACACACTCTACCATCATCCCAGAGTGTTCTAGGGATCAATACAACAGCCATTGCGGACCGGGGTGGATCCGGCCAAGGGCAAGATGGGCAATTTTCCAGGGCAGCGTCGTTCAAGGGGCGCGGTGGGGAGCCAGCACAACTGCACGACTGCTGATGAGAACATTTGGCACAGATTTTACCCGGGGCTCCAAGTACACCAGAACCACCACTGATTGCGGACAGCAGACGCATGCATTGGTGACCGCAGTTTATTGGATGAATTGTGCATTAGCACAGATGGAGGAACGGGGAAGAAGTGGAATTATATGATACAAATCTTGTGTTGAGCTCTCAAAGGCTAGGAGTCTTCTGGGAGAAGTCTAGTGCTGCACCCTGGTGGCTGGGACTTATAAGGCATCTGTCCTTGTGTTGGGGGCAAACCGAAAGGGAGTGCTCAAATTCAGGACCTGAACAGCTTCTGAAGGAGTATAAGGTCTCCCTCTCGGTGATTATCTCGGTCTACTTGGGTAGCCACCTACAAAAAGTGAATTAAGGCCTGTCTTCCTCTCAGGTGGAGCCCTTATGCCACGCATCCCAAAAGGCTTCCGATGTGTAATAAACATTTTTTACGGCTGACAACAATTTAGTGTCAACCATCTGGCTTTGCATGCCAGGCTGACCTGTCCAGGTTGGTTCCGGAAGCTTCCCTTAGTATCACACCCAGGAGGTGCGAGCTGACATTGTGGAAGCATGTGAGGTGGAGTGACATGTTGAGTTGGGGGCATGTGGAGGTGAAGTGTCACATCTAGGTGAAAGGAGCACGCGCCTACGACTCCTGGTTTCAGTCTGCATACGACTGAGACCGAACATCAAAGGCAAATAGTTATGGAAAGACGTTTCTGGTCATGATGGCATTTGGTCTGGGATGATTAAAGCGTGACAGCAAATAAATAAATAGAGGAATGGAGCTGGTAATGAAGCGGAAACTCTCGAGGGATGTTTCTTTTTGCACTCGACGTGCGCTTTTAGAGCTTTCTGATAGGCACCGCCATTTACTCCAGCGATGCATGTTTTCCACTTCATTTGCAGTCGCCGCCTGAAATGTTGCGAGGAAGGAAAACAGCACGGCACATTTTTCTCCGTCTGCACTGCTATGATGTGTGGCCAGGCTGTCACAATGACATCCGACACCACCGGGGGGAGGGGGGTAGTATTGATTACTGAGTCTTTGACACATGTTGGTCGTGGCTAAAGGTCAGTCTGGATTACTTTCCTCTCAGCGCTTAACATGACTAACATAACATAATGTTACGCTGCTTAGCTTTTATCGGAAATGACTTTGATATTTACAGCTGTGGTGTTTTTACGGGAATTATTTAGGTAAGTGCTTTCTCCAATATTATATTGGACTGTATATGCTATATTAGAAGATATAATGCTATACTAAGGTATACTATACTATACTATACTCTACTAAACTATATTATGCTATACTGTTGCGATACCATATCATACCATACCAAGCCATACCATGCCATACCGTACCGTACTGTACCGTACCGTACCGTACCGTACCATACCATACCATGCCATACCATACCGTGCCATACTGTACCATACCATACCATGCCATATACCATGCCATACCATGCCATACTATACCATACCATGCCATACCATACCATACCATGCTATACCGTACCGTACTGTACCATACCGTACAGTACCATACCGTACCATACCATGCCATGCCATACCATACCATACGATACCATAACATACCATGGCATGCCATACCATACTGTACCATACCATACCATACCATACCATGACATGCCATAGCATACCATACCATGCCATACCATACCATGCCATACCATGCCATACAATGCCATACCATACCATACCATACCGTGCTCTACTGTACCATACCATACCATACTATACCATACCATGCCATGCCATACCATACCATACCATACCATACCATACCATGACATGCCATAGTATAGCATAGCATAGCATAGCATAGCATAGCATACCATACCATACCATAGCATACCATGTAATATAATACCAGGGCTCCACCTAGGATTTCAAATCTGTGTTCTTCATTTCTACATTAATTTCTTCCCTGATATAACCTTTCAGAACATCCATCCATCCATCCATCCACCAATCTTCTGTACCCACTTGTGTTATTCAGGATCATGTGTTGGCAAGGCAGGGCATAACCGTGGCTGGGGCACCAACCCATCGTAGGTCACACCATTCAGTACTCAACAAACAATAATTTACTGCTTTTCAGAGTAACTGGCTTGAGATAATGGATTGCCTCTTGTCATTGACCGTGATGTGATTGACCATGATTGCAGAAATATAGGGAGAAATATATTTTAAAATGACTCAAATCATTTATTTTTGTTATATATTAATATATTCTTACTGTCAACAAAAAATAGTGATGCTTTTTTAGAACAAATACACAGGAAAGATCGCCAGGCAGAGATATTATTTGTTTTTAACCTCCGTTCCTACGGAAGTAGCTGCACATGATGGATAAATCTGTCCCTTTACCATTAGCAAAACAAACACAAAAGACGAATGAGTGCATTTAGGTTGGACTGGGCTGTTTGTCTGTGACCGTATAACTCCTCCAAGCAGCTTTTGAACAGTATTTCAAATCCCTTTGTTCTACTTTACCAGTGTCTACTAAAGGGTAGACTGTGTTCAACTATTAATACTGTGGTTATTAATCATCCTATTCCACTTCCCTACTTATTTTTGCACGTTGATTAATGGAGAAATGTGCACTAATAATTAAAGTTTCCAATAGAAATTTAGGAGTTTTCACGCCTTCCATACATGTCTTGTCATCTCGCAGAACTGATTCAGATCTCACATGAGGGAAGGACATAATGTATCTGCTCACTGAGATAGAATAACCTGGTCCGAAGCCCATAGCAACCATTGTATCACTGTCTTTGTTTCATGCTTACTTCATATTTAGCAATAGTGCCCTGCGGGTAGATACATCCACTTGTATTCATGCAGTGAAAAAAAAAAAAACAACTTTTTTCTCAGTCATTAAATGGATGAGAATATTGCAGTTTAAGATTTACTGATGTACGCAAAAAAAAAGACTAAGTGCATTGCTGGTTCTTAATGTGATGCAATGCGTAGAAAACAATACATTTACACTGAGCTGTTGGAATGATCATTTTATTAAAAGTGACCATATATTTCCACTGGAGCAATTCAGGCTAAAAGCAGTGATACGGGTTAAATACAGAGCTTGGGGGTGCAATATCAAGACTGTCCTGGGGGCTAGAAACAGCAACATTCCGGGAATGACTCCTGTTTGTGCTACCCAGGGGTGTACTGAGAAGTTCTGGGCCCTCTGACAAAATATTACCTGCCCCCTTCCCAAATGTACATATAGTTTTACGTATTTAAGGGACCCTGTCAGTTTCTGTGCCCTGAATACACCCCTGATGCCACCATACAGACACTTCGATAATATTTTGAAAGATTCTCTCAGATTAATTACTTCAAAGTAACTATTAGACCCAGAATACATTTATAAGGGTCACCATAAGAGTATCTTCAAGTGAAAACTTCACGAAGGCCCTTTCAAAACAAGCCAAGGCAATGTTTTTATTTTAATTTAACACGTATCTTCAGTTTAAACATAACTTGATTAATAAAACCACATCATCACATACAGTTTAATTTAAAACTATTTAAATGAAACACATTTACAGGAAGTAATAATCACAACAATAAAACCATTCAATCATCTTTATTTGCCTGTAAAGGCCAAATGGCTAATTAAATATGAAAAGCAATCTGTTTGGGTTCTGGTTTATATGTCATCGCTAGTTACCAAGACAGACTGCGGCTTGGAGATTCGGGAGACACAGGCAAATTAATCATTAATTGCAATGGCAGTAATTATGTATTTGCTCAGCTAATTAGTGCAGATGCTTGGAATGAAGATAATACTACAGGATTTCTCCAAGGCGTTCTGATGCTCTAAAACTGACTCTCTTAGCTATCGCCTCATGATTTAGGACCCTTAAGCACCACGGTAGATGCAAAGTACTTCTGCTGCATAAGAACAACAGAATTGCAGGATTTTCACTCCACCCAGAGCCTGAGGTTACAACAGAAAAGGCTCGTGTTACGTAAAGCATATTAAGATGTTTTTTCTGCTTCCAATAATGCAATGCACAGTATAGATTAAAAATAATATTACTAAGCTCATGGTACTGAATGGTTTTGATGTATATGTATGTATATGTTTAACAACAGACCACAATGTGTTAACCAGCGGTTCCCCAGAGCGCACGCCTGATTCAAAAGGTACCTTGTACATCACATCTGTGCTGTGATTGGCTGTCTGATGTCTGACATATAGTCAATCACTGATAGTAAAAA
Organism: Gnathonemus echidnorhynchus; assembly: GCA_026776725.1. Lineage (NCBI taxonomy): Eukaryota > Metazoa > Chordata > Actinopteri > Osteoglossiformes > Mormyridae > Gnathonemus > Gnathonemus echidnorhynchus. Next base: position 10,484,963 of record JAODJU010000014.1, read on the forward strand.
ATAAAGCACTCACTTTCCTCTTTTAAAACACTGATGTGTAAATTTATTGCTTAAAATATAAATTTATTACTGAGAATATAAGGCTGGCAAGCAAAAAATATTATTTTATTTCATCTGTAATAAAGTTAAATTAGATGAGGACAAAATCTGCAGACTTATAATAAGCCATTATAAAACTTATAATAAAATGTTTCCTTGGTTTGTCCTTGACATTTATTTAATGTTACCGAACTGGGAGCCTTGCTGATAGTCATGTGTCCTCGATGAGTCTTTGCGCTCCGAGGCTAAAATTTTAGAGGTGGACTTGGTGAAACTATTGTCACTGAAGCTGAATGTCACTGTAAGTGGGCGCAGTAAAAAGGAGATGCTGTCCTGATCAAAAGGAGGATCCTGTCCCAGGTGCTGTGCGAGATAGGAAAAACGGGATACACAGTTCCAGCTAGTATGTTTGCCGCCAAACACACCACTGATCGGCACTTTTATTTACAAACCAGTCTGTTTAAGAAAGATACCCATGCCAGGGGCCTGTGTCACAAAGCAGGATTTCTTGCTTAGCTGGATAACTTATCAGATTTAAGATAGCCTGGGCGGAATGTAAGTGAATGAACACTGTTTAGCTTTTACTTACACAAAAATGTTCTGAGGGCGGAATGACAAATTATTGGTTCAGAGACATAACCAGTCAGAATATAGAGGAGGTGTGTCCAAGCAATTTAAGGAGGCAGCACCAAGACATCTGATTGGTTGGTATCGCCTCCTCCAGTTGCTTGGGCACACCTCCTCTTCAATCTGATTGGTTATCTCTCTGAACCAATCATTTTTGTTCTGCCCTCAGAACATTTTAGTGTAAGTAAAACTACCAGAAGTGTCCATTTAGCCCGGGCTACCTTAAATCCAGCAAGTTATTTAGTTAAGCAAGAAATCCTGCTTGGTGGAATACCCCACAGCTCCTTTCAGCATGACATCAAGACAATGTGATATTTTGCAACTGGGTCTTGAGAAGAACCACTCACTGAAGAAAAGGTAATGTCTAAACAGGACAGCCACTGGTAACAAAGAAAACACTATTATCACACACTTATATGAGAATTTAAATTGAAAAAAAAAAAAAACAGAAAAAGAAAAGCAAGTAAAAATGAAGTCTAAAATAAAATGCACAAGAAATTCAGAAGATGGTTCAGTGTAGGATTTTCTGCTATGAACTTCCTTCAGGTATTGTAAAATGGCTCACTTCCTTCTCGCCAATAAAGCAGCGGGTCTGAAACTCATGAAGCTCTCTCTCGTTTGCTGTCACTTGAAATGCACGCACAGTATGAGTCTGTCTTTGACTTCCCTCCTTAGACTCAGACCATAAAGAGACTCCCAGCTGTCAGGTGGTGAAGCGAGTCAAGGCACAACTCATGCATCGCCGAGGATTTTTGCTCTTCTGAAAACAATAATCCCCCTGAGCGGTGGTACAGGAACAGCCCAGGAAGGCGAGCGAGATGTTTGAGGCCCCGAGCAAAAAAGAGACATTTTAGAGCACATAGGAAAACAATAAAGTAATTTGTAACAAATTGCTTTATATATATATATATATATATATATATATATATATACACACACACACATGCACACATTTATATATATAAAGGGGCAGCAACATCGCAGCCAATACCCAGCAGTTTTATAAACCCCAAAATTTCGTTGCTCATGTGCTTATTATTTTACAAAATTAACTCTTGGGCACCATTCCAGTGACAGTCGCGATCTGGGTTTCAAAACCGCATGGGAAATATTTGATGGGATAATCGATGTGTAAGTTTACCTATTCGCAACAATCAGACTTCAAGAAAGTGTGCCTAATTAAGTCGGCCCAACGAGGACAAAAAGACAAGCACAATAGATGCGAGCGAGCTTGAGAACAGAAGCCTCGGAGGTAATTGTTCGGGAAGGAAGAAGAAAAGGAGGGACGAGCATTTCCCACCGTGTGCTCTTTCAATCTCTGTTTGCGCCTCAAAGCAAGTTTTCGAAAGGAAACCAGAAGCAATCAGGCCCAGTACGTGTATAGAGATTGAATTTTTCTGGGGAAGAGAGGAAAAAAGCAAATCACAGAATAGTTACGGCTGACCTGTGGCCCGCATCTGAGGGCCAGTAAATGAGCCCCCCTGATTCCGCTCCTGTGACTGGGGAGGGGCGGTGAGCTCTCATTCCTTTTAGCCCCCCTCCTTGGACGAGGGAGCGACACACTTCACTGC
>JAODJU010000014.1:10499992-10519497 GCA_026776725.1 Gnathonemus echidnorhynchus
CGGTTCGACTTCTGATATTCAGATCGAGTTCCAGGTCAAACTGGTTTGTTCGACTTTCAAGAAATTCGAGTTCTAGTAAGTTCGAGAACCGAGGTACCACTGAAATGTGCTATGAATGTGTTCATAGATGCATATAGACATGGCATTCATAGAAAATGTTACCTTGATCTGTTCTGGGACGCCTGGCATGGTGGTGTAATTTGCAGCACTTTTACACACTTTTTCACACCTTTACTCTGCATGTGTGTGTGTGCATGTCCTCTGTGTGTTTCCTTGGAGTACTACATTTTCCTCTTGCAGTCCATATAGTAATGCATTTGGGCTAACTTCCACCTGTAAATTGCCCATTCTGTGCGACTATGTGTACCTGCTTGCCGATGGACCGGCATCCCATTGGAGGTGTACTCCTGCCTTGTGCCCTATGCTGTCTGGGATGCATTCCAGACCCTTCTACAGGCTCAGCAACAGGACAGGCAATGGCCTGGGGCCCCAAGCTGGGAGGGGGCCCCCGAGGGCAGCTGATTACATAGCAAATTGCAATGACTAATCTACTTTATCTGTGTATTCCGTTTTTCAAAAAATTGAAAATGGGGACTTGTGTTCATTATATTCTTTTTGTTTGCATTATTGATTTAGATCACACACTAAAATATTGGTAATAAATTTTACCATAAATTTCGGGCCATATGGAATTTTTTTGCCTAGGGCCCCCAGATTCCCAAGAATAGCCTCTGGCCATGCACCATGACACCATCAGGAACAAGGAATGCTCCCCTCCACTCTTTCAGATAATACTTTAATAAATTCAGTTTCTTTCAATACGAAGTACTGCTGTGCTCTATTTTCAAAATTCCTGAACAACAGGCTTCATTGATGTCACATCATCATTTCAACTAACACTACGACAGATGAATTAAGGAATGGATTGGACAGTAACAGCATATCTCAGCTTTGTATATAAATCATTTTTCTTTGTTCACTTTTTTCCCATTATTGAAATGTTTTTATCGTAGTTTGTAGATTCCTGGGATTACTGCTTGGAAAAAGAAAGCAGGAGATGCATTTTAATAAATCCCGCACGCAAATCAGACGAGCGACGCTAAGGCGTCTGCCTGAAATGCGTTTGAACACTTTTGGACTGGTATAGAGGCGTCCCACGTCTTGCTCCGTGGGGGATTCATTGTACCGTAATATTGCGTTTTATCTGCTTTGGTTAGTTTGATGTCCTTTCTCCGTACACATTGCATTTTGTATTCCTTGAAGCCGCTGGGTTTTTATAGGCTGGCGCTGTCGGAATGTCAATAATCGTTTTATATTGTTATGTTGTGTTCAGTCGTCGCGTATTTCAGATGCCGGACGCCCTAGGAAAATTACCATGAATCGAATGAGAAATGCGCATCCATAATGTATCAAAGGAGATGAAACATCTTTAGGAGATCAGTTGAATTGCTTGCAGTGATAAAAATGAGAATTTCTTCGTACATACTTTCACACGTGTTACTACTCCAAAAGTTTTGACAGACCATCCATCTATCCATCCATCCATCCATCCATCCATCCATCTAATACAGCTGACAGTCCACAGGGTTAGGGTGGGCCAGGAACCTATTCCAGGAAGCACAGGGCACAAGGCAGGGGACATCCTGGACAGGATGCCACTCCCCACAGGGCACACGTTCATCCATCCAACTGCATACTAAAGGTAACTTGTCTTACAAATTCTGCTCTGCATTTTGTTTTCTAGTTTATGTTGTTTTCCAGGTTAGTTGTTGAAAATGTTTTCTCTGTAGACCAGGAGACCTTAAAATGATTATTTTCTGAAGTCTTACGAGATAATGCAGTCCTTCACAGTGGTGACTGTGAAGTCCCAACAGTTAGATGCATGATACAGTCGTGCGCTTGCTGGGTTCAGCTGCCTGGTGACATGAGCGCTCGTGTCTCTCTGCCAATTACAGACACGGCAGAGGACATTTCTGCATAAATGCCACTCATGATAGCCTCTCAGACAGCGGAATGCGTAACTGCCTCTGCATGTGATCAGAAGGGCTAATTTCTTATCCCCCCACCCCATCTGTGGACCAGAACACGGCGCCGTCAATTAGACAATCTACTGCAACCCTCGTTATGTCTAGTTCTCCCACCACGGAACGTCCGGATGACCAGTTAAGCAGAACGCCACGTAAAGAATAACAAACGACATCATTAGTCATACAACGGGGACTACAAGGGCTTGTGCTCCCACAACCAGAGTCTTAGATGTCAGAAGTGAGATACAGCCACTACAACATACGCTGTGCTAACCTGAAGAAAATGAAATATATAGAATGAATCATTGCAAAGGCAACCCAATTTATTTAGTCACTCGGAGGCGCTAAGTTATTTATTGCTTGTCGGCACGTGCTGTTCAATTTAATTTCAAGTGTCAAAAAAACAGGTGTGTGTACAGAAAGAGAGGTGACATTTTGGGTAGGGTAATTTGGCCTTTGCTTTTTAGCACACCTGGCTTTCTGCAGAGAGGATGGTCTATGGGATGGACACAGGTGTGAGAACACCTCAAGCCCCTCAAGCCCAGCACCTGCTTTGTCTCTGAACTTCGCAGCTGAATCTCTCAACTGGAAGGCAGGTTCTGTAGAAGGTGGATAAATTACCCTGTAACGGGAGCATAGGGGAAAATAAATAAACCCAACCCATTTAATTAATGCATATTAATGGAAAACACTGGCAAAGCGTAAGTGTAGATTAAATGGTTTGGTCTGATTTGTCAGTTTAGAGTTCTGTTGGTGCTTGCGCTCCCTCCGGAAGCTAATAATAATATTGTCTGTAGTTTTTCCTACAGAATGATAGTACTGTGCATTCTTGACGGAGTCTTCGCCTCTAGGTCTGTGATAATGATTTTGCTCCTTTTGGGACTCACATCAAACATGGAAGTCCTTCTTTGATCGAGAAGCTAAGAATGGAGACAATATCGAAGTACAAAGAGAACGTTCAGCAGAAGCCTCCTCGGCCCTGCGATTCCAGTGCGCTCCTGAAGAAGGAGGCAGCGATGGAGGGCTCTCTTCATGGTCGAGCTCTTCCCAGGGGCCATTATGGACCCCATTAAAGTGAACCATATTGGCCCCCCAACCCAGACTGATCCAATTATCTTCCAAATTTCTAGGCCCCCTGAGTGGAATCACCCTACCCCACCCCATGATGCCTCTGGCTTTTCCTATGGTTGGTCCAACAGCAAACCCCCTACAGAGTGGCACCATGGTATAAAAAATTGCACATTGATGGAAATTTTAGAAATGAAATATTTACTTCACCTTGGTTCTGGGATTCGCAGCTAGTTCAAGCTCTACACTGGGGAAGATGTTGCTCTTGGCATAAAGGTTCAGTATTGAGGGTCTTGAGTTTAATTTTAATTAGTACTTTAATCAGGACCAAGAAAAGGTGACTTCCTCTGCAACTACAACAAAGAGCATGATCCAGACTGTTCTGCAGTACCCCTGACACATGCAGCACCTGAAAGCCCGGTTTACAGTGCTGTTCCCCCCCCACAGCATGAAAAGAGAAAGCGATCCTGAGAGGAACACCACTTCCCCAGGAAAGTGGGTCACAGATAACTGGGGAGAAACTGGTGGAAAGTCCGCTCTCCCGAGCAATGCTGTCTGACTGCTGTGCCAGCCAGCCTTTCTCAGCTTAGAGCATCTTTTCATGTGCCGAGGAAGTCAGCCCCAAATATGGAAACTGCCTCATCCAAAGGAAGAATCTGATTGGCTGCTCAGGCTGGACACATTTAGCTATAAAATCAGGAGACCAATTGGATACAACAACATGATCTCATCATTGCCCTCAAATTAAACATCACAGGCAAGCAAATCACAGACACTAAATCTCATGCATACCTGGGAGTATTTATTTATCATCCACAAATGTTCATATGGTTCCCAGAACCTTGTCATTGAAATCTGAAACCTCCTTCAATAAACATAAAAAGCTTTTCTTAAGACATTGTCCAGTTAATGATTTTCCACATGCCTGCGTGTGGACTGTCCTTGAATGGTGTTAACTCTGTTAATTCTGGCATCTCATATTGACTCGATAAAAATAGCACAGTTGCTGAATTGCTGTGCCCTCCAATCTATTAGACACACTCCAGTGTGGAATCTGCTCTGGCTGATATTTGAAGTAGCATTTTTCCCCTTTATAAGAAGAGCATGTTTTGTAAAACACTTACTGGCAAATGGAAATGAAGAGGACAGAATTATTATCAATGCCTTTAGAGGGGGAAAAAAATGTTCTGTTAAATGCAAATACTGGAAAGTCAGTCCCAGTGCTTAATTCTGCATCTGATTCAAGTTTTTCTACTCTGAATCTGTGACTACATTCGTCTCTGCTGTACTTTACCAGAAATAAATCTCAACCCCCCCTCCCTCCGTAAAAAAATACAGAGGTTAAAGTTTTCTATTTGCAATGTTATGCGGTAAAAAAAACAAGGAAATACAACATGATGAATGCAAAAAGCGATATTAACGGCACAAAGCAGCACTCGGTTCAACTATGCTCATGGTGCTTGCTGCCATGACTCAGAAAGGGGCAACCTTTGAGTTCCTGTACACCCATAATGGCACAAAGTGGTAACCACTCTCACCTCTGTGATAATCACAGGGTCAGAGCTCAGCAGAGGCTGATAATTAAGGGGAGGGAGGGGGGAAGTGCCACCTAAACACCTGGTTAATGTCGCCACATGCTCGCCACGGCATCTGGAGTCGGAGGCGCTCACAGACTGTGCTTGAGGCTCCGAATTTATCCCGTAACTGAATCTGCCCACCTGTATTTTATTGTATACTTCCTTGTGACTTCGATTCCTGGCGTATTATGCACGAAGTCTACCCATGGACTTAGAGCACAACTTCCCCCTCTGAGCAAAGTCTACAACACAAAAACACGTACAGGCAAAATGTCTAATAACTATCATTTGTAGTAGAAATCTTAAGTCTTCAGTATTACACCTTACATGACATTGTGGGAATCTGTCAGGTGAGATTGAGCCGTAGTTTTAACCGTTTTGGGAACGATGACTATTTAGAGCAGAATCACCTGGAGGTGGAAGAGCAATGCGGAAGCTGACCTTCAACCTGTCTGCTGGTGGACATACACCAGCAGGCAAAATTGTGGAAGCACTTCCAGTTTTTAGAGCTTGCAGAACTTCAATTACTCATTTAATCATCCAATGTATGATATTTGTAACATTCTTTAATTGTTTATAAGCATTACCACCAATAATTATGTAGTCATTTTTAAATTGTAATGGCAAAAATGCTAGGTGTTTCCACAATTATGGCCACTAGTGTACTTATAAGTTAAGGGCCTAATGTATTAACGATAAGGTCTGTTTTGAGTCACACGGCGTGCTTTAGGAGTCACTGGATTAATTCTGGTGCTGCTTTTGATTTCTGGGTTTTAAATAGCATGCTGCTTATGTTGTGACACTGGACTCTGAGCATTGGAACTGTCCAATGGAAACCCGCTGCTTGTCATTCACGGACACATTTACCTTTGCGCTGACTCACTCCCTCCTCCGGCTCAGTGGGCGGGGGACAGTGCTGGAAGGGTTCTGGTGACCCTTCTTACGGCCCAGCCCATCCGGTGGGTGGGTGCGGCGGGCTGGAGCCAGGGGGGGGCGGGTGGCGCACAGCCGCTGCCTGTGATTAACCCGCTCCCCCCGTCATCGTGGAGCACTCGGCAGCCTGGCAGCGTTCAAAGCAAGCGGCAGGGGCCTCGGCTGACTGCAGAGTGATATTAAATCGATACGTCGACTCGGGGCTAAGCACTGCAGAATATTAATAGACAGGGAAAATGGAGCCTGGTGCTCTGGGGGAGCATGCGTGCCGGAATCGGTGCGGTTAAGCGCCGTCACATTCCCAGGAACGACGCAGAAGCATCCTATTCAGAAAACAACACAGCTCTGATCTCCTGCAAAACATGAATACAGCACGCTTAAGTTATCTAAAATATACAACAAAGCAGCCAGATATAGCCGGCACAGGCCCACAGATACACAGCACACAGAGTGCAAGAAGACCTTTGTCTAACCTCAGGAACTTCAGTCTGAAGGGATCGCTTCATGTGGAATTATTGCATTCTGGTACAATAAGCCCACACATCTTTACTTCTGTACAGAAGGTGAACATGAGAGACTCCTACCTGAGCTCAGCATTGTTTTCTATTTGTGCAGTTTTCATGTTTGTGCGAGGAAAACACCAGACGTTCTCAGCCATAGAATACACCATTAAATTCCATGCAATTCTCTCAGGGCGGCTGAAAGTCTTTGCACATTATTCTTTTAACGGGGATTGTTTCTGCTAATGTTACCAAAAATTACAACAAGATTGCCCTGCAGACATATTTACACAAACAAGGGCAACAGAATACTGATAAATGTGAATATGGTGGTATAGCTTGTGCCCAAAGGCTCTGGAATAGGATTTGGACCCAGATGAACCTGCACAGCACAAATGGGTGTAGAATATGGATGGGTGGATGGATGGATGGATAGGATATCTTACGTGACTGTACAACATAAACTCAAGGTATCACATCCAAAGGAATGACCAGAAACTTCCTTTTATTTCTATGACCTCAAGCACAAAAACTGTGGGGCAGCTCTCTCTCTCTCTCTCTCTCTCTCTCTCACACACACACACACACACACACACACACACATACACGCACCTCAAGGTTCAGTTTTCCACGTCCAATTATTTTTCCATCCCTGCACTGAAACCAAGGCAAAGGTCAGGCTCTGCGCTCTACTTGATTGCTCACAAAAATAAACTTTTATTTACCCCACCATAAAGCAAACAGCATTTCAACCCCCAAGGATCTGCATCAGGTTTTCCCCCCACCCCCCACTTATATTTTTTTCAGTTGTTTACACATTTTCTGCATTCCCCTAAGTTTCCATTTATAAATCTCACTATTTGCAAAGCACTACACACAGTAAGCGCAATGTTCAAAAAGACAATCTGTTGTGTCATTCAAAATGTTGCACTTATTTACCAACTGGCCAGGTTCAGTCCTTTAAAACACCAATAGCTTAATTGCTGACATACAAAGCAGTGCTTGAGCAATAAATAGCCAATAGGCCGGGGGCCTGTGTCACAAAGCGAGATTTGTTGGCTAGCTAGGTCCCCCAGTTTAAATCGTCCATTCACTTGCATTCAGTCAGAGTTGAAAGTTCAGGTCCAGAAAGTACAAATCCAGACCAGGGTTTTGTTTCAACCAACCAGTTGAATACTCTGTGACTGTGACTCTTTATACTCAGCTGGTTGGCTAACAAGAAAACCCTGGTCTGGATTTGTATTTTCTGGACCTGAACTTTCCACCTCTGCATTTAGTGCATACTAACAGAAATCTGAGAAGATATCTTGCCTATCCAAAAATCCAGTCTTGTTATACAAGCCAAAGGTCTTCTGTTTAGGTAAACAATGGAAGCCAGTGTCGTTGCAAGAGCTAGAGGGAGGGTGAGAATGAGAGGAAGAGGTTAAATTGACGCAAAGAGAATAATCTAAATCCAGACCATGGGATTTCATGGCTGCTCTTATCATCCCGACATTTTGAAAAGAGATCTGGAAAGTATCAAACTCTCTATCCTTTGCTAATATACCTTAATGTGTACAGTAGTGCTACTGATCACTATGTCCATCGTACTCATTGATGCTTAGCCAATGTTACTACGATCACGTCATTCCAGATGGCAAAAAAAAAAAATAACATTCTTGTACCCTAACCACTTGCATCATGTTTTTTAGATTTTCTACAGAACCTCCAAGGGTGGACGACATGAGCTCTTCACATCGCGATCGCGGACACTGCGCAGACAAACAAAAGTATTTGTCTGAGACAGCTCCAAAATCATATTTTGGTACAGAGCAACATATTTACAAACATCAGCCAGGTGAGCTTGTCAATACTGGCCCGTGTCCTGCAGTGCAAACACATCCGTACAAAGTAGCAATTCAAGGAGCCATTTGAACAGATCTCGAAGAGGGTCAAAGATTGTGCTATGAATATGTACAAGTTCGCCATACTATATCAACTAACTATACTCTATCAGTACTAAATAGGACTGTAATCCAGTGCATAGTGCTACATTAAATTGAGTGATCTAGATGTGGAGTCCCTGTAGGACAGGATATGCCCCTCCATGTTAGGTTATAGCTTCTCACAGAACATATTTTGTTTATATAGTACAGTATCCAACAAACAAAATAGTTTTGGCCCAGTATATTTGAGTGGTCATATATACATGTAAGTTGATATATATACCACAGCAGTCCTTTACACAAGGCGACTGTGCATTGTGTAAGTGTAACACTGAAAATGTATTGTATTATTGTACATTGAGCAAGTCAGCTTGGGTTAGTTTCAGGGATACAGATGTATTTGTAAAGTCTGTGTGTCATTCTGATACGATTTTGAGAACATTTTGATTTCAGTGTTTTATCTTTCAATTTTTGTTTGTGTTCAGCATCTTGCGAAAACGAGCCATTATTGAGGAAAACGTGCAAATAGCAGTGGAAAACTTTAAGCCCAGCCCCTTGGAACGACAGTGTTATGGCACCACCCAGAGGCTTGCAGTGGTATGATAGGGACACACTTAAGCAGCGAGCTGGCATAATTTTGGGTGGCACAAACAGTTTGCCTGCAAATTTTCAAAGCTTGCTTGATGTTTTTCACCCCTTGTTACGTACGGTTGCCGAGATGCCACAGCTTGCGACAGACCTCGGCACGGCAGACTGTCACTTGGCAAGATCCACTCATCCTTGTGCTGATGAAAACGTCTGTTTTCTTGGCGCAAAAACCGAGTGCTTTTGATTACACAGCTGGTCACAGTTCCACTTAGGGCCCAAGCAAACATGGCCGTACAATTGATTTATGCAGGCTGTAATAATTGAAAGCGACAGCTGTCCCTTATGTCAATGTAACATGAGTATAAAAATTATTAGATAAACATCAGCCTGGAAAGAATAAATATAAAAATGACATAAACCTCTGCAGACTTTAATCCTGAAAGCTAATTCATATGCATATTTAATATTTCAAATTTGCTTTTAAGAAAACTTCCCATAATAGAAAATTCATCTCAGATTCCCTTTTCTGTACATATACTAAACTCTATAGACCACAGCATGAGTGACACATCATGTAATTCATGTATGTAGAAAGAGGTCAAAACGAAGACTGAGCTGTCGATTCCTGTTCCGTTCAGCATCACCCGGCCTGCGTTTACCTGGCGTGATAACAGCAAGATGCACGACTGCGAACGGGCATAGCATAGTCAAGATCAGAGAGCGACTTCAGTCTCGGGATGAAGCTGGCTTCCGTTTCAGCCAGCGAGTGCTGAAAGGTTCCTGGAAAACTCTGCGTATTGCTGCCCACCCCCTCAGTTCAGTCAGCTGTCTACGCTGCCAAATCCCTCTCCCTGAAAACCACCAGAGGCAACTAAAAAAAAAAAAAAAAATGAATCGGCCAGACTTGTTGAACCTTTGGCATCAACAACCTAGAGACAACCTCAACAAATAATAGATTAATTAGCTCCTTGGGACCACCACCAAAGGATGCTGATTCACCACATGCTACTAAAATAATGGTGAATTAAAACAAAAACACAACACAGCACCCCGTTTGAAGCCTTTGTAGCTCCCACCTTGTTAGGAGGGGACTCATCTGACACCATTTGGGGCGGGGCTATAAGGTCACATGTCAGGGGGTGTGGTCACAACTCCACTAAGTCCATCCTACCGCACCAGACCAACCTAGTCCAGCAGTTCTAAATAAACTTGAACATTCAGCATACTGTCTGCCATCTGCCACATACCTTGTTAGCATGCGGGGCCCTTACTCTCTTCGGCTATTAATGCACTTTATCTAATACAGTTTATTGCCTTTGAGAAACAGCACTGGTGTTATTAACACGGAAGCCTGTCTCTTTGAATCAGGTAATAAAACCTTTCTGTAACAGATACCATTAGAGTTGATGAAACACAGACAGGCTTCGGAGTACACAGGGAACATAGGCGGAAAAGATTATTTCAGCTGATTACGGTGACGGCAGTCAAAAAAACTAACTACAGTGACTGTACAATGTGTCAAGAATGCCACCCATACAACATGTCCGTTAAGGTCAACTTAAAGCAACGTGACAGTGATGTGTCTTACTGGGAACATTAGCTGAAGTCTAATCACACCAGATGGACTCCAAACTGTCCTTGTTGGTTCAGTCCATACTGGATGACAGTAACTGCACAGAACGAGATGACAAACCAGTTAAAGAGAAGCTGGCCAGAACTGCTCAATCTGCACTTCTGTGGTCTTCAGACACAGGCACTCTGACTGACCTGCTTTCCATTAAGAAGGTTCTAGAAGAAATAGCTTTTAATAAAAGCCCAAGAAAGTACTTTGCATAACGAACACAAGTGTGCGGGACGGTATCTTCCCATGTGAAGTCTCCGATCATTTGCTTCATTTTGCAATCTCACTATTTGAAAAGCGGGGATAATGGAATCCCATATTTCACAATATCCTTGCTGAAATGGAAAACCCTCACTCTCCTTTAAAGGCAGGATATCTGAGACTCTGCTTAACCTACCATTTCAGCTCTGAATAATACAGAGCTTCTCCTGCATGAGTAAGAACCAAAACCAGAGGATTATACCTAGAAATGAATGCAGAGAGCACAGTCTTTGTGAGAAGGAAATAGAAAATATGCAAATTCACATATTTACTGTATGTGACTAAGGAAGGTAAAAGTGTTAGCTTTGTGATGTATTTAGGCCTCAGTGAGGCAGCATCCTCATAATATTCTAATACATGTAATAATACTGCTTGGTAAAGTATGAAAATACAGGAACACAAAGTATTTGCAGTTACTTAGGTAAGAAAGACTTGCGTGACAATGTAAAAGCTGAATATGCACGTTTAAGGGTATAACAGTGATTATGGTTTGTTTTCCGCTTTGTGTGCATGCTAATGTAAGTTAATAAATCACAAATAAAAAAGCAAAAAAACTATACACAGAGAGATGTCTTCATGATTTTAATTACTACTGCTGTAAAATATTTACAGGACATAAACTTAATTGTGCATAAGAGGAAGAGGAACATGGCAACAAATTAAGCCAAGTATAAACACAAAAAAAACCAATATTAGACAAAGTCAAGTTCCACGCTATAGATGGCCCAGCTGCCTGGGCAAATAAACCATCCATGGTTTCACCTCCCGTGGTTGAACAACATCACCCAATGACAGCCAAGGTCCCGCCTCTGGGGGTTCAACATCACCACCCAATGACAGCCAAGGTCCCGCCTCCGGGGGCTCAACATCACCACCCAATGACAGCCAAGGTCCCTCCTCCCAAGGGGGGGTACAGTCAACTACAGGTCTGCCTCTTCACTTCATTAGCCTTCATCAAAGCCTTGATGGCACGGGCCCTCATCTCCAGCTCTAGAAGCTCCAGTTGTTGGGCTGAGGGCAGGGCTGTCTTAGGGGGTGGAGTTACCTGGGGAGTGAGCCCAGAAGTCACACCCGCCGTTGGTAAAGGGGGTGCTGGGGTGGCCACCTCTGCTGGAGGCTGCTGGTCTGCGAGCTGCTCCTGTCCAGGGGTGACTCCCAGGGCCAAGATCTCACTCACACTCTTCTCAATGTCCTTCTGCAGCTCCCTCTTGGAATCCACGGACTTCGGTGCCTCTGCCGGCTTCACTTGGTCTGGACCAGGCGTTGCCTGGACCGCCCTCTCCGTCACCTCCTCCTTGGGCCCTTCAATGTCGCTGTCGTATGTGTCGGCATTGATGCTCAGGACGTCGCTCTCCTCTCCAGAGCCACCGCCTTCCATACAACAGTGGGAAAACAATGACACAAAAGGCAAGATCCATATGATCCATTCACCCTTAGGGATTAAGGTATTAACCGGAATTACACCAGAAAAACATCCTATTAAAAAAAGCAGCTTCCAATAAAAGGACTGACCAATAAATGTTATAATACTACATCTAATACTAATAATAATTATTATAACAATAATTATTAAGAATAAGCACTTGAGAAGGGACTTGAAATAGGCATTTATTCTGAAATTCAGCAGTATATGACACATAAGACATTTCACTGTCACCTTGCTTGAGATCGTCCATTTCGACATTCTCCTTCAGAGATGAAGTGGAGTCGACGTTGTTGTCCTGCCTGTGCCACACAAAGACATGTGCAATCAGGCACACGGAGATGGGGTGAGCGCAAGCCCACTCTCTCATCCTCTGACATTTTCCTTGAAAGATGCTTTAAGGATACCATTTCTGGGGGGGAGGGGGTACTTTGCTTTCCATCAGGTACTTTAAAATAAACATTCAGCTGTAGGACAGACCGACATATTCAGAGATGTTCCTGACTCAAAAATAGAAAAATGGGAAGAATCTTGTCACAAGAGTTTTATAACTGAAGCACTTTTCACTCACTGGCTGTCAGTCTCTGACTTTTTTTTTGTTCCCTCCTCCTCAGCGTCTGAAGAGCCAGATACTTCTTCGCCTGTTTTAAATAAGAAAAAAACAGTGAAATTAAAGAAACACAAAGAAACACAATACTAAACAAAAACAACAATAAATAACATCAGTGCTGAGATGTGGCACCTTCCAGGATCTGAAGGAGATTACTCTGTGAAAGCTGCTTCAGCTGCTCCCAGCAGAGGTTCTTGATCTCAGCAAAACTGCAGCTCTGCAAATTACAGTAAAATGTTGCTTGTGACACTGAACCAAAGCTTATGAGCACCTGAAGGACAAGTAGTTCCTTTACACAGGGAGCCATTTGGTCAATTCTATCCGAATAAAGACTATGTGCATCTTTTTTAAAACGATCATTATGGATGGTGTGACAGCAGACAGACCTTCAGTTCATCCGGCAGCATCTTCTTGAGTTTGTTCTCCCCCAACACTCGGAGGCACTGCTCCAGCATCTCCTGCCTGTCCGTCAGGTAGGCGCTGATGGGCTTGAAGGATACACTCAGGTCTAAGCCACCCTCCTCGATGTCACTGGGCTCCTCTGTCCCCTGCTGCTCATTGTCCTCCTTGCAATCGGGCTGGTTGTTGAGACACTATCACTATGCTGAAGCGCTGACAATGCCTGATTAGGTTCCCACTAAGCATTGCCACACTCACGCAAAAATTCGTACAATTACCGCTGGTAAATGACCCTCGTAAGACATTATACTTTTGAATGATGAGCTTTATACCATAACCGTAATTGCAAACAAGTTGAGGGTAAACTAGTTAATTAACCAGGCTTAAATAGAGCTACATTTACGTCACTAGGGTGCCTAAATTCTTAGAAGTCTGCAACGAAGACTTGTTTTATGCAGCAATAGCAGGGCATATTCACCTCCATGCTCGATTCCGTACTTCTGCGCTTTCGGTCTCCGTCATGGCGACCCTCCGAATGGGAATGTTTCCTCTTCTTCTCTTTTGCAGACTTTTTGCCTGGCATCGATGCTGGTAATGTCCCGGCAGGCGACTATATCCACAGTAACCAGTAACCCTTTGCCGCGACGCTGCTGCTTTATGAACAGCTAATAGTTTAACTGTCACTAATTAAACTCTCATAACATGCATATGTCGATACGGCAAGTAAGCGAAATGTGAAGACTTTACAGAAACCCTAAATTAGCCGGAAAGCGACTTACCTTTAGTAAAACGAAAGTAGAAACCACGAACTTACTGCTGTGTCGCATATTTTCTACGTCACTCCACGCCGGGATACACGTGACCTCACACGTGACTCGAAGGCTGCTTTCAGCATTGAGTTCGTTCGACTGAAATATGGTTCTCTTCTTTGACTGACTTCTCCCTCTTTTTCAAGTAGGAAATTTACGGAATTCCTCTTTGTTTCATGCTGACATTTGCTTTATACAGTCAGAATATTTTTGTATGCATATTTACGTTGCTTTGACGCCTCTCTTTGCTTCCTGTCCCCGGCATAATATCTATATGGTCACCGTAAGTAAAAGATTTATACCCAGGGAGTATTTTACGTCACTGAAACTGATTATATATATATATATATATATATATATATATATAGTACGAAAACAATATAGATTTCTAATACATATTTACATTTCATTATAATTATTATTATATTATTATTTAATTCGTTATTAGCCAAACGCTCTTTAAGACATCAGTACACTAGTGGGGGGAGAAACAGGGTGCTACTTGAAATTAGCAGTAGGATCAACCGTGGGCGACCGATCTGCGTTAAATTGTAAATGCTCGTGACATTAAAATGATCTCTGTGTTACACCTCAGTTACCAGCTCGTTTCTTTGTCAGGTTAATGAGAAACAGGTTTACCCCGCAAGGGTCACGTGACATACGCCAGTGCTGTTACCAAAAAATGGTGTAGGTATTTGTTGAAGGCACTGGAGAATATAGGGACATTGGGGGCCCTAGGATAAATAAATAAATAAATAATAGACATCCTTGGGGCCCTCCAACTTGCCCCCCCACCTTGGTAACATTTATGACTATTTTAGTATGAAGTCTAAATCAATAATATCAACCAAAAGAACTTCATAAACACCTTTCCTTTATTTTCACATTACTGTTAAGAACTGAATACTCAGATACTCTCAGCTCCCATTGCCTGCCTTCCCTGTTCTGTCCCTATGCTTCTGGCAGGAGGATATTTCGTCCAAATGTCATTGTGTGTGTACGTGTGACTCTGGTATAATGGTAGACACGATGCCACGGTGTGTTCCCTGATTGGGGGACTCAACTCAGCTAAAATAATCTTCTTAATAAAAATATGAGCATTCGTTTGGAAACATATGCTTCTGCATATGTACATTGCATGTATCTTTTTTCTACCTGCAATTACACATTTTTTTCTTGTAATTTCACCATTGTATGTTTAATATTGCCACTATTTGCAGCTAATTTCCCTCCAGGAATCAAAATTCTATCTGTTTAAATTTATGGTCATAAAGTGAGCCTCTGCCTAACTGTAATGTTCAGCCACTAGATGTGCATTATTTATTATTTAAACAAATTGTCTCAAACCCCTCACTGTTCGACCTGATGTCCTGAATCCCATAATACACCATGAGTGTTCTTGGTGAAACCCATGGGATGTCATATTGAGGACAGACTGATCGTCGCACAGCGTGTCACTGCCACTGGGCCAACAACTGGTCCTGCAGTGTAGCCAGCAGAAGTCCAGGAGGTCATGCTGAGCCAGAACCTGTCATGCTGAAGACAAATCATTGTAATTCACAATCTGTGCCAAATATGTATTGGTGCACCTCCTACTGGACAGATCAAAATACTATTTGAATGAATATAAGTTCAATACAATATAATTATATTGTAAAGTTATCTTTGGAAATGTGGCTTGTGTTAGTCATATCAATAATTAATAATTATTCATTACGAATGTATTTATTTATTCATTTGTTTGGTTTTGTATGTGTAGCTTAGGGGCCTGTTTCATGAAGCAGGATTTCTTGCTTATCCAGATAACTTCTTGGACTTAAGGTAGTCTGGGCTAAATGTACTGTAGGTGAATGAAAATAAACTTTATTTAGCCCAGACTACCTTAAATCCAATAAGTTATCCAGCTAAACAAGAAATCATGCTTGGTGAAACAGGCCTCAGTTTGGCATAGCCTGTAATGAATGACTGGTTAGTCTCTCTCACCATGCACCCCCTGGGAGAAATAGCCTACGGTTGCCTATGAGCCATGCAATGAGACATAGACCCTTAAAAGCTATAGAGGAATCAGGTGTTTTGAGCAGGTCAGGGAGGCTCATGTTACTCTGTTGTTTAAACTTGGATAGTGCTGGCGATGGACAAGCAGCAGGTGGCATCACGGTTAAGGTTCCTGGCCGTGGCACTGCTGGTTTGTATGCCAAAATGCAAAAATATGCTGTAGTTAATGAGACCTCCTCAGCTGAGAGACCAACCTGTGGCTTCAATATTAAATCAGAGCACAGTTTGGAGGCTTCATGACATCTTTGATTACTAACCATATATTTATGTATTCAGATTTGAATGAATATTGCAATAGAGTATGAAATCCAAGGGAGAGAATCTCACTTTTTATCTTTTTTTTTTCTTTGTCTAAGAACCTGACTGCAAATAAGTCCTTGGGAATCTGGCTAATACTGTAATGGGGAAAATGATGCATATAAAAGCTTGCAATGGTGTAAAAGAACAATAATCGTTAATGTAATTGGACTAAGCCTAATCACGTTTAGTCCAATTACATGTCATATTGCATTTTCGATAGAACATGTTTTCAATGCAAATCCCAATGTTCCTGGGATTGTTATAACCTTGACCAATCAGGGCCAAAAATGAGAAGGTAGCAGAAAGCAAGTTACAGTAACAATGTTTCCCACTCCTCTGGTTTCCGATAATAAAGCCACTTTTAAGCGTGGAAGAACCCAAATGGGAAATGCAGCACAGAATCAAGCAAATGCACTTATACAATTAAGATAAGGCTCAGGCAATTCTGTAGGGACTATAGATAAAATGGAATGCAACACAGTGTAAGTCCTGCTCCCCACCTCTGTATCTTCCTTTGTAGGCTTTGTAAGGTGTTTGCTGGTGTTTGAGAACCTTCCAAGAAATAAAAACAAATGCTGACTGAGAGGAGAAAACATGTGATGTAACAGTGGCCTCTGTGTTTGCATTTCTTCCGGCCAATCAAAGCCAATGTGGCTCCCTAATCAAGCATCTCCTGCCCCAGAGAAAGTGCAATAGGCTTGCTACATCAGCGCCACCTCCGCAGGGTTGACTGACACTGCTTCCAGTTGATTTTAAGGATTTGTACTTTAAAGTTGTTAGGTAGTAGGTGCTAAGACAGACACTTTAAGGGTTGCTATAAGGTTTTATGCATTTATTTTGGGTTGTGTTAGTAGAATAAGAGCCAAAGATTATCTATGCAGCTTTCATTGCTCGGTAATGTATGAAAAAAAATGTACTGGATGTAACTGGAGGGTGGGGGTGGATGTACTGTTAGTGACAGAATGATGTCATCCTCGGTGTTGATTCCCCCCGCATCCCCCTTACGGCGTGTGGGCGTGCCAGACATATCGCTTTGCCCTCAGGTACCAACAGGCGTGGGCTCACGCGGAGCCGAGGCAACCTGACACCTCCGCCGCCCGGCCCACCGAAGCGGAAAAGTGGAGCGAGCGGAAAAGCGGGACGCCCCGCCGGGGACTAGGCGGCGAGATCCGGGGCGCAGAGCTTCGCCGATCTGCGCCGAGCAGACCGCGCGGCCAAAGGGCTCGGCTCGCGGTCGGCGCGCGCCACCTGCAGCCGGAGCAGATGGGCGGCGCGCCGCCGAAACGCCTGAG
Organism: Gnathonemus echidnorhynchus; assembly: GCA_026776725.1. Taxonomy (NCBI): domain Eukaryota; kingdom Metazoa; phylum Chordata; class Actinopteri; order Osteoglossiformes; family Mormyridae; genus Gnathonemus; species Gnathonemus echidnorhynchus. The sequence continues at coordinate 10,517,381 of JAODJU010000014.1, forward strand.
GGCGCCTCGTGATGGAGACAGCGCGCGGAGCTGTTGTTTTATAAGCACGAGGACAGTCTTCCGGAAGATACTCTGCATGCCTGACGAGAGCGCCATGTATAATTAACTTCTTTCCGTGCTGCCACACCTTCTTCCGCCCCCATCTCCTTTATCTTTTTCCCGTCCGCATGCATCAAGCCTGAAATCTCGAGGTATTACTAGCTTATAAGAAATAAAAATAATTAGGAAATCCAATAACGCATTCACTCCAGACAGAAGGGATAATGACCGGCATTATAATCTGTTGTACGAAGGAGGGTCATGCGCCTGGGGTTGTTTGCGTTGATTTGTGTGAAATGATGTGTTCCGTTTCGCTTCCCAGCCCCAAGTGCTGTCACAGTCTGCTCTCTGCAGTTTCTTTTATATCTAGCCCCATTTTCGAGATTATCATTATTATTATTTTGTCTATTTTATGTGTACATTTTGTTAAAGCCTGTCCTTGCTCCACCCCACCACTCCTAGATATGACTACCTCATGCCAGAATAAGCTGTCAGTCTGTGTTGTCCGCGTGTTATGTGATTCTGATGTCCTTCCTGACCATAATTGGGACTGTCTCGCTGCTGTTTATAACGTTATGTTGGCGTTATGGATGGAGAAACGAGTTGTGCAATATGGAGGTGCCACGATTAGATTTGCTTCTTATATTCTTCCCGATAATAGTCCCAATAATGTTAGTAGGACTTGTGTTACGGGTAATTGTTGGTAGTGCTGACTGAGGCAAATTAATTCATTTTTAGGCTTATTGTTATGGAGTTTGGAACTCCATGCATTTGTAAATATTTGGTGAACTGCAGAGATTATTTTAATGGCTCATCTTTGACAATGGTGGTATTTGGGAGGGATGGGAGGTGGTAGTATTGGTGGTGCTGGGGGGGCGGCAGAAGGCATACTCCCACAACTAATTAATTAAGGAGTTGGAAAAGTAAGGAGCCCTTGATGAAGCAGTACCGACATTGATCCCCCAGCCATCATCCATATGATCATCCACAAATGTCACATAATGGTCACTTAGCAGTGCCCACCCAAAATAAAGATATGGTGGACCAATCACAAGACCTGATTATGTCCATGTGGCCTAAGTGAGGCGTTGTGACTCATATAGTAGCTACAGTAGCATGTGATGTCGATTTACTGAAGCAGAACACAAACCATGGTGCCACATCTGCCTGAGCTTCCTCTTCAGTAACTTCAGGCCCAAATGATCTTTGGAAGAGTTAGCAGATGGAGAAAGAAGCAGAGTTTCCTCTTTTTACGCCCACATAGCCTGAGGTACCATAACTGTGGTTCTGTCTCTCGCTCTGTCTGCATTTTACCAAACTGGTGCCATTTACAAGTAGTATCTTACGCTAAGTGACATTTCACTCGATCCATTTTACAGAGCATGACCCCTTATGAGACCGTGTGCTTAACAATGGCTCCCCCTATAGTCTGGGAAGTATATTAATGGACTGGGTGTCGTGATCTTACCTTGGCTAAGAAACGTTCCAACATTAGATGTAGGTTGTGATTTTTAGTGTAACTTTTAGATATGTGACGTAACCCTTTTAAGGAAGAGGTAAGCAAGGGTAGCTTATGAAAGCCGGACATGTCCAATCCATCAAGAAGTTTGCAGAAAGGGGAACGTGGAGAGGAAGTCATCACAGTGACGAGAGGTGGTCTGCTCTTGACACACTATGACAGATTAACATCAAATTCCCCTGTGTTGCCACTTCTCTGAGCGTATGGAGATAAAACGGCACAGAGCTGGTGATTCTAGGCAACCTTAAATCCATATTAAATACCAGCATCCAGGAACAGAAAAGCAAGGTTCAGATCACTGCTTATTATTGGATATTGGTGAAATTATCTGATTGAGTCTGGTGAGTCTACCATGAATCACTGTGACTTCTATATTGATAAGAGTAACGGGGTAAACAGGAGAAAAGATGCTGGCACCTTGTAGACACAAGCTTGAATCTGTTGATCTTTTTACCGTTGTTAACAATATCGAAGGGAGGAATTTCATTAGTGTTTCCCATTCTGGGAGTGCTAACAGGCTGTGATCCCATTAGTACAGACAAAATAACTAATTAAATAA
>JAODJU010000014.1:10519597-10530208 GCA_026776725.1 Gnathonemus echidnorhynchus
GGCAGTTCTGAAGGCGAAAGGGGGTCAAACACCATATTAGTATGGTGTTCCTAATAATCCTTTAGGTGAGTGTATATATATATATATAATATGTATATATATATATATATATATATATATCTTTGATTTTCATCCTTCCCACCCTCACACACACACAAACACACATTGCCTAAGCTTCATTACAGTAAACGCTGCCTTTCTGTCTCTAGAGGGCAGGAAAGAGCCTTTCATTTCCACCTTGGCGGAGAACACAGGCGTTTTCTCACAACTACAAACATACGGGCATCCTGAGCTACCAAATTAAAATCCATATCCAGATTAAACATATTAGTCACGCAAAAAATAAATTCCATCTGCAGATAGAGGCCTCCCAGCTTAGATAACACCTAGGTTCAACACGCCTTGATTCCCTGCAATGCAGTGTTGTTTTTTTTTTTTTTTTAATATTTTGATTTCAATCATTGCAGGCCCACCGAACCTTGGTCCATTTAGCTAATCATATGTAATTAGCGTAGGAAGTCCTGCACAATTTATATGCACAGATAGAGTATTGATCTCCTATGTGACTAGTCTGACCATCGGGGATAGTCAGGGTCTCACTGAAAATTAATCCCGCCCCCCCCCCATAGCTTTTTCGGTCTTGTCAAACTATGCTTGGGAAATCAGATAGTGGCCGGTTGTGGAGCAGGCCTCTGGTGATTTTGTGCGCTTCTATGACTCAAACATAGGTGGCAGCGTGGGTACAGGTCTGGCAGCCAGTGTAACTGCATGCTGGTTCACTGGATTTAGGAATCATGCCTCCACTGACACCCTGTAAAATCCACGGTCCGTGGAACAATTCGGTTGTTGAAAAGACTTTAATGGGTGGAAGTGACAGACGATTTGGGCAAGAGCTTTGCCTTCATAGCTGAATAACGATAATGTGTCACCATAGGGTGTTGTTACCATCCTAAGCACGAGTTTCGGTAGTGATGACAGGTAGTAACTGCATTCATGGGCATTGCTGGTGAATGGGTGACGCTGTAGGCTCCGCCCTCCTCAAGGTCGTGGCGTTCGGCCCTCCAGATGTTGCCGCTGGGCTTCGGGCATCGTATGACTCACGTCGGTTGCCGTGTACCACACACACGTTCCTGTTGTCAGGAACCTTCCCGTTCTGGATGTCAGGCTGTCAGACTGTCACTGTGGCCACGATACAGACTCTGCCTCCCGCTCAAACTGTCATTATCAGACCTCCAGACCAGCTCTGCACACCTGGATGATCATTCCACTTCATTCTGTCTCTCGGACCATTTTTTCTTCCTTCCTCTGTCTCTTTTCTTCCTCACTCTTGATTCCTGCCGCTGTCTCTTTTTTAATGGCTCCCTTGTCCTTCATCCCATCTTTCACCTATCAGTTCCTCTGTACCCTTATTCTGTCCTCTTTTAGTTTGCCGATTCTCACTCTCCAGTCTGTTTCTTCTTTGTCTTTCTGCTCCCAATTGCACGTCTCTTACAGTAAGGAGCAACAGCATGTAAGGTCCTCCTCTCTCACCCCTCCTTCCCTCTGCACCTCCTCCCTTCCTTCCTCCTGGCTCCCAGGCCGGTCACAGGGAAGCGGATTATGTAGGAGAAACTTCATGTGCCAGCCAGGAAAGTGTGAAATCTGATTGCTCAGCAGAGTTAAACGCGAGGCCTCGGTTTTGGGTGCCGGTTGGGTGCGCGTTACTGGGGCGAGATTAGCTCAGATCCAGTGTTGCTGGCGGAGTTTAACGCGGGATAGCGAGAGCTTAGTTACCGCTCGAGATCTCGGCCAACTCCACGGTGCCCAATGCCAACTTCAGGTCATGCTGTTTGAAATGTAGAATTTATCATTTTGATTTGTTACCTGTTCCGACGTGTCGGCAAGAGAGGCAAGATAGCTTGTGAGCGAATTGCAATGTTTACTTTGATGGCTTAAAAATATACCCTACAGTATTTTTGCAATTGTTTTCTTTAGGATAAAATAATCCCCGCATAACCTACTGGTTGCTTTCGAACAGTATTTGAATACATTTAAATGTATTTAAATGCAATGTCATATCAAACCAGTTGAGCAGTTTGCTGTGTCTTCCTACCACTAGAGGGCATGCATTGCTTACCTTTAAATTTAAGTTGGGTTGAGTTGAGCTGAACTTTTTCATTAGTGTTCAATAGCAAATGTAATGGCAGAGGCCCAAGGCAGATGAATGTATGCATCCTTTATTTACTGATGTAAAATAAAACAATTTTAATGGCAGGATATGAGGAACTTGGCTGTAGCCTGTTGCATTATGGGCATCATTCAAAGGCGTTTTTTCATTTTTTTTTTTCCGCCGCGTGAAGCTGTTTTGGCATGGCCGCCGGTGTGGCCATCAGATTAGTCACAGCGAGCGGTTATTGCGGCTCCCAGTAAATCTGAATGAAACACTTCCTGCTGGCAGTCGCTGGACCTTTGGCTGCCGGAATGTGGGTCAGGTGGCGTGATTTCCAGTGGCGAGTTAGAGGCATTTTGGAAAGGCCTGTGGGTGGCGAGGCGGGGGGGGGGGGGGGTGTAGAAATGAAAGGATTAGAGAGGCTGGAATGAAGCCTGGGCTCACGGCTAGCAGCTGAGGCATTAACACGCCCCCCCCCCAAACACCGCTGTTCGGAAAGCATACGTCTGCCCTGCACCCGAGAATGTGCCGTCTCGTCAGCCGTAATCTCTCTGAGCATGTGCGGCGTTAGGCGCTCTGGCACTTTGACTTTGCCAGATAGCTCGCGGGACGTAAAACGTGGATATATCGGCCTGTCATTCCTTCGTCAGTGGCACTCTCCGGTCTCCATTTAACCTATTAATGGCGCAACTCGGAAGCGCTGAGTGACAGGATGGAGGATCAGAGAGGATGAGAGCGTCTCGTGGGCGGGCGGGATTTTTCAGAGTTACGTGTCAGATTAGCCGGTTCCTCGGCCGCATTTCATCCGGCTGTTGTGTTTCAACTCCCTTCCTGAGCTTTCCAAAGCCTCTCTTCCCCGCGACCCTGCCTCTCCTGCTCTGCTTTCTCACTGTACATATTCATTTCTCTCCACCGCCGTTCTAAGACTTTCATAAATGGTCCCAGAGACCCTCACTGAGTTACTTGGGTGCCTAGAGGTGTTTGGGAGTCGTAGTTTCATTCCTTGTCTCTGCTACACTGTCATTTTTATTGCTGTATGTCAGCAGTCACCAAGTGGTCCTAATCTAGACCCAGAGACAATTGCCTCTGGACCGCGGTGCATATTATGTCATGCTAATTAACTCAGGCGACTTTTGAACAGGCAAAGAATGGCCAACTCAGCAGGGGTCCTCTGAGTCCTTTGGTTGCAGTGTCTTGTCCAATCGTGTCGCGAGCCATCATTGCGCAAACCATCAGAGCAGCAAAAGCAATGAATCTTTAGTTCATCAGCAAGTTGCTTGAAAATATACTTTATACTATATCTTTGCAGTATAGCTCCCAGAATCATAGTTATGGGTAATATGACATTTGTGGTTTAGACCTCACTGGGGTTGAGTAGCTGGACCTCTGTGAATTTTAGCTGAATGGTCATATACAATCAAATCACATTTACCCGACACTTTTATCCAAAGCAACTTGCAGTGGAGGGAAGGGTTACAATTTACGTGAGCACCCTGGGATGCAAATCTATAAACTTTGCGTTGTTAGCATATTGCAATACTTGCTGTCAAAATGCACGAATGTAGCAGCTTTACCTGCATGCTCCCTGGTTTACATCTTACACAGGCACTTAAGTTCTGAACTGAAGTAATGACTTTACTGCCAATCTAACCCAGCCTTCCCTCGGAGAACCAGTTATTAGTTTAAACACCTACATGCACAGGAATAACCTATGAGGCTAGTGGGTTCATTTACCGGCAAGTAGCGCCGGCCCGGATCATTGAGAAGCAGGTTTAAGCCTGGACTGCTTTTGCATACGAGTGGGCCGAAAGTCAAATGTGTCGGTCACCCCTATTACATACTTCAGTGTAACGAGTTTGACTGACAAATTGCATGTCTGTCATTATATGTCTTTCCCTTGTTCATTACATTAAACATTGTGAAATACATTATCTGGCTGATAGCAGGAATGGAGTGAAAAAGAACTGGTAACAGATCTAAATGAGGCTGGCTTATTAAGTTCACGCGCTAGCGTTTCGTGACGCGCCGTGTGCGATCTGACTTTCCGGTTTTCCCTAATGTCGCAGTGAGCGTTCCCGGGTTTCGGGTCGTTCGGGGATAGAGGGGGGCATCATGTGACTGGTGGCCTCAGCGGGTGACTGTGATGGCGGCTGACTCGGGGGACGCCTGTCACTGTGATGGACGGCGTGGCGCAGACCAGCTGCATGACCTCCAGTTCATTCACCTACTGTGCAACGTCCAGCATGCGGTCAGGGATGATCGATGATCTCGCCGTGAGTGAAACCAGCAGCCCCTTCTTCTAGCATGCAACTCAGGGCTCTGGGCAGTGACTTTGAGAAGTGTCCCCAGGCCCAGACAGGAGTTCGGGGGGGAGGGTGTTGATTGCAATGTTACTGATTTGATTGTGGAGGAAGAGGAGGTCTACACTGCTATAACCCCCGACCCCATTCCGATTCCCTTTCCCTGAGAAAACAGTGGCTGCCGATCACTGAGTCCCACTTTCAGGTGGAATTTCGGATCTCGCTTCATATTGTGGAGCAGAAAGAAAGGTGGGAGTGTTTGCCGGCGCCTTGGAGGGCTGCAGGCTTAGTGTGGTGACAACCAGGGATTAGCGGAGCCCCTTTCAGGCAGCTTAATCTGTGTGTTTATGGAGGAAAACCGCGAGGACACACACACTCCTCTCCCTGCCGGCTCACTCCTTACATAATGCTCATCTGCATCAGAGGCAGCAGCAGAAGTCAATTTTCTTGTGGACCAAGGAAAGCAAAAAGAGTCCATTACCATGTATACTAATGCCAGCGAGAGGAGGAGATTACCATGTGGACAAAGGACTGGAAAAGGAGTCCATTACCATGTGGACTCAGGGCAGGAAGAGAAGTCGACTAATATGCAGATTGGGGACTGTAGGAAGAGACCATAATCATGTGAACCCAGTGGAGTAGGAGGAGTTATTTCCTATACAGTCCAATGATGGAAGGAGAAGTTGGTGTGAACTCAGGACAGCGGAAGCTGATTGTCACATGGACCAAGGGCAGTCACTGTTTCACACCTTGCAGTTCACTTGTTTACATTTGTGATTGCAGCTGTTATGTTAGGGTGTGGGTTTGCGTGACGACTGTAACACTTAGGGGTGGTGCGTGGATCTGTGTACCTCTGATCAGAAGGTTGCCAGTGCAAATCCCAGCATCAACAGAGTGATTTCACGACTGGGCTCTTGAGCAAGGCCCTTAACCCCCAGTTGCTCTAGGGATTGGTGGATCGTGCTTTCTCAAAAAATAGCGGTTTTGGAGAAAAAATATTGTGTAATTAAATGAAAATAATGCTGCCTTCTTCACCACTCCAGTGACATGCAGTGTATCACCAGGAATTCAAGATCAAGATTCAAGATTCAAGATCTTTATTTGTCACATGCGTAGTCATACAAGTACAACACACAGTGAAATGTAAAATTAAATTCCTTATTTATGTATTGATTTACTATTTAAAACCACTGAAACATGTTCTGTGGTAGTATAGCCCACTGGAGAAGATGTTTGTTTTTTTATGCTAAATTTACAGTTTTGTAATCGCACAACAATGAAATGATAGGCATCTTTCCAGTGAAGCGTTCTGATTTCCACCATCTGTTCCTGTGGCAGGCCTGGGGTTCTGGACAGGCCCAGCATTAAATGGGTGAGGCCTGCATTCAAATGCGTCTCGTCCCCAGACTTTGACGAGACGGAAAATTGCTTCGGTAATTACTGAATCCATCAGATGGAATGTGGTGGCTTTGACTCTTCCAGTGGCTGGTGAGCGCCGCGTGTCAGGAAGGCTAATCGTAAGAAAGCAACATGTATTTAATTTCTATTACACTACTAGATTTTCTCATGATGCGCTCCATCTCTCCCCCCCCCCGCCCCTGCCGCCTTAAATAGATTGAGCTGGATTGTGTAAATTTGATTGGTGACTGGTGGTTGTCCGTGCCTAAGAACCCTGGATTGCTTTCCAATATCTGGTCTGTGCCACAGACACCCTGACCCACTGGTCCTGGGCTTGGAGGTCCATGGCAAGGATAGAGGCAGGCTTTCCAGTGACATGTAGGTTGAGAATGTGGGGGTCAGAGGTCACGGATTGTCAGCTGACTTGGAGTGACGCTGGCTGAGAACGGCATTGAATTTCGGAAGCCTCCATGCACCTTTCATAGCCCCACATTCATGGCAGGACACACACTCGCACACTAAGGGTGATTTACAGATGCAAGCTCACCTACCTGCATGTTTCCGGACAGTGATCGGGATGCCATGAAACAGGGGAAGAGGCACAACCTTCACACATGGAGTTCTGGAGACAAACCCAAAAGTGTGGAGGTATACAGCAACCTGCTGAACTACTGTGCCCAGGGGCTCCGTAAAGTAGGGGAAAGTCAGGACGATTCCAGGGGCCCCTGAGTGACCGTGGCCCTAAAAATTTGGAACATAGTCCGATTGATCTGGGTTGGGGGCCCAGTCTAATATGCCCCTGACTGTGCCACCCCATCTAGAACATTCACATGTACACTTCTTTGGTCTGAATGTTCTATTGCTTCCAACGTTCTACTTCAATGTTCCACCTTATTCTCTATTTCTGTGCTCCTGGACAGTTAGGCTCAGCTGACCACTTGCAGGTGCAACACTCAGCCCCTCACAGCACCAATCTGTGGGTTCCAAACCCAGAATTACCAAACCTGGAAAAACCAACACGTGAACGTCTTAAAAGCACCAAATGGCCAGGGTTTTGCACCATTGTGTGGATCTACCTCGCACCTCCGCCTAGAGCAAAGACACCCTTCCTAGGTTGTTATGCCGATGCCAAAGCAAATTGTCTGATACGTTTCAAACTCTCCACTGAAACAAATTAGTGGATTCATCTTCAGGACTGGTCCTTGAGAGGCAATATATCAAAAAACATAATGGGGATGTGAAAAAGAGCTAATTGGAATACTTTAATCTTTTAGCCAGAAGCTTTACCTATAATGGATATAATCTACAAAGTTTAATATGTTTGAGAAAGTATTTAGTTGTAATTTGTCCTCTGTGATGCCTTGAGGATGGAGCAATAAGAGGAACAAAGATGTTATCCCCTTGTTGGACTTCAAGCCCTAGCTGTATTAAAACAAAGACATTCTGTTCATTGTGTTTGTACTTGGCATACAGTGGTGTGACTGCGCTGCGACCCTGGTACCTCTCCTGGTCTATCAAGGGGCTCCAAGGTAATATTTTAGTTTAGTTTAGTTTATTAGCTTTTTTAACAGGGGCCATGTACAGAACAAATCCTGTACCAGAGTTAGCTATACAGCTAATTTACATCTGTGGTCCCTGGGCAGGAGGCTGAAAAAAACCCATCATACTAAAACAACACAACATGTAACAGATGCATTATAATAACCACAACATCATCTCACCTAACATTATAAGCCATAACACAGGACTACGTATACACAAAGACACTACTATCAATACATATATGACAAGAACATTACTATCAATACATATATAACAGCATATAAAATACCAAATAATTTCTCTCTGCACCCTGCTTATAATATGGCTCAAGCATAAAAATATTGCAAAGACAAAATTCACATAAATTTAACACAGGTAGGGAGATAAGAAACAATAAAAGAATATAACAAATCCAAGAGGTACAAAACAAACAAACAAAAACAGCCTCATGTCATACAGCTGACTCTCCATGAGGCTCCTGCCCACCAGAAACAGTCTGTCGAGCTGAGCTTGTCACCCTCTGATACGCGGTGAGCTAATTCTGCTTTAATCCTTGAGAAGATAAGCAGCGGCAGCCATGTTAAAAACGTCACCATCTCCCACGCAGTCTGTTCTCTAAACTGCCTTGTAGAACACAACTATGCGGTCTACTGCAACATCTAAGCACATTGGTGAATGGGACCACGTGTCACAGCCCTTTGACCTCCTGTGGATCCCCTTTGGTGGTGTGGTAGGTAGTACTGTTGCCGCATCCTCAAGAATTGTGGGATTGCATGGCAGCCCTGCTCTGCGTGTGTAGAGATGGAATGTTATCCCAGTCGAGTGGGGGTTGCCACACGTAAACCAAATCCAGATAAAGTGGCTTGCAAGTACTCTGCCTTGGCCCCAGTGCTGCCAGGGAGAGGCTCCAGCCCCCTCATCTTTGAAACCTAGTACTGTGGAAGTGTTTTGACGTCGTAAGAATGGATGGTGCTCCTTTGTAGGAAAGGGTCAATGCAAGACATTGAGTAGAAACAAAATCTAGCTGCCAAATCTGATCGAGCTGCCATTTTGACAGGGAGAGATAAAAACATACCTCACACTCATGCATCACTTCCTTTTGCATGTTTTTATGGGATCCTACAAACATATCATGTAGGTTTTTCGATGACACGTTGCAACATACCAAACAACGGACAGCTGGAGGAGTCAATGCGGGTACGTTGACCTGACACTGCCCCCTTCGCCGTTGCCAGATATGCAGTACAGGTACACTCACTTTTTCCCTGCGGGCATGAGGGTGCCTCTTGAGGGGTATGATAAATGGCAGAGGCTTTTGTTGGGGAGGTGGAGGGTCAAAGTAGTGCATCAGTTAAGGTCACTGGTGTTCTGCTGTTAAGCAAAGTTTATAACCTAAACCTGCGGCGGTGGGAAAAATGCTAAAGCTGAATGCTAAACCCTCAGCATAAAGGTAAAGCATGGTCACTGTCATGATGGTACTTTCCATTATTTATTACAATATGGACCTTTTGTAAGCAGCATGATAAATGCGATTACTGGATGGGAAGGTACCAAAAGAAACCAGAGCAGGGGGGCATTTTTTTCATGCTTTGTTGATGATCGTGTACTAATGAAACTCTACCTACCATGAGATTCCTGTCTTAATTCACGTCCATACATAGCACTATGTCAGTAAATCACTTATACAATATCCCTAGTTCATGGCCCATCGTTTTTTAACACTCTTTTTGATATTGTTGCCCCAAAACACGTACATTTACCAACAAGAACCGAAAATGCCCTTTTTTCAGATACCAGGAAAAAGCTGCTTCTGGCCCACCAAAGAACACCACAGTCTTGAACTTCACAGACCCCTCATGATGAGCTTTTTAACTGGCCATACGTGACCCTGACGGGACTAACGACTCCGCGCTCAGGTGTGGCAGCCCGGAATGCCCGGAGCGGCGACCCCTCTGGGTTCCCACGGAAACAGTTGCTATGGTCGCGACCCTGAGCCAGGCCTTGAAGCCTGAGGTTAATAAGCATGCGGCTGAAGCAGCTGTGCTGGCGCCCCGGCCGTATGGTCGCTTTCTCCAGCAACGTCATCAAGTTTCTCCCAGTCACTCTTTAGTGTTTTTACCCGAAGCTCAAATTTTCTTACCTAAATCATATTCATTTAACAACTAGAGCTCTATGCCCATTTCTGCTACGAAAACAATTACTCATTAAGGTTCAATATAAACATACTGCAATTTAAGGGTGGCATGGTGGCACAAGAGATCTCAGACTCCCAGTGTTGTGCTCATGGGAGTTTTACTTACACAAAAATGTACTGAGGGCAGAAGGAAAAGTTATTGGTTTTTATGACAGTTCTGCTCCCCCGTAGGATAGGAATCCACAGTGTAGCATGCTTTAGTAGCCTGTTTCCTACTTTCCAACAGCCTATTGTATCACCCTAAACCCCCAAATTAGGATTAGGGTTAGCAAATTGAGCCTAGGGTTAGAGTTAGAAAAAGTATGGCATTTTCAGGCATCTAAGTGTGTCTTTATGACAGTTCTGCTCCCCTGTAGGATAGGAAACCACAGGTTAGCATGCATTAGTAGCATATTTCCTACTTTCCAACAACCTGTTGTATTACCCTAAGGTGCCAAATTAGGGTTAACAACTAGAGGAAGTGGGACGAACCAGTTAGATGTCTTGGTCCTGCCTCCTTTAGTTGACTGGATCCATCTGTTCTACAATCTGATTGGTTATCTTTTTGAACCAATCATTTTTCCTTCTGCCCTCAGAACACATTTTTGTTCCGCCCTCATAACATTTTTGTGTAAGCAAACCTCCCACGAGACATTTTTGAGGGCTTGTTTACCAGCCCACTTTGTGTGCACAGAGTATACATATCCTGCCTGTGTTTGTGTGGGCTTCCTCCTGTAGTCTGATTGGTTGGCTGAATTGTTGTCTCTATGATGAACTGGCATGCGCTCCAGGGTGTTTCCCTGCCATATGCTTCTTGGGAGAGAATCAAACTCACCATGACCCTGTACTGGAGATGTAGTGTGTTGTTTGGCCAGATACAATTATTGAAGTAGCAGTCATAAAATGAGAAAAACATCATCCTAGGTAGCCCTAAGTTGAGCCCCCCCCCCCCGATTATGGGTTTAATAAGCCATAAGAACATAAGAACATAAGAAATTTACAAACGAGAGGAGGCCATTTGGCCCATCAAGCTCGTTTGGGGAGAACTT
>JAODJU010000014.1:10530308-10547446 GCA_026776725.1 Gnathonemus echidnorhynchus
CCCTGCGATTTATTTATTTTGAGTTTAGCTAGGCTTAGTACCACATCAGCCTCAGTGATACATATATTGGTCATAGACGACGCTGTTTCAACAGCCATCTTTGTTTCAACACATGGGGGGGAGAGATGGGAGAGATGTGGATTGCTATGCGCACGACAAGAGACATTGAAAAGTAGATTATTAAAATGGGAAATAAAATCCCCCATAACACCCCCCCTCCGCCCTACAAAAATCACATCAAATCCTTTTCTTAATCTAAAACCCACTTCTCTCCTTCAGTTGAATTAAACTTTAAGCTTAGAAGAAAATAATTCACTTAATGATGCACATAATGTGGAGCCAGGCTGCCATACCATTAGCTGAATTGCCGCTGAATAAAATAGCAACATGCATAAATGGAAGGTGCCCACGTCGATCTGGACGCATTCATGCTGGTCAAGCTGAATGATGCTGAATGGTTATTGGGCGGTTAAGAATGGGGCCGATTAAGCTCTCAGCTGAAGCCCAGAGGAGCACTGAGTCACCAGGCTTTCACATATGCCTTTGCCTGGCCAGAGTCTTGTCTCTGCATTACAGGCATTCTGCTGCACCCTTAAACATCCCTTAGGTTTCCCAGTGTTATTATAATATCCCCAGGCTGCGAATGTGCCTCTTTCTGTAGCTCGTCTTACTAGCTTCCCACCTCTCAATCACAACACGGGTCACAAAGGGGCATCCAGCTACGCAATCTGAAAAGGACTGGACGGAATCCTTCTTCGTCAATCTTAATTTAAACGTCGAATAACGAAACAGACAAGGAAAGAGACGAGTGTCTTTGCGATCCGGTTGGACTTTCAAGTTGGGTTTCAGTGAAGCTGGGGGGGGGGGGGGGGTGCACGTCTGCGCTGGGGATGGGGTAAGGGGAATTCCAAAGGAGGGGTTCTTTAACAGCATCAGAGAGTGGATTGAAAGATGAATAAAGATGATGTGAATGTATTCTGTTTATGTGGAACAATGGTAGCACTATCAGGAACTGTGTTCCTTTTCATTCTAATCAAATGTCTAATGCATAAATTCAATATATGTAAAAATTGTGAACTTCAGGGCCATTCATGATTGGAGGATTCTTTTCGCCACTGTCTGCATTTTCCCAGTGAGGCATTTTACATTTTTATGAGTCTGTGGTTCCTCTCGTGTACTCAGCAGACACCCCAAGGTCTGAGGAGCCTTCTCATGTCATCCCACCACCTATGTTTAGGTACTGAAGGCCTTGCAGCATGACACCCTTTGGGGCTGTGAACTGGAAGGGGCGAGTCTAGGATTTTTTTTAAGGTGGGGGGGGGCATAAGAGGGACCATGATTCATACAGGGAAGCCAACCTAATCATTAGCCAATGATATGTTTTGAATCGGTGAGTGAATGGGAGGGGGTTCTCCGGGGTGCCCCAGTTGCCCCGCACTTGTGCACACCCCTGTGGACTGGTGATGGGGGGAGGGGCAGTGAGTAGCCTTACCTCTGATGCAGCGTGGGATTGTGATGAGCGACTGGCAGCCTCAGTGTGATCTAGTGAGACCCTGACGTATTTCCTCTGCCACGAAGAATGAAACGACCTCCCCCACATCCTCTGCCACTCTAGCTTAAGAGCGGCTCCGCCGTTTCCATGGCAGCAGCACTCCATCTCACCTTCTCAACTCCTGTCCCTCTTTCCACGTCCGCAGTCGCATTGGCGCGGGGAAGTGGAGGTCTGGCCCAGGCCCGCTGGCTCCTCCCACCCCGTCTCTCCTTTCCCGTCCCACTGGCTTCCGCGATCTCGCGCATGCACGCACGCGCTCACCTCGCAAACGTAGGGTGTCGCCACGGACACCTGTCACGCGCAGCTGTCAATTACGACGCCGAGCAACGGGTTGGCACGCAATTAGCGGCGGCCCCTGGCACTGGGCGGGGGCCTGTAATGACTTCCACCAGCCATTGATCAAAGTCAGAGTGGCCACTCCGCTGCGAAATTACCCAATTAACATCTTACCAAAGTGCATCTATTTTTGGCTTGTTGAGGTTGTTGATTTATTTAAATAGGGAGGGGGGCGAGCCGTTAGCCATGCCAGGGGGAAATCCGAATTAACATACTTGTACAATTCCCATTGCCGTTTTTAAAAGTAGAACATTAGAGTGTAGGATTTTTCCCACATAGACCCTGTGTGTGTACAGTACTGTGCAAAAGTCTAAGGCAGTCAAATGAAATGTTTAAAGCTATTTATCTGGGTAGTAAGTGTATATTTGCTCAGAATAACACAATGTTATATTAGAACATGTGCAAATTGACAGTAACAGTATTACAAATAACCAAGAATTTTTTTTCTGTTTTCCAGAAAGTTGCTTGGATAGCTAGATGCAAGGATTTGGGTAGACTTGGGGGGCGGGGCAAACCAGCCATTCCATGTATTTGTTACATGGAATTTACCACCAGCTCAATTAATTAATTAACTGAATTAGTTAAATAACTCAGTCAGGTAATGATTAAGGCATCAATTTTCTTTGACTGAAAGCACTGTACATTTTTTCCAGGTAACACTTCCTATTGTCTTTTGCTAGTTTCAGGTCAGGCAGCAACCCAGGGTGATGGGGGGTAGCGGGGCAAGGGGAGCCTGATTTGAGGTTCGTTTTCTCAAGACCTTTATATTACAAGCTATTCCTAGATCTGGAAACGCTGTCATGTGGATGAGACAGGGGACAGAGGTGTGAGAAGGGAGAAGAGAAGATGAAGGTTGGTGGTACACACTGTCAGGTCATCGAAGGCTGCTGGTATGCATTGTCGGGTCATCACAAGCTGGCGGTACGTACTGTGGGGTCAGCACGGGCTGGCGGTACGCAGTGTCGGGTCATCACGGGCTGGCGGTACGCAGTGTCGGGTCATCACGGGCTGGCGGTACGCAGTGTCGGGTCATCACAAGCTGGCGGTACGCAGTGTTGGGTCAGCACAGGCTGGCGGTACGCAGTGTCAGGTCAGCACGGGCTGGCGGTACGCAGTGTTGGGTCAGCACGGGCTGGCGGTACGCAGTGTTGGGTCAGCACGGGCTGGTGGTACGCACTGTCAGGTCAGCGTGGACCAGCAGTATATGCTGTCAGATCAGCGTGGGCTGGCAGTATATGCTGTCAGATCAGCATGGGCTGGCTGTACTCTCTGTCAGGTCAGGCTGGCGGTATACAGCGTTGAGTCAACACAGGTTGGCGCTATGCACTGTTCGATCAGCCCAGGGTTGACTTATCTCCAAAAATCATACAAATAAACATTGTCACCTTCATTCAACTAGTGGCCTTGGAGGCAAATTAACAAACAGTAGTAACTAAGCACAATAGAACAGGTCCTCAGCACTGACTAGGGATTAGGTTAGGAAGGTGTTTGCAAGAACAGGCCAATGATCACCTCTTCTGGGACGACAGGTACGGTGAAGAGGATTTGAGTCTTTAAAGAAAAGGAGAAGATTATATACTCCTTACTATATGGCCCTGAATGAAGGACAAAGTTTATTCTACCACCGAGGGGCCAAGGTCGAACAGAAATGGCTCTAAAATGGAATTATAAATTAAAATCATAGGCTGAGAATAATTTAGTAGCCTTCTCCTCTATCAAGAAGGGTTCAGTGCTTTGTGAACTGTCATATCAACACCTGGCAATGTTCTCTGTGTCCCAGCAAAAAATGAGGCTACCAGACCCCCCCTTTGAAGAATGCAAAATTTCCACCGACAACCTCTCAAGCCCCTGCTCCCCCCACAGGCCATCATGGGACACTGCGGAACAATAAAGGTCAATTACACCCAGCTGTAACGGAGCAGGATGACGTGGGGCTGCCTGCCCCCACGACCTCGCCATCTGAGCGGCGCCCATTGTTGTTGTCTGAGGCTAGCGCGGGCAGCGTGATTGCAGATCGTCATTCCCTCGTCATCCCTCCATCAGGCTCCAGGGTCTATTTTAGCAAGCAGAGTTTACGGGAGAAAAAAACTGCTCAAGTGAGTCTGTAGGAAAGCGACGAGGAGGCAGTGCATAAGAGGCTATCAGGAGCATTCGATTCTGAATGCGATGCAGCTATGAAGTTCTTATTAATTATACATTGGCTGCCTACCTTCTTGAACCAGCCCACCTGTTGACTGTCTGCCTCAACCACCTCTCCTGCCCATTCACCTGCCAGCCTGTTCCAAAGTACGGCTTCCTACCTGTGCTGTCCTAACATCTGCCTGAATTTATCTCGTGCTGGGCCAGAGGAAGATGGGTTTCCCTCTAAAGTTTGGTTCCTCCCAAGGTTACTTCCTGTCTCAGAGGAAGTTTCTCCATACCACTGTCACCTCAGCTTAATCTCTGGGGCCACAAACCCAGGACTCTGTAAAGTGTTTTGCCAAATTTCTCCTTCTTAAAAGAGTTATAGAAATAAAATTGAATTGAAACTGGTGTTGAATTGTCTGAAGATCATTCATATGTTCTTTTTATTTCTTTTAAAGGAAGGCAGTCCTTGACAGTATGCCAGTATGCATAGCAGAAGGATTTTACTGGGCGGTACACAATCACTAATTAAATCTGAGAATGAACAGTTTTCATCCATTAAAGAGTTACTCGGTGCTGCCAGTTTTTGAGCTTTGAGCACATGCAAGAAAATGGCCAGAGACTTTATTGAACCAATTATGTACAACACGTAAACACATAAACGAGAAGTGTTGTATTGAATACAGACTATGTGAAACCAATTTACAGAGAAAAAATTAATGTAAATAAACTTGTGAAAATTGTTGTTAATCAAGTGTACAGCAATACATAACTTGCCATAATAATTGTGTATAGCATGAGTTAGGTGAGAAACCATTGAATTTGTCATGATGTATTTTCATAGCTGAAATATGTAGCTGTGATATGAATGCTCTCTGCACAGCGGCACCTTGGCCTCATGCTGAATTTTAAATTTCTGCTCTGACTTTTTTTGGCTATCCCATTCTCTGCCTTTGGCACAGAAGAACCTCAATGTCAAATGGAAGTCACAATACAACCAAAACTGTATGAGTCTGCCTTTGGTGGAAATTTTAGCCTGAGGTGAACTGGGGTTAATTGGTACCTAGTATGGAAGGAGTCAGGTAAGACATGTTCAAACGCAGATCATATGCTGGTGGCATTTAGCTTAGGATTTTAATAGATATTGGTGTGATGAGAAGTAAGGATAATTTTGTATACCAGTTATATATTCGAACAAAATTCTGGATGTTCTAGCATCCTGAAGCACCAAAAAAGAGTGAGCTTCCCCATAAAAGTGAATTGATGTTATTTATCCATTAATCAGAGATATTTACATATGTCACCTTCACCTGTATGGCCTCTGTATCATAGAGGAGTTCCCAGTCGTTAGGTCCCCAAGCCCAACGGGGCCCGATGGATCCCAAACTCACTGGCTGGTCTTGGCCCAATTTTTTCATACATCAGTTGGGTTTGCGAGGCTTCATGACTTTATTTTGTATTTGTTGTGATAAGATGCCAATTGCCTAGTTATGCTCTTGACACGTAGCATTAGTGTGAAAGACAGCATGTTTGCGTGTTTGTTGAGTTCGCTTGTGTTTGCGTGCTACGCAAAATCACGTCGTTGAAGCCGATGTCGGGTTTAAGTCGGGCTCAAGCTGAGAAATTTTGTTAGTGTTCGGGGTCAGGTCGGGCCTGAATGCCACAGGACTGGGCTGGGTTTTGGGCTCACATATCAGGTTTGAGCAGGGTTCATCTCCGGACCACCCAAAAGATGGGCTGGTAGCCGGCACGACGTAAACCGGTTGCTGTAAGGCTGTTGCGCAAAAAGCTTTCATGTTGACAGCAGTGGAGGAAGGGTGGTGGGGGGGGAGGCGATGGGTTATTTCACCACATCGCACCACTGACTCCTTTTTGATGTGCCCTCTGGAGGCCAGGAGGGAGGGGGGATATGACGAAGGCTGCAGGGCTGCGTTTCCAAAGCCTGTGCCTGACGAGGGCGAGATTGTAGCTGGTAATGATCTCCTCTGCTTGGCTGAGGAAGCCCACATGAGGGTGACACAAAGCCCTGACCTCAACCCCATCAGGCACCTTTGGGATGAACTAGAACGGAGATTGCGAGCCAGGTCTTCACGTTCACGTTCAGTGCCTGAAAACACAAATGGTCTTATTGCTGAATCGGCAAAAATTCCCACAAACGCACTGCAAAATCTTGTGGAAAGCCTTCCTAGATGAGTGGCAGCTGTTATAGCTGTAAAGAGGGGACCAGCTTCATATTGATGCCTATGGAATTAGAATGGGATGTCATCAAGGTTCCTGTGGGCATGAAGGCCAGGTGTCTGAATACTTTTGTCCAGGTGTTCCTGGAGAAATTTGCTAACCAAAGCTGTGTTCTTCTAGCCATACAACAAGATACCAGCCAGTTTTTTTTTAAGAATGGAAGAAACTCATGTTATTTTTCATTGGAACACTCTTTATTTATGTATTTAAGGTATAATTGTGTTTTTGATCAAATATACACTTTCTGACCAGATAAACAGCTTTAAACATACATTTCTGTATGCAGCATCATCAATAATGTATGATTCAAAAATTGCTCAGTATGTCAATCCATTGGGGTAAAATCAAATTAATCTAATGCGGTGCAATGACACCAAACAGCCTCACAAGCATCATTTGCTTGTATTCTGTTGTCCTCTGAAATGCTGCCGGCTTTGCTGAAGGACGTATCACGGCCTACCATGGATTTATCTGTGTATTCATCCCATTCATCCCATTACTTTTCTCCGTCTTGAAGGCAGCCAGCTGGACCCTTTCGGGATTTGCTTAATCTTTATCTAGTCCTGTCACTGGTCCTGTCTCCGAACCTGCCATGCTTGCAAGAATGAAATTCGTTTGAATCACGTTTGTGTCTCTGGATGTGTAGACAGTAGGTATATACGTCATACACATAGGGTGCAGCGTAAAAAGACTCAGTTTTCACATTTTAAAAAATATATCACAGCTCTCCGGTTTGTGATCCATTGAGAGAAAAGTAAACTTATTAAGACAAAAGGAAGAATTAGATGGTTTTTGCAATACATGTGGATGCAAGTGAATTGTAACGTTAGCTTGTGGATGTAAATAGATGTTAATCATCTTAAGCTTGGACCAGCCGTTTGCCCTTCCTTTCTAACCCTGACCAGTTTACAAAACCCTTGCTACATGCTCTGCGGTCCAGCAGCGTCTTGCTTTTGTCTTTGTAGAGATGACTAATATCTTGTAATGAAGAATGGCATAAATGCCATTTGAGGTGGACCCCACTGACGACCTGTGAGACTTAGGTTTCTCCTTGCCTCTGACAGGGTTTGTTTGGCTTTATGGTGTGATACATTACTTGGCGGGGGTCATAATGTGCTATCCTGCGAGGATGGATGGTGGCTTATTAAATTAAGCTGTTTTAACGGTACCCTTGGGGTTAAAATGCCCTTTCCTGACCCTGACGCTGCTTCAGCTCTTTTGGGCCCAGTGCTTCAGGTTATATTTTGGGCCCACAGTTGCTCTCCAAGGAGGGATGCCTGCTCCCAAACTGAAAACCTAAAAATAATCACCACGCTAAACGCCACTCTTGTCAGCGTGCTTTGATGTCGTTAGCATAAAGTGCCAATCTGCCCTTTCAGCGTGGGTGTCATCGGGCTTCACGTCGCCCCCAAAGACCCCTCCTCGACTTTAGCACTTTCGTTTCTTTTGCTTCTATGGAAATATGCTAATTATTTACAATTAATTATACAGGTCTGAAAGAGTGACTGCTTTTTAACCCATATAATGAAGACTAATTCCCCTTCCATATAAACAAGTCCCATCATATACAGAGGGCCATCAGTCCAAGCTTTTATATACAGTATATACAGTGTGTGTGTGTGTGTGTATATATATATATATATATATATATATATATATATATAGTACTGTATATATCAGTAGCAGTACTGTGTTAGATATACAGTACTGTGCAAAAATCTTAGACAGTCAAAGAAAATTATGTTTAAATAAAACTCACCCTTGTATTTCCAACCATCCAATACACCCATGTTTTTTTGCACACTTGCACAAGAAGTGGATAGTTCAGGTCCCGAAAGTACAAATCCAGACTAAGGTTTTGTTTCGACCAACCAGCTGAGTACTCTGTGACTGTGACTCTATATACTCAAGCGGTTGGTGAAATAAAATCCTGGTCTGGATTTGTAGTTTCTGAACCTGAACTTTCCGCTTCTGACTAGTACAACTTGTACGTCTATATCTCAATACTTGCACACGGACCTTTTAAGCTAATTAAATTAATTAATTAATTGAGCTTGTGATGAAATGTAATAAATACATGTAATGGCAGAGGTACCCCTGAGCCAATACCAAACCAGGGTTCATCTAGCCGTCCAACAAGATATCAGTGACTTTCTGGAGAACAGAAAAAATTGCTGTTAGTTGAATTTGTATATGCACTAATGCTAAATTGTTTTATTGTTCCAAGCAAATATATTCTTACTAACCATATAAATAACTTTAAATATTTCCTTTGACTGCATAAAACTTTTGCACAGTTATATACCCATTCATCTTCTGACTGCCTATCCCGTACAGGGCCACAGAGGAGAGGTACACCCTGAATAGGATACCAGTCCGTCAGACGACACACAAACAGGCAAACAACCAACCACACACTGTGGGACGAGACCTGAGTACCCGGAGGAAACTTGCGCAGCACAGGGGGAACATGCACATGTGGTGACAGGAATCGAACCCACAACCCTGGAGGTGGGAGCCACCCTGCTGCCCCATTTATATAGATGGCGATATAAATGTGTAAAGGAGAAGATCAGCTGTCTGAAGACATCTGCAGAACTGCAGAGCTCGTCCTGTTAAGTGTGCAGACACATCAAAGTCGGTCATATGAGTCCACAGCTTCACTCAGAAGTCGTACAATGATGCTTCTGAAACAGTAAAGTTCTAGAAGTGTGTTCTATCCCTGAATTTTCTCTTTGTCATTGTTCAACTCCACTTGCTTCTGGTCAGATGTTATTATCACACGACTGGGCCTGTAAGCTGAAACAGGTCTCTGGCTGGTCACACCTCACTCCCATTCGTCTCAAAAATATGAATATTTCCTGCTTATTGGTCTGTTGGCCATCAGCTTGCTTTCCTGCTTGATCATAATGATGGGCGGTTTTCGATGGGAGTTGGGCCTGTTTCTCCAGCTCTATCTTTCTTTTTCCGTTCCGTGGCTGTTCCATGGCAGCTCGGCGGGCAGCTCCGTGGCCTCATTCTTCCTGGATTGTGGGCTTGTTTCCTGCCTGCTCCTGTATATGTTGCGGCTCAATGCTCTGTTGATGTTTACGTGGGTTACATGGAACCTGGCTGCTTCTCACAAACCAAAGACTTACACTTAGGTGAATTAGTGTCCGGGTATAATTACGTGAGTGTAGCCCCATCCATGGTGTCCCCTTCGTCATTCCCTGTGCATTTTGGGATAGGCTCTGGGCTACTGGCATAAACAGCATGAAAAATGGATAGACGGATAGCATCACATCTTCTGTACATGGAAAGCCTAAAATCAAGGTGTACGTGTTCCTCCTTGAGATATTTTTACACAGCTTCAGTGCTTCCTGGTTTGGTTGACGAGACTCAGCACTGCAGCACATTATGTGAATGGATTCTCTGGGCCAGGGGAGACACACTGACTTGCTTTTTGTTGCCCCGTCAGTGTTGTTCTTGCCTCTAAGTCAATGGGGCAAATCCAGTAAAACTACACTACATTACTTCCAAGGAAAAGGCAACACTGTGTCTTTTCCATACTTTGCCTTGGCTTTTGAACAGAAGCATTGTCAGTGTGTGGGTCTAGTTTTAATCAGCAAGGCATTGTGGATGCTGGGAAGACAAATCTCCTTCAGATCTGCCTCTTTCATTTCGCGTCCACGTCATTGACCTGGAGACATCATGGAAATGCCCCTAATTGTGACCCTTTAGATGACTTTCGTTGAAGTTGTCCGGCGAACTCCTCTACCCTACATGGGTTCTGACCCAAACCATATAGTTCCAACTTAACTTTGCTGGAACATTCTTCAAAGTGTCAAAGTGAAATGCTGCAGATGTTTACGCCGCCTGATTGTTCTAATTTTTTTTTGATCCTGTTGTGCTCAGAATCATGCTTATAAACCCTCTGAAAGCGATGACTACTGTTGGCCTGAAATTGAAAGATCGCTGGTTCGAATCCTCAACCAGCAAAGTACCACTGAGGTACCCTGAGCAAGGTACCGCCCCCACGCACTGCTCCCCGGGCGCCGAATTAGCTGCCCCCTGCTATGTCACTATGTCACACATGGGTTAAATGCAGAAGGCATGATTCGCTGTTTTACACTATGTGCTATGGTGTGTCAACAATGACAACTAATCCCATCCCCCTCCCCCCATCTGAAACCGAATGACTGTGATTTTTCTTTAATTTCCTATACGGCAGAGTGATGTTACACAAAAGGGATTGAAAACACTCTGATTATCCTGCCAGTGTTACAGACAGGTGTCCATTATTGCCTTAATCAAAAGTCTAAATAGCATAAAATTGACATTTTCAGCTTGGTTTTGTGCTGCCTCTGCGATTAGGCTTGTGATGCACTGCATCGCTATGAATATCTCCAGTCACTCGAACGCTCCGGCCAGCAATCTGTCGTCTGGTAAGTCTGATCTGGAATTAGCCTTCAAAGCCTCCCTCATCCAAACGACAGAGCACCTCTGACAAGAGTGTGGGCGTTGCCGACGTCCCGCGTCACTCACGGGGAACGAAAGATGGAGGGGAAAGAGAAATGAAGGAGGAGTAGGGGAGAACTCGCTCAGTTTGAAGGAGGGGGTGCTGTATCTTCTTACCGTTGGCTGACGCAGTGACAGTGTTTGGTATCACTTTAGTTTGCTCATTAATTGCCAATCTACATTTGATTAGATATTAATAGATAGAAATATTCATTCACAAACCAATTCAAAAATGTATTACAATTATGTCTTGCTCCTGGCATTTCCAGCACAGCTTGTAAATAACTTGCATTTATATAAAACAAGGGGTTAATTGAGCATTTCCAAGCTCTTTAGTAAAAACAGGAGTGAGATTTCTTTGTAATACATTTCTAAATTTAATTGTAAGAGAATCTTGTTATTTACTAATATGTTATGAAATGGTTTATTAATAGCTAAGGACCAGCGGCCTGTACTACGAAGCGGGGTTAATGGCTTATCGGGGTAACTTGTTGGATTTAAGGTACCACAGTTTAAATGGACTTCATATTCGTTCACTTACATTTTGCCCAGACTACCTTAAATCCGACAAGTTACCCCGGTAAGCCAGTAACCCCACATGGTAGTACAGGCCACAGATCTTGAGCTAAAGCGTTACCCAGAGGTCTTCCTCTAAGCACCGCCCACGTCGGACATGCGAGATTTTGCAGAGGGCCACTTCTGCCATTTATCCGCCCTCTCCGGCAGGGCCCGCTGGAGGAGAGCCCCCCCGGCAGCCTGTGTCCTGCACCTACCCCCCACGGCAGCTGCCGTGGAGCCGCACGCCCTCTCGCCTTGACGTGAAGCTTGATAGATTTGTTTTGCTCCCGTTTTCGTTTGCTCCACATCAGGAAACTGACAGGCCGGAAAATGAAAATTTCCCTTACATTTTCAGCTTGACTGTCTGGGGACGTTTGAGAAGGTGTTTTCTATGCTTTTAAGTGTATATATAAATAGGGCATGTGCTTTGATACATGAATACACTTTATTAATATCATTATTATTATTGTTGTTATCCTTTAGTCACTTTCTGCTTAATGGCAGCTAAATGCTATATACTCGTCAAAACAATATTTTATGACAAAATGTTTAAGATGCATGAGTCACATTTTAATTTTAATTTTGATCGACGTATTCAGTTTATTTGAATATCGGCGTCAGAATATAGCAGTTATTTGCCTGGATGTGATTCTCCTTGTATTTTTATTCTGTTAAAGCTGTCCCACACTAGACATGTATCAGGGCGATACAGCTTATAAAATGTTGTTTGCTGTGGCCCATTCTGCTGACATTTCCAGCAAATTTCGCCGTTTTCTGAAATGACCCCCGTGATTAAAAATTGACAGTAATGGATAGAGTCCTGTGTTTGAGTTAATTGCATTTAATTAAAATGCATGTCTTCCAGCAGTGATGTTCACAAACTGTAATTAAAACCAATCTGCTGAAAAGAATGAGGAAACATTTGTCTTTCTAAAAACAACCTGAAGGAGAATGCAAAATCTCAAATCAGGGAACAAAGTAACAGTCGGCTCTCTCCCAACACATTTTTCCTCCTCCGTACTGAAAACACATATTTTTCCATATAAATAAGGGGACAACAATTTTACGGATTTCTGTAGGTTTCACTGACGTTATGATAGCCGTCCATCGCTTCCACAATACATTGTTGTCAGCACTCTGTATTTACGTAAAAAAACGCACAATGCTGTAATATACTGGTGCTGGAAAAGCAAATATTGAGCTGAATCTGAAAATCACACCAGGAGATATATTATTGCACGGAAGGGGTTTTGCATGTCTGTATATGGTGCCGCTTTCAGCTGGATGCCGACTCGACACCACTATCCAGTTTTATGAGAAAAGCAAGACGCATTGAACCTGCAGCCCTCCCCCAATTCGAATGTGCTGCAGCTGTTGTTGAAGGCAAAATCAGCAGTGTGAAGCAATAATCATAATATACCAGGCGATATTGTTTTGTTTAACGAGTTCAGGGCATTTTCTCCCGAGAAAACAGTCCAAGTTTAAGTTTCGTCATGCCGTAGAAACTGGACTCATAAAGCAGCGGATTCCCCTAAAATTCATTTAGTGGTCTGCTGACCATGGAGATGCAGACAGTGCCTTTTTCTGACATTAATATCCTGCGGATATGCTGTTCTTCTTAACATTTTTGCCGGATTTTTATGGGGAAACTTATAATAATGTCTTTGGGTAATGAAGTAATAGAGTTATAGTTATTGCGTTTTGCCGTTGTGTTAAACCAGAAAAGGGTTTTTTGTAATAGGTTTTCGTTTCACTAAATGTGATATTAAGATCCTTTTTTGTTTAATGAGAACAGAATCTGGCATACAAGCATGTATTCTTTGAGGTTTCAGGGGTTTAAGGGATTGTTAAACTTTGAGAAGTTATTTTCAGTGATAAATTGTGTTAAATTGCTAATAACCACACTGACTGGTTTTTATTTTTGTAACTTTCTAATCATGACTTGTGCAGGATATGTAGTTGGCCTAAATTCATAAAATTATAACCAAAAAAAAAAAACTAATCTCAATCCAAATCGAGCATAAATTCTCTGGTGTCAATTCTAGTTGTCTTTGCGCGGTCTAAATGTGTTTTTAAAATAAAGTGATATTGAAGGTAAATTACTACTTTTAAGCACAGAGCAGCAAATGTCCAACCCCCCCAAATTTATATGCATTTCACAGCTAATGTAAAACAAATCTGTCTCCGTACATAAACATTTCCCCCTATGTTTTGTTTCGTTCTGAATTCCATCGCTAATGGGAATATAAACAAATGCAAAATCGTTTTAACCTTTAGAAGCTAACCTGGGGTGAATTGTTTACCCCACTCCCAGTATTTGTACTGCAGCATTTTATACCTTTGGATCTATTTACACACTTTGGTGCATCTTTTCCTAGATGATTTGGGCATACTTTCATATTTTGACGCACGGTTACGTGACTGACGACATACCGTTGGTTATCATCGTAGTCATTACTACAATAATCCGTGTATAAAATGTCTGAAAGGTTATCTGCTGCCAGTGTTGCTAAATTAATATCAGAATGGATTTAAAATGATGACAGTAATGATGAGAATGTGGAGTTTGATGACAACAGTGATGCATCAGAGGGGGATAATGTGGAAATCCATGATTGTCAGGACGTAAGCATTTTGGCACATATTGAAGGAAAAACCTAAGCACTAAGCGATTTTGTGTTGAACATGGTACAAATGAAATGGTTCAACAAATATGGGTTAAGTTTGTGTACCACAGCTAAATTAATGTGGGGGAAAATATTCATCCCAGGTTAGCTAAGGTGCGACTTTTTAGTGGTTAACATTACAGGGTAAACTCTTGGGTCATTCTTTAAAAAAAATAAAAATAAAAAAATCAGGTCAAGCTGAATTTATAGCACATATATTTTTTTCACATTTTGCAGGCATATCTGTTTTAATGATGCTCATATTTTGCGACAGATGATAAAGAATTCATATCCATTTCAAATTCACTTTTCTTTCTGGACCTATTAGACCGTGTTAAGGAAATGTTATTTGGAGCATGTTCTCCGAGGCTATAGTCAGATGTCATTTTTTTCACTTTGTGTCTTAATGGAGGTAATCTGGCACACGCTGGGTGCCTCGACATCCCCTGAATCGAATCATATCTCTGACTGTGTGAGCAGGTATTGGTATGAAATGGGGGACATCGGAGGCCTTTTACCCCATTACGGTAATATAAATAAGCCCGGGACACAAAAAAAAAAAAAAAATCAGAAAACAAGTGCAGAATGTATATCAGCTGGAGCGACACATATGAAAGCACATAGAAAGTGATACGTCCCTGTTCCCCAGGCGCGAGGACTGACATTCCTATTAGAATGTAGGGTCTGCATCAGAGATGGTGCCAGAGGGAACAGGGGTGGGATGTATTTGTTGGTTATTTGGGTTGGGGGATGTGTTGTGTTCGGCTCTGGGCACCATGCCTGGCACGGCGGGATGTGTCTGCTCTTACTGCTGGGTCTCCTGCGCTTCCCATCTCATCATGGGACCCTGAGCTCAGCGGAGCCGTGAGCATTCTTCAAAGCTTCCTCCAGCTTCCCTATGTTTAAAGCTGAGTTAGCGCTGAGGGATGCAGAGGGTCATCACAGGAGTGTGAGGTAAAAGGGCTGCCTGCCAGCCGGCCCGTCAAAGGCACCCTTCCTCCGGTGTCAACTGCTGCCTCACGTGTCCAAGCCTGCCCTCCCTTCTACCACAGGTAGACTGAGTTCTGCTAGACTGAGATTTACCAATGAAAACCTTAGAGGGCCGATGGACACGCCCCTCCAGTGCAGTCATTGGCTGGTTTAGCAAACTGCTTCCTATCAAAAAAACGCTGAGTTACTTTTAAAGGTCAATAATTGCTCATCTTGCTTTTGTTTTATACATATTTTATCCCGAATTAACTTAGGCTAGCCAAAAATTCTTACTGTCACACTCTAACAATGCATTAATCATGTTTAATTATATAGTCTGCCAACAAAAAATGCAGAAAACACAAATAAAAAATACAGATACTGTGCAGGAGGAATTTCTCAGGAATCCCAAATGAGACCAGTGTTGGCTTCCTTATTCATTACTCGCATTATTGCCACATAGAGAACAGTGCTCGTTTTTTAATTGAATTATGGATAATCACTGCATAACACGGCACAAATTGAACAAGTTTCCAGGTCAACATTTTTTACAAATACCAGATAACAATGTAATTAATTCAGCATCAATGCTTAGTCTTTTCACTGCTCTCCAAGGACTCTCGTAACAGAACTAAAGGCAATTTCTGGGAAAAGTAATGAAGATATGCAACTCCAGGAGAGCAGGAAAAACTGATGTGACTATTCAATGGGGAAATTGAAAACATATGAATTCTAAAAAGGAATGCATGCTTCTTTTGGAAATCGCAAATGGTCATGTGTTGTTCTGTTTCACTGGTGGCGACCTTTAATTATGCATGGACTGGCAATATTGGCGGCTGCAAGACTAATGGAAAGGTGGTTTATCTGTTCATGGTCGCACCTTGAGAGAAAACTTCTGTTGCCAAACTTGCATGAGGTGATATCACACCTGACCTCTGACACAGCTTCACATGTAGCTTGGTGGCCCAGCTTAACTTAAGCTCAAACACATTTTACAATGCATTGCTTTAAATAATACGAGTAATATATTTCTGTCTGTGTGGTAATTGACATGATACCATCATTGTCATAGACAATGTAACTGTGCAAACTACTAAGTTAAATACAATTTTAAAAAATGACTCAGATACATAATTAAATTAATAAAACTTTGAAAAACCTTAGTTTTCTCAGTTATCTTTTACGTATGGGGTAGGTGGTATTGCAATGGTTAGTACTGTTCTCTTACACCTCTGGGACCAGCGTTTGAATCTCTGCCATGTGTGTGGAGTTTGCATGTTCTCCCCGTGTCATCGTGGGGTTTCCTCCAGGTTCTCTGGTTTCCCCCCACAGGCCAGAAACATGCTGAGGTTACTAAATACCAATACCGTGTGACTGTGCCCTGTGATGGGTTGGCGCCCCATCCTGGGTTGTTCCCTGCCTTGCGCCCGTAGCTTCTGGCACAGGCTCTGGACCCCAGAAAAAGAAAACAATGGTATCCTAATATAATGACCTCTGAAGCATCTAATTTTTAAATTTTATGGCAACCGAAATCACACTAAAATCTCCCAAAAGTATTCCTGGCACAGAGCTCAATATGTTCTTTCCAGAGGTTTCCTTAATCAATAATTAATTTGTTAAAAAGGTGCCCAAGCTTCATTAAATATATCAAACGGTAGAGCACAAACAGCACTAGAGCACCCCTAAGAATCCTGCCCTTGTTATCCCCATCCTAATTAGTGCAATCAGGGCCAGCTGTGTGTTTTCATTTGCAGTGGCACAGGGATGATGATCAAATTGCCATAGCAATGCAAAATAAGCACAATCCAGACCCAAGAGGCCGGCCTGCTATCAGTCTGCTTATTATCATCTGTTAGAACAGAACCTATGCATCTGTCTAGTGAACACATACAAAAATATAAATAATACAAAATTATAAAAAAATATGAAAATATTTCTCTGCTCCAGCTCTGCATGTGTGCGGTTCTGCATGTCCTGCCTGGGTCGTTGTGGGATTTCCTCCGGGTACTCCGGTTTCCCCCCCCCACAGTCCAAAAAACATGCTGGACTGCAGTTACCTAACCTGTAGGTGTGAATGGTGTTTGTGTGCCCTGTCATGGGTAGGCGCCCCATCCTTGCTTATTCCCTGCCTTGTGCCCATAGTTTCCAGGATAGGCTCTGCACCCCCCCCCCCCCCCCCCCCCCCCCCCCCCCCGCCC
>JAODJU010000014.1:10554882-10575695 GCA_026776725.1 Gnathonemus echidnorhynchus
CAACAGCTGCCTATGTCACCCCCATAGCTGCCTCTGTCTCCCCCACAGCTGCCTATGTCACCCCCACAGCTGCCTCTGTCACCCCCACAGCTGCCTCTGTCACCCCCACAGCTGCCTCTGTCACCCCCACAGCTGCCTATGTCACCCCAGCATCTGCCTATGTCGCCCCAGCATCTGCCTATGTCACTCCCGCAGCCCCCTGTGTTGCCCTCCCAGCTGCCTATGTCACCCCCACAGCTGCCTATGTCGCCTCCGCAGCCACCTTTATTGTCCTTGCAACCACCAGCCGCCTGCATGGTTGACATAAATTACAAGGGCTCCTTAGCTTGAAATTAACCATTATAACTATCTCATACACTGTCAGAAAAAAGAGCACCAATTTGTACCTTTGCTTGTCCTTGAGACTGTACCTTGTAAGGTACAGAAATGGACTATGAGGAACATTTTTGTGGTATTGAGGGTACATTAATGCTGTTTCTCAGTCTATTTCTGTACCTTAAATTAGACTAAAAGGTTTATTTACTTACAGCTAGGGTACAATTGGCAGACCCTTGAGGGCACAGCCCCAGTGACAAGCAAAAGTACAAACTGGCACTCTTTTTTCTGACAGTATATATAGTGATACTCCGCAGCCTTTCTCATCTTTAGTGTGTCTAAGTGTGAATATAGACCCACCTAAGACCCGATCCACAGGCTTTTCCGGGCGTGTCGGTAAGCACAGTTGGCTGATACTTGGTACCAAATGAGGACATGAGTACCCTCTGGCTGGGCTCACATCGTGATGGAGTACTATACTGACCCAGAGCACAGATCCACTTTGCATCCCGGTGTGCACTTGGCATGCAGGCCGGCGTGGCTGTGTTGTTTCACCTGGAGGGTGCAGACACCTTTCTGTATGGCTTTGTGGTCTGTCCTGTGGGTTTGGCCCACTTCTGAACCCACAGCGTGGTCGTGCCAGACCATGTGAGGACCGGTGCCTTTCAGAGGCCGACTGGAAGGACTAAAAATCGCAAAAAATTGAAACACGGTAGTTAAGATGAATAGCAAGGTTTTGGCTGGCACTGAGGTCAGAGGAAGAAGACGGTAAGAGGTTTACAGTCTATGCCACATGGCTGGGGGCCATCATCGGTGGATATTTCTATACGTCACTGCATTGAGTGTAAGCTAGGCCTCGATGAAATAAGAAGGATCCAAGGATGAAGCAGCAAGGGCGTGAGAGGAGATTGATTCCGTGAGTATTTGGCACATTTCACAGTTGGAGCGATTACGCTCTCCTAAATCAGGCTTCTCCTGCAGACGGGCTCTGAGTAGGAGTAAGAAAGACTCCTGGGACGGCCTCAGTAAAGCGGAGCTTCCTCCTTTTCTCCCTCCTGCCGTAGTCCTGTCATGTCTGTCTGATATGGATCACAGGGTGTGGCAGCACGACAAGGATGGGGTCAGACACCATGGTTTGGGATGCAACATTGGGGATGCTGGGTACATGGTGGTCAGTGGAGATCCAGGGTGCCCCTGGTTACCAAACTAAAACAAGGAGCCACAGCACCTGGTTCTCCTGACATCCAAACAGAACTTTACAGTATCCATTCCAGGTAACTGTATTTAACCTTACCTACACAAGATATATATATATACACATTCCATATAGCAGAAATTTATGTTACAGTGGCTGCCCAGATATGTCATTGGCAAAATGTAAGGAAACAAAGGAAAACAAATAAATTGTAAAAAAAGTGTTGGATTTCAAAAGGTGTTGGATCTTTTTCATTGAAGAAGTACAGGGAACAGGCATATATTCCGAACGGGCAGCCAGTGGACGACCCTGAGCCAGGGCATGTATCCATCTTCTTCGGGGCCTTTTATGCCTTTCCATGCTGTTGTCTCCTCCTGCCAATGAACTATGAAGACTTCCAGGTCTCCAGTGTTGGCACTGCAGAGAAACGGAACCTCTGGAGACATGGCCTGAGTGACAGCTATAATTAACGTGCTTTTGTGCACCTACCCGGATTATAGCCTTTTGTGGGACCGATCAAGGTTCCGGAGATGACAGTTGACAGGTAAACACATGTGCGGAAACAGGTGCACTCGTGCACGCAAACGGTGCCATGTATGGACCTCAGCTCTTCTCGCTGCTTAGCATAAGAATATGGGGATGAATGCAAGGCCCTGGTTCCGTGCAGCCTTGGAGCGAGCACGCGAGAATCGTTCCAGCCCCACCTGGAGCATCTGCAGCTCCGTGGAGCTCGGCTCCCTCACTCGTCACACGTTCAGAGCATCATGTGGTCATTAGGGCTGAGCGGAGGCGGTCAAATGAGGCAGGAAATGAGCATTCCATCTGAGCGATAAGCCACGCCGGCCCCCAGCGGAAAGGCGTCGTTTACCGTAATTTGATTGTTTTTTTTTTTTAACGTGAGGTTTGTCCGCTTCAGTGGGACGGGGCATTGAGGAGCTGCGTGGTGCCTGGGGCCGACGAAGCAGGTGCAGGCGAGGCACAAATAAAGCCAGCGGGCACCGTGGGTGAGCCCCGTCGCATTTCCATTGGGCCAAGACATGACCCTTTCAGAAGTGTTGTCATTTCAGAAACATTGTCATTTGAGAAGCATTTCACCAGAAATAATGCACATATTCAGCCTTAAAATCTCACCAAGCTCTTTGCTAATCCCAGTTTCCAGATCTGTAGTGTCAAAATGTATTAAAAAATACAAATAAAAAATAAATTTGAAAACACTGAGATGTGGTTTAACTTTGGCAATGGGTGCTTTCAGGCAGGACCCATGATCGCTCAATAAATCGTAACCAAATCTGCAAACCGTAAAATTTATTTTATTCTCACCTCCACTATGAGATGCTTCTCCCATCCTTTCTGGGTTTTTTTTTTTTTTTTGAGAGGAGCTGATTTTTAATCCTGTGGAGTTGCTGAGGAGAGAGAAAGAGCTCTGGATAAATGGATGTGATTTTGATCTAAGAGAGCCTGATTTGTTTTTGGAAAGGTAATACAAAGAGGACTGATTATTTCGTACCTCCAAAGGAGTGGTTTAATTAGGATTAGACTTGCTTGTTTGTCTTCCTTATCAATTTATTTTTATTCATTTGCTGGGATAAAGCTATGTGTGAAATTACTGATATTTAAGAGATAATAAATCTATCATAGGCATTATTTTACTGTCATATTTCCAAACCAAAAGCGTTTAATTTATAATGCATTTTTGATCGTGTTCAGTGTGTGTTTCTGACGTAGAACGAAAAGACCCTTAAAAAGTAACACTTATCACAGAAAGAGGGCAGTGTTGTCCTTTATTTTTCTTATATGGTTTTGGAGGCCAGGATTTGATGAGTGGCTTGTGCCTGCGTATGTGCGGCAAGTCAAAAGGTGATTTACACTCACACACATATACACATACACACACATACACACAGCAGTGTAAACAGGAACCTGATGTGTGTGAGCAGAGGCCTGATATCAGATAGTACACCACTGCGTCTGAGCTGCTTGCCCAGGTGAGGGGGGAGGTGGAAACCCGACCCGTGTACCTACACTCTCACAGGCCTTGAAAAGCTTATGCTTTTAATTTTACACACCCATATGCTGACAGGCATGTGACCTCACACACACATACATGCTGACAGACTCGGATTTACTCTGAGCTGCCTGCTCTGCACTATAGCCAGCTTTAAAAAACATGAATTAAAAGACGCTTCAGTTGCAAATCTGACCGACTTCATTGTAAAACAAATGTGACATAACTACATAACATCACAACAAAGACAATTACTTCAGTGCGAAGAGGACGGCATCCCAGTGAAGCTTTGGCAGAATCATACCTCGAGGCATATTGCTCAGGTAATTAGTAGGCCCAAAATTTTCAAGTGGGAAACATTATGCAGGAATGTTACACATTAATCAAATGCACTGATTAAAAAAAAAAATCAAGAATCAAATTAATTTATGGAGCTTTAAAAAAAGCCCTTGAATGAGTACAGCTGGGTCTGGACCACCATGCCACAATTTCTAGTTTTCTTTCATAAACACTGTACAGATAATAGGAACAGACAACAAAGTCTGTGTAATTTATAATTTATTCCGTATGGCTTGCATTCATGCAGACGCAGTCTTTCTGCGGCGATGCCTGGTGTTCCCGTACGGGGAGATGAGTGCTCCGTTCATCTACAATCCTCACACCCCTCCAAGATATGGGCCGTCCCTCCTCCTCCTCCAGGGCAGGCACAGGTTGCCACAGAGATGAACGCGGCGAGGAGCTGGAGGCCGAGGGCGATAGGTGGAGGATCCCATACCCGAATGCCACCGGCAGCTGCTCGGATAGAGCACGTCTTTGTGTAAGTGT
This sequence comes from Gnathonemus echidnorhynchus, assembly GCA_026776725.1. Lineage (NCBI taxonomy): Eukaryota > Metazoa > Chordata > Actinopteri > Osteoglossiformes > Mormyridae > Gnathonemus > Gnathonemus echidnorhynchus. Next base: position 10,559,223 of record JAODJU010000014.1, read on the forward strand.
GAGCACATCATAGATGTACATTTTATTCTGAACAGGTGCTTTTATCTCTGCAATGGGTTGGCACCCCATCCTGGGTTATTCCCTGCCATGTGCCCATAGCCTTCGGGATAGACTCCGGAACCCCCGCCACCTTGAATAGGACTGGTGGTCTGCAAAAAGTGGGATGGATGATTTTATCCAAGGTGAAATAAATTTATTTGTATTTTTGTAAAAGAAAAGTAGTTGATTGGTTGTTCAAGGCCTGGCACAAGGACCCAACAGTGAAATCACTCTGACTATGGGATTCAAACTGGCGACCTTCCAGTCACAGGAACAGCACCCTGAGACACACACCTCTCTGTTGGGCACATGTTAGGCAGTACAGGCATTTTCTGTGCGGCACGCAGTAGCACCTGTGGTGCCAAATAGTTGACACTCGCTTCCATCTGTTGGTAGCTGAACTCTGAACAGTTTTGACTGCGTAGGCTAACGGATAAAGGTTGTCGGTGTCAGCGGTCCGTCCATGAAGCAGGGTCAGAACCCGTTGTCACAGGGCCGTTTTGCTACTAAGAAGAGTGACACTTTTCGTTTTTGGGCCTCGGCTCACCTCCAAGCGACGTGCATCCCGTAGCGACCATGCAACACACGCTGACATCACAGCAGCCACCTCTCTCGCTCCCGCCTCGCGCGTCTTAGTATTCCGACTCCCGGACAGTCTGCTGGGGGACATCAAAGTATAACGAGGAAGGACGGCGTGCCTCGATAGCCCCCCGTAACCTCCAGACGCTTCGCTAAGCAGCGACATCATCACAGAAGGGTGAAAGCAGTCTCTTAATCGCGCTGAGGGCTAGTGTTTATCTGTGTACCTGAAAGCAAATTCTGTATTTGTAATAATGTTCTTTTCATTTATTTATATGGGTAGATTTAAGCACCACATAGCCAGGTGGGACCCAAAGCAGAACCCCTTTCATTTGTGCTTTAGGTATATTAGTGCTGAGCAGCAATGAGCCTGGCAAGAAATGCAGGTGCTTTTTTTTCCTCTTTCTTTCCTTGGCAGAAAATCCTTTTGAAGTAAAAATGATACCCGCAGGTGGAATCGCTTTTGGGGAGAGGAGCCATTAGTCTTTGTCAGTCAATATCTGCATCTTTCACAGATGACAGGTTTCTTGGGCGAAAAGCCGGAAGTCTATTTGTCTTGTGGGTTTCGCCGTTTCCAGCGACGTGATTGGCAGTGGCATCTCGCGCACCGAGAGGTTCTCCCACACATACTCGTCCTCATGCCCACACTTTGACGATCAAACACACCAACACATCATTATTTTTTTAAATCAATGTTAGCAATAATTGTTTAAGAATCTTCCTAAGGGTTGCTTTTCTATTTTAAGGACTCCTCAGGTTCTTTTAATCAAATCAGGCTTAGTGAACAGCAAACTAAAGGAAGGAGAATGTGCCAGGACACTGACATGAAGATGTGGAAGGAAGCTACATGAAGGAAGGTATTGATTGATTACTGGCAGGACATTTAGTAATCTGCTTTTCTGAGTATAGCCTTTAGGATTTCACAAACCTCAAACCCTCCGCAAATGGTTTTTGAATGGCGGGCTCTCCTTAGTTTTCTGGTCCTGACGTATCGCAGACTGGGGAAGCAAACGGCATAGAGCCAGAGTAGGCAGAGCACACCAGAAGTGGAAAACCCCAGGTGACACGTGAAGCTACGAGGCGTGAGAAGTAACTTGTGTCCTGCACGAGGCTCCGCCCCTTCTGCCCGCCGTAGACCTACGAGGGATATGGCGTTCCACCAGTAGAAAAGTAATGGCAAGCGGTCAGGAATGGTTTTTTGATTTGTTTGTTACGGAGGAGTGCTTTGGGACTTTTTGTGAGGGTAGTTTTTCAACTGCCCCAAGGCTATTAATCAGCCCCAGCCTGAAGGGGCACCGAAATGCCTCACAAAACCACTGGGGTCTGTCGTAAACTGCTTGCTGCACTGCACCTCTGCACAGCTCTCACCACAGCTCTCACCAGGTTATTTTTCCATAGTGGCAGATCAGTGTTACCCCCCCTTAAGAAATGCAACAGGTACTCTCTGAACGAACATTTCTGTGTAGCAGTGAATAAAATCTCCATGTCTAAAACATTAAATTACAGAATTGTCATTTGTTGATTTGGCACTTACATCTACAGTGACACACACACATCTAAATTATATGGAAAATTAGGTGACAGCCTTAAGGTGACATGTTGACAAGGGGCTGAGAATTTCTAGGTTTGCCACTGACTCTGGGCACCTCTGAATGACCAAAGGTTGATGTCACCTTCTCCTTATTTCCAATCCGCATTTAAAACTGAGTACCCCTGGTGGATGCACCCACACCCGCCCACCCAATCTTGGCCTCTCTACGACCCTCTGTGTTTATTTCCTCTGTCTCCTTTCCCCCACGCTGATGCCGATTCCTCTGTCTTTTGTTTTCTGCTCCCCCAGCTGGTTTCGTTAAACTCGTCTCGACTTTCATCCGCCAGACTGAGTCCCCCTGCTTTCTCCTGTCTGTACGTCACGTCGTTCAGCCTGCCATCCCGCCCAGAGCTAGTCTTACAAGCTTCGACACAATTATTGGTATTTTACTTAAGCTAAGAGCTCAACCAAAGGTCAAACAGCCAACCTCTGTTGTGTTTGAGCCAGTAATATTCTTTTTTTGTGTATGTTTTTTTTTCTTACTGCTGGAGGGAAAACAGAACCAGTGACCTGACTCTTCTGTGGCCTCCGTTTCCCCAGCTAAAGCGCCATCTCCACAGTACAAGGGCGGGGCCACTGGCCCCAGGTGAAAGCTTACCGGCCTGCAGAGTCCCCCCTCCTCTGTCAATCACTGATTGAAAACATATCATTGGCTAATGATAAGGCTGGCTTCTCTGTATGAATTATGGCCGCTCTTATGCTGGAATCGCTCTGGCTGTTTTAGTGTAAGGCTCAGTCCAATGCTGCCAGGGTTCCTGACCGCTTGCATGGCCATTCGGCTATGTCAGGACGAGGATGGCACACCCCTCTCCTCGGTGATGGTTCATTCCATCGTGACCGTGCTTACTGGCCACAGCAGACTGCACTCCAGTCATTTCTGTGTAATGTTCATACTTGGGGTGTTTGGGTCACTGCCTTTAGTGTGTGAATCACATCTCATCACCCCCCACCCCCACCAAAATCAGGTATATAAATCACGAACAAACTGCAGCCTGGCTCTTCCCTTGAATCTCTGGCTGGTATTCACGCCACGGCACCTGGGAAAATGCCTTCTGGGGTAGGTCTGGCCTAGGAGGAGATAGGCCTTCTCCTCCGTTACATCATTTAGGGGCTTCTCTCTCTGTCAGGATGAGTCATCCATATGCCTTGAGCCTCAATGTGGCCTGTCGCTCTCTTTTTGTATGAATGCTGCCCCGAAACATTTTGAGAACATCTAGCCTGAGAGACCATTGGAGGATGTTCCTATGTCCTTCTTAACACTGCTCTACTGGTGACAAAGAGTGGTGTGAGCCGCCTCTGTCAGTTCCCTGGCCCATACATGCTGACCGGCTCGCTTCTGATGATCTACACCCACATCGTCCGAGGTCTCTTTTCAATCCAGCTGTATGGAAAGGCAGTGAACACAGGCTGGGTGTCTCTATACGAAGGCTCTCCAACTCCGGTCCTGAGAGCTACCATCCAGTAGGTTTTCTATCCTACTTGGCTTCTGATGAGCCACAGCTGTTCTCAGGTAAATACCAGGAACAGCTGTGGCTCATCAGAGGATAGAAAGAACAGAAAACCTACTGGATGGTAGCTCTCCAAGACCAGAACTGGAGACCCCTGCTCTAAATGTCCTTGACATGGTGACCCTACATGTCTTTAGGCTGAAGACCAGAGCTAGGAAAGAATAAACAAACAGATGAACAGGAACGTTTAGGAATCAGTCTATCAAAAGAAATCATAGAAAAATGATGGGTATTTATAGGCATGCCATATCACATAGGAAGCATTAATGCTTTTAATTAGCTACTCTAAAGAGAACAATGACAGCTGGCTCCCCACAGCCCACGGGCCAACCAGCAGTGTATACAGGGATGTAGCCACAGGAGCACTCATCTCAGCTGAAAGCTGATTGGTCCCTGAGTACCCCCTTCCCATAATTCAAAACATATCATTGGTTAATGATAAGGTTGGCCCCTCTGTATGAATTATGGCCATCCTATGCCCTCACCTTAAAAAAAATCCTAGATTAGCCCCTGGGGCAAACCACCTATGAAGTCTTTCTATTCAATATTCACAATAGAAAGGGATTACCTCAGCCCAAAGTGGCCTGCAGATATGCCACCCAGGATGGACCGGCTTCCAGCAGTAATTACAGACAGCATATGTTTGTGGGCCAACAGCAGCCAATCAGTAGCCTGCAGTAGTCTCCAGCGAGATTGCCGCACAAAGACTTCCCATAAGCTGAGTCAGGCTGCCAGGCTGCCCCTCTCGAACCGCAAGCCTTCTCTTTCCGTGGGCAGATGAATCATGAGCAGTCACACGAAAAGGAAAGGAGAGAAGGGGAAGAGCAGCGTTTGCAAACAGCCCAAGCAGCGCATTCCACCAAACGCCCATAGCTTGGCACGGCGAGCGCGTTGTAGACAGCCGGGCATGCTGGGAGGTGCCGAGGCGACCCCTGCTGACACCCAAATGGGCGCCACTCTCCCTCAGGTGCGGGGGAGCGGGAGAGAGATTAGGCGAGGAATTCCAGGTTACGCAGGGACGAGTTTTCACTTTCCAGCATCTACAGGAGGAGGTGGGAGTGACTTCAACGCAATATGGAAGTGGAACAGAAAAACTAAGAACATACCTGGGGAGGACCTGAGAACAGGCTGTACCTAGCATCATAATTTTGGTTGTGGTTGTGCTGCAAGAAAAAAAAAAACTGTTTATATACCGATGAGTCGTACTTGACATGTTGAATTCTATAGTGTAGGCTGTGGCAATGATCTGAGTGAATTTTACAAGGATGTGTATGTGTAGCCATGGACTGGTCAGAGTACTGACCCCTCTCCACCGCCGAAAGCACCTACAATGGGCAGTCGACTATGGTTACTGGACCTGAGAGCAATGGAAGCAGGTATCCTAGACCAATGAATCATGTTTTCTGTTGCATCATGAGGATGGGTTGAGCATCTGTGGGATGCATCAAACAAGTCCAATCCACGACTACGTGGTCTCATATGCAGCAGGGCTCAATTCCCAGTGTATCATGACACAGTACTCCCATAGCAGTCATTAAAATAATCTGGAATTAGTCTGACCCAGTCATCTGGCCATAATAATTTGGCCAATGTCAAAGTCACTCAGATCTTTACCCTTGCTCATTTTTTTTGCATTCAACATGTTGCCTATGAGTATTGACTTTTATTTAGTCTAATATATCCCAGATATCGACATGTTATCCACATTATCCACAAGGGTGGTCATAATGTTTTGCCTCATGATGTATATTTTAGTAGTACGAGGCACAGGTGGAATGAATCAGCACGGCTAACCCTGGCCACCAGGCCCCTCCTTCCCAGACAAACAGAACCCCTTCGTTCTCACAGGAATACGTTTTTCCTATTTATTTTGTGTTGTGGGTGGGGTATAGGATACACCTGGCCTCCATAGGAAGGGAGAGTCAGGTGTAGGGGATTTTCAGGGCTGATTACCTTCACCTTGCGTATAAGGTATGAATTGCCGCGTTAAGTTTCGTCCACCCACTGTTCTGGACAATGAAAGAAATTCCTTTTCTAAGCACTTTGAGAGTCTCTTTGGTTAACTTTATCACCTGTGTGTGTGTTTTTCACATTTGGTAAAGCTGGCCCGTTAATTTTTGTTTTAGCGTTTCAGTTTTGATGTCCCCTTTGCTGTCTGAGCAGCATTCTTCCCGAAACTCCACTAAACCCAAACGACCTGTCCGATCCACATACCGCACGATTCTTTTGCCATCAGACTGGAGCAGGTGTAATCAAATATCATGCCAAAACAGGATAAGCTCAACAATAGTAATTTAGTGTAACTTTATATTTAATCCAAAACAAAAACCACTAATTGATGTTAGGCACCTTATTGAACATAACAGAAATGCTTTCTGGGGTTTGAGCAGACGGCATTCTTTTGGTCACCTTAAGACGGTTGAGAATGGTCTCCAATATTACCAGGTTATCAAAGGAACATACCTTAGAGCCTACAGGAAGCTAAATGCTGTAAAGTTTGTTCTGTTTTTTTGTCTCCAAAGGATAAAGCCGCTGGTCTGAAATCTGCTGATAAAATGCTATGTGGTCAGCGGTATGCTTTTCTGAATTGCTCCGCGTCTAGCAGTCCCAGTACAAACTAACCTCAGCTACCTGGGAAATTTCCACGGCCAGAGCCCATTGTTACTATCAGAGAGGAAAATGCAGGCAAGGGGCATAAATCACCCTCCGAGGGTTTGCTGCTTGTCGTTAGTCCCGTGGTGAGCAGGCCAAGCTCTGGTCTTGCAGAATTTTGATTAGTATTAGCATGTTCATTAGCACAGTGGTTCTCAGCCTATGGGTCGCGACCCAAAAGTGGGTCGCGGAACCATTTTCATTGGGTCATGGATTGCGTGGTTAAAAGAAAATATTTTGAAACTTTTGTGGTTGTGAATGATATGCGATGTCGTCCCGGAAATCTTTTTTGGATTGTTTCACTGCCAGCACACCTCCCATTTTTGGTGAAATAAATAAATGAATACAAACACAAAACATAGGGTTGGACTTAATGAGTGAGGAATTATGTGGGTCCTGAGGCTAAATTAGCACACCCCCCACTCAGATATAGCTATGTACGCATCATCCAGTAGATGACGTGCACCTAAGAATGATTCTTCAACTGCAGAGCCGTCTTCTGGCTGGCTTTCCATAGCTTTTATTATGGATCATCCCTGATCTCACAGAGCATGTTGTGAACCCCACTAGAGCTTAATTACCATGTTCTTAATGGCGGAACAGAAACCAATGACCCCGAACTGAACATTTTGTGCATTTTTTCCACAGACATAATATTCCACTGAAGTTTACTGGAAATTGTTCCGTCTGATTTTTCTGTATGTTTGAATGGAGTATAATTTTGTCTGTTGAATTATTACAAACTCATAATGAGAGGTTTTTTTTTTACTGCAGTCAGGCAAGGAATTGGAACTGGTTGTTTTGTTTTTGAACTTGACACAAGGAGAAGTATGTACAACATATTGGCCTCTTCTTTTAAGGCGGGTGTAGTCTACAGTACAATATGGTTACTTGGGTGGCATAGAGTCCAAATCAGGACCTACCATCTCCAAGGTTTGATTGACGATTGACTTAACCTCATTCAGCTTTTGGATAGGTCTGACCTCATCTGTTATACAACGCAAAAACCTGTGACAGAACATCAATCACATAAGCCTTTGCCCAACCCACTTTTTCAGGTCAGTCATCAGCTCGTTGACTAATGACTGACACTCAAACACTATGGAGACCTATCAAACACAATCTGCTCATCTCCACACAGCCACCCGCAACACCGAAAAGCAAACCTGTAAAAAAGCAAAACTGTTCTACATCCCCAAAATATCCTAGAAAACTGTGTGTGTGTGTGTGTGTGCGTGTGTGAGGGGGGGTGGGGGGGGTGGAAACCAGAGTGATACCAGATACATCTGACCTGCTCACTCTACTGCCTACTTATCCATAAATATGATGTAGAGGGCATGTAAGCCACACCAACTACATGACTGCATACTATGGACAAGGAATGTCTGTTATTCATCACGGAGATTAATGTCCCCTTGCTGGCCGTAGAGCTGTATTTGGTGATCGGTATTTCCTGGCGATCTGTGACCTACCACGTTTGTTCAGCCTGCCGTCTGTTATGTATTACATGTTCTCCTTCACCTGTGTTAGCGGAGCAGCACATGACATTGAAGCACATGAGGCCTGCCAAGTGATTTCTACATTACGTCATGTCCCAGCCTCACGTGCTGGCAGATTCCCAGCTGATCTCAGGCCTGGGACATGACTGAATGTAGAGCATTTTTTTATATAGTCATAAAAATGGCTAGCGTGACTCGGCGTGATAAAAAATATTTGGAGGCCTCTGCACTTCGATCTGTAATCTAGAGGAGAAACAGACTCATATTATTCGTGCTGCGGTCTTTGAGTGATAATGTCAAACATCTGTAATGAAAGCTAAATTAATGTCCAGGCAGACAGAGACACAATGCTTGTGGAAAGCCCATCATATCTCAGATGTGCTCCTCTTTGTAAGTACATGAAAACAGAACGTAATTGGAATTGCTTTCCAGTAAGATACTAAGACAACCTTAAAGCAGCGAGGGCATCGCGTGGAATTCAGAAATCAGCCAGAAATACGCCTTCCCAATATGGTGTGTTCCTTTGTTCCGGCTAACCGGCTGCATGCTTATGCTGCATTGTGGGTATCTGAAGCTCTTCCTTTGTTTTACACCTCCTTTCTGGTTGTGCCTGGGTGTCCTAGTGCCACTTGAGGTTTAGGCAGGGCTTGGCAGTCATGTTTGTGGCCATGCTAGATACATTAATGAGAATTAATAAGACAGATAAATTAGAATACGTATAGCAAAAGTGCAGCAGTAATATAACGTAAGGAAACATGTAACCATACATGTTGATATTGTTGCTGTATAGGTTTGGTATCTGTCTTGAGAAGGTCCTGTTTGCCTAACCATAGTGTACTGTATGGGAACAGACCACTCGATGCCATCCCATCACATGGTAAGATACTATATGGGTACAGACCACTTGATGCCATCCCATCACACTGTAACATGCTGTATGGGTACAGACCACCCAGTGGCATCCCATCACACTGTAACATACTGTATAGGAAAAGACCACTCAGTTCAATCCCATCACACTCTAATATACTGTATGGGTACAGAGCGCTTAATTCCACCCTGAGTTCAGCTTGATCTCATCTTTTTTCCTACCTCCAATTTGTCAGTCTTTTACTCCCTGGTCACCTCAGGCAAATATCAAAAAAGCCATATTTAGCTCTGCCATTTATTTTCTGCATCATCTCACTTGTTATGCCCTCTCCGGTGTAATTAGGTCTTGCTTAAAAGACAAAGACTTCTAAATTACTCATCCAGTAAATTCCATGAATCCGGGAAATTATTTGTGCCGTAGAAAAACAGCAGATTCGGAGCTTCGCCTTCAGTCCCGGCAGTCTGGTCCTGATCTTTACCCCCTTTCAGGTGGGATGTCCTCGTTGGTGGCTGTCTGAGGGATACGCTGTTACCAGCAGCGACATCCTCTGGTCCCTCTAGGTCTGCCCATCACCCATTTTCAGAAATGGTAATATCATTTTTAAAAAGCACCTTTTTTCTTTTTTTCCAGCTATTGCTGCCCTGGGCTTGTGAAGGGCTTGACTAGGACAGCTTCAGAGTTTTTGGACCACACTGCAACCTGTTGACATCTACAGTTTCGCTGGTCACCCTCCATTATGGGATGTACTGTATATTCAGTCTTATTTCATTCATTCATTCATTCATTCATTCAGTCAGTCAGTCATTCAATCAGTCAGCCATCCATACATTTAGTCAGCAGTCATTCATACATTCATTCAGCAGTCAGTCATTCAGTCAGTCATTCAGCAGTCAGTCATTCAGTCAGTCAGTCAGTCATTCTGTCAGTCAGTCATTCATTTATTCAGTTAGTCAGTCACTCATGCATCTTCTATATTGTTTGTCCTGTAAAGGGTCACGGGGGTCCGGGATCATCCCCTTCCCCATTCCCACCCACTGTCTCTGGGATAAACTCAGGATGGGGTGCCAGTCCACATTAGGCACTTATAAAATACATATACAAAATAGCATGCTTTATGTCAGTTTGTCATTGTGTAACCAAAGCTGTTATTTCCAGGATACAGCTTGGGCAAATTAAACACATGACAAGCAAATGGATGAAATAGGAAATTAGCCTCATGCTGTAGGTTGTCTAACATTGCCGTCTGAAGCTGCTCCACCAAGTCCACTCAGCACATTTCTGACAGGGTAGGACTGTGTTGCCAGTGTGCTACCTGCTAGCCCCCAACCCCCATCTAGGAGGCGCTGTAGATATAAGTAAATCTCACATTAAAAAATTATCTCAGACTCGGTAAGAGACGTCGAGGGTCTTCACCTTAATCCATGCGGACTGTATGCACTGCAGTATGCTGCAGAGTGTAACATCACCAGGAAACGAAGGCAATTAAGCTCATTTAAAGAACTACGGAGAGCGTGCCAGCGTGTTGTAGAGTGTTCCAGAAATTGCCACGCTTTCGGCGTGGACATAGAAATGTCTTCTGTGCAAGGGCGTAAGTCTGTGGGCGGCACTGCTCGGCATAGATGGGTAATTAAGGGGATGATGGGGTCTTTCTGGGGGAAGCCGCTTATCCCGGCATTGGTCCGCAATGGAGGACATTTAATGCGTTTCAGCTTCAATTCCTCACAGGCTCGGACTACATCACATGTGGGGCAAAGCCAGGGACCGCCAACTGGAATCTGATTTTTTTTTTTCTTCTTTTTTTTAAGCGTAGGGTGTTCCCCTATAGGCAAAGACACAGTTTGAAGGATTCTCCTCTAGTTGGTTTTGGTAGCTACCCAAGTCTGTGTCAAAGGAGGTCAAGGGATAGAGAGGGAGGAAGCTCTCCCTGGGGAGACAGAGGTGCATTTAACGTCTTGTTGACAGCGCAGCATAATGGAAGGGCTCTTTACTGGATGCCACATCTTTCACAGTTCCAGGGTTGGGCGTTGAGAGCGCTTGTGGGGACCAGACCAAAGTCGTCGATCAAAGAGCAGACTTTTAATTGGTACCCTGCCTCTGGAATTTCAGCCTGGACAGAGAGCAGAGCAATATTTCTGAGAGACTGTTGGTACGTTTTCTGGGAATTCCTGCGGGAAGTCACGCTTCTGCAGCCCGGCGATGTTGCAGAGCTAGTCATTTTAACGACGCCCACAAAATAAAAGTTTAAAGAGGCCTGTCATCAGTGCTGGAGCCCTGCCTGGCCTGTAATTTAAAGTTCGTATCAGTCTGGGTCAATAACTGTAAGGAGTTTAATTTCATTAATAATTGCTTCTGTTTCCCTGCCTTTGTTCACTTCCTGTAAACAGCGTGTTTCTGATTCATTAAGTTCAGCCAAGCATTACATCTCACAGCCTTCATAAATAATCTTCTGTAGCCTGATAATCTATGGGACAGAGAACCGTCACTAAACCTCCGTTGCCCTTTGCAGCCCCGTGGAATGAGTGCAGTAGAATTTCCAAAAGTGAACTTGTCTATTTTATTTACAACCTTTGGAAATTAATTTTAAGGGAATAAAAAAACAAGGGACTGATTAAATAAACAGATTTTTTTTAAGCTAAGAGGCACTGCCCAAAATACACAACATTTTTTTGAAAGTCAAAATTCAGATCCCAGATTTGACTCGCTGGGGATCTGATCCGGGAACAGCAACAGCATACCTACAGCTTTTCTATGCTGGTTTTAATGAGTGTTTCTGCTTTTAAAAATGCAGCTATGCATTCATTTCCAGAGAAAAACTGTGCTCTAACATCAAACTAGGTGATCTGTTCTTTATCACTGTTATATAGCTAATGAGCAGTTACAGTATATTGCATGTACAGGTTACAGAAGCGTCATTTTCCAGGAAATTGCCCAAGTGAAGGTCCCAGGTTTCCTTGGAGACACTCTGGGGCACAATGCAACCATGCTGTATAGCTCTGAATAGTACAGGAGTGCAGAAACACTAGGGGCAAAATCTCTCCATCGTTCATGATGTTTTATAAGAGCAGATGACTGGCTCAGACAAGGTAATAACCTTTGAAGTGAGTGACAGGGCAATGTCACTGGATTCGCAGAGGACCCTGTCACGGAAAGGCACGACGGGTAATTGCACAAACGCTTCCCCCGTGCATATTCATGAAGGCCACGCTGCAAATCACTGACCCGCATCATTCCTGGCCTCTGAATCATCACCGCACCATCTCCCCTTTGTGCAAAGTCGTCACAGTGCAGTAAATTTTATATAAAACCGCGATCGCCGCTTGTGGTGTGCATTCCTGAGCCGTTCTGCTTTCTCTTCCCTGCACCCGACTGGCCTGTGTCTACTTCTACCTTGAAGTGCACCATCTACATCTGTGGCCCAAATTTTGCAGAACTTTGACAAAGCTGCATCGCACTGGAAGTCATTTCCAGTGACCAGGACAGGCCACTGGACGACAGATAGATGGATGGGATTCGTCTGTGTTATTTAAGGACCATAGAATCGGACAATATTGTTTTTTGTCTCGTGGTCACACAATACCGTTTAAATTTGCAAAAACCATGATTGTAAAAATGACATAAGACATTTCTGGGTTTCATGGTGAATGTCGGAGAGGCGGTTAGCATCAAGTTGATTTTCTACATCTGCTACAAGTCATTACACTTTAATCACAGAGACTTAAAGCTGTTTCCAGGGAGATCGCCAGGCACAAATGGATGTTTATTAACTATCATAATGTTGTAAAGGAGAACGTACCCCAGTAAATGATTTCTTTTAGTCATTATATTCTATCCATCCATCCTTCATAATCACTCCACTGTGAGCCTGGAGCACATGCAAGGAGGCAGAGGACACATGGCAGGAGACCACCTTAAATGGGAAGCCAACCCATCCCATCATGCACACAGCCGCACACTATGGACAATTTAGAGATACCAGTTCACCTACCTGCATGGTTTTGGACTTAGAAGGATTCTGAAGAACCTGGGGAAAAAGTGTGCGGCACGTAGACTCCACGCACAAGCTAGGCTCGACCCCCAACCCTTTACGCGAGAGGCTACAGGTGCTACCCCTCAATTAATTGCATTAACGATAAATTAACAGCCGGAAACAAAAGTGTGATGCTGACTTAAAAAAAAACCTGTGAATTGGCTACTTTTGCAGCTAAGTTTATTCACTCAGCCTTTGCGACAACAACAAAAGGGGGAAAAGCTTCAGTTCATGGGCTGTAAGGAGCGAAAAAAACTGGATAATCATCATCAGCGGCCTGTGACAGCGGTCAGGTTAGAACTCTGCTGCCTAAGAGGCCACGCCCCTAAGGCCTTCAAACAAAACCGCATCACTGAAACAACCGTAAGTCAGTCAAAGTGCCAGCAACGGAAGCTAGAGAATTAGAATAATAACCGCAATAAGAAACAGGCAGTTAGGTGAATGGGGGGGAGCGAGGGCGGGCAGCATGTAGACGGGTGTGGAAAGTGAAGGCTAGGAGATTTCAATTTTGATTTTCCTTCTAATCGGAGTGTAGGCGGGGGGGAGGCCCGCTGATAATTCACCTTTCAGGCACTGTGGTACATCTTCCCACATCCTGTCACGGAGCCTCCATTTAACAGGACGTATAAGAGAACTTGAATTAGGAAACTAATTACACATTAAGCTGATTGGAGGTCTGTGTGCCCTGGGAGACAGGTCTGGGCTGGTTTACACATGACACAGAGCACGCTCATGCAGGACACGTATGGGGCAGCTGTATTTCCCACAATATACAGTACCAGTCAAAAGTTTGGACACACCTACCCATAAAAAGGTTTATTTGTACTATTCTCTACATTTTACAATAATTATAAAGACAACTGTACAGTATACAGTAAATGCTAAAAAATAACAGAATTATGCACTGATCAGAAAAGTATTACAGTAAGCAAAAAATTAATTTGTTAGGGGGGGGCAGATCCCTGGGTCAACAGAGTGATGCCGCCACTGGGCACTTGAGCAAGACCCTTAACCCCAATCACCCCAGGGACTGGCTGACCCTACTGTCTCCTCTATGCCAGTCCCATGTGGTGGCCTCCTGGGATGCTTTTCCAGCTGTCCTGAAGGGCAGCCTCATATACGCTAAGCACTCTGTGACCTCTTTTCCTTCACTCTCTGGTCAAACTCCTCCAAAACCATTTTCACCAGTTTAGGTCAGGTGGACAGGTCATGTGATACAACACTATCACTCTCCCTCGTAGGCGCCTTGGTGTATCTAAACTTTTAGGTGGTACTGTATCTTCCTTTTCTTTGCTAAACTGGGTTGATTTATTTGTTCAAGGCCCCATGCTGTAGATTTAAATCAGAGCCCCATTTATATACGACTCTTTATGAAACATTTATTAACCTTGAATTCGAAGCAAGAGACTTCAGGAGCAAGAGTCAGGAGATGGTTGTGTCACAATCAGTAGTTTTACCACATGCATTATTACAGAAAAAAACATCACAGTGTCCTTGCATTGTAGACGATCAAAATTTTAACTGCACACCCCATTTATGTATTTCATTCTTGGCAGTTTTTGTCAGCTGAATTAGAATTTGCCTCCCACAGGTCCTTCGGAAACGACAGCGGCCACCATTGAGATATCCATGAGAGAAAGCCACTGACTAAAAGAGGTGAAGGACCTTGAGAAGGCTTTGAAGGTACAGTCAAGAAGGTGAAGAACAGTGTGCAGGTAGACTATGATAAGAAGGAGGTAAAGGATGAAGAGGCACAGTGTGATCGAAGAACAAGTGGAGAATCCCAGAGAGGATGTTAATAATCTCATGGTGGATATGAAGAAGCAAAGGCGTGAGTGGCTGAGGACCCTCATGTCTGCTATCCCATCTGGAACCTGAGCTTTCTTCTTCCTCAGTCCCCTAAGGCTACGCAGAATATGTTGCAAAAAAAGAAGCAGATCCTTAGCCCTGAGGAGGAGAAGGCATTGGCCCACACCAGCTGGGTGGAGGGTCCCTGGGGGCAGTCCAGCACTCAGGTGAGATGAAAGCCTGATAATGTCTCCCGTTGGCCCAAGGTGTGCCGATCATAAATCTACCGACAACTAACTATGGCCCCTTTCCATCAGCCCATCCTCACTCCTGCTGGCTAAACAACCTTCTGCTTTTCTCAAAATCTCACATCTCAGGAGGAAAAACAGCAGAGGATTATGAATGTTTGGAGGAACAGAAGAAACCTGTGATATCGATTTCACCAAGAGCGACATTTTCACGCTGTCTCCATTTCAGAGGGTTCGACTTCGTTTCCTCTTTGCGTCGGCATGCTCTTAGCTGGGCTCAACAAATTGAAATTAATATTGAATGCTTATTTGTTTTATTGCATTTTTAGGCACGTGAGATAATATCCTCAAAATGGCACAGACAAATTATCTCCCGTTAAGTGCTTTTAGCACTTATTAATTATATTAGGGGAGTAAATTGGGCAGCAGGGCTGTGATTTATTGCCTAGTTAACTTGTTCTGTCACTCGGGGATCAGGCAGACAGCCGCGAGCTGCCTTGAGCGGGACAGCAGGAGACAGCGACGTGGAGCTTGCTGACCCTGGATCACCGTCGCCCGCCTTCCCTGGCAGAGCCAGAACCCAGCCTCCCGTCCTCTTCACAGGAGAGGGGAGCCACTCAGCATCTAGCATGGATTCACAGGACCCAAGCCTCCCACCCGGTGCTGTGGCCGCTGGCCTCCGGCAGTCGGAAGACCTGTCCCGAGATGGCAGAAGCTCCGTCTCGCTCGCCAGCTCCTTTGCCCCGCAAGCTGGTATCTGGAGCAGACTCAGGCGAGCTCACCGCCTTCCCAGAAGCTGTCGCATATGTTCCGTCAGATCTGGCTGCGTCGTCGGGCATCGCCGGGATATGTCACCCATCAGGGCGGTGTGTCCGGCGAGCTCAAATTCCACCCTGACAAGCCTTGCTCTGCTTCTCCGTCTGCCCCGGGTGCTGTGCTCGTGACATGCTTGGCATCTGCCCTGTCCAAAAGGTCCGAAGCGGTAGGATGGTGGGATTAAGGCTATGTTAGCTATGAAAGACACGTTCCAGCAGGGAAAACCCTGCAACCATTAAAGCAGAGGATCCAGCAGTCTGGTCTCCACACCAATTGGATGTCCTCTAGTGCTCTCTTAACCCAACCTAACCCCTTTGCCTCAGGGGCCCCTGTACCCTGCTCCCAAGGCTTCCACAACATAAGTACACTGTCAGAAAAAAAGAGTACCAGGTTGTACCTTTGCTCATCAGTGGGGCTGTACCATCAAGGGTCCTCCAATCCCCAAGGTGCAAACAGCATTTATGTACCTATGATGGTACAAAAATGTTACTCATACTCCATTTCTGTATCTTAAAAGGTACAAGTACTGTACATACAGCTACTGTAAGGGTACAATTGGCAGACCCTTGAGGGTACAGCCCCCGTGACAAGCTAAGGTACACATTGGTACTCTTTTTTCTGACAGCGCACAGTGTCCCCTATACCCCAGACCCTGCCCCTGTGCCCCTCACAGCCATTGCCCATCAATGAGCTCAGTTTTAGAACGGGTGGCCCAGATCCTCGATGGCATGCAGATGTGGGTCTCTTGTGGATCTATGTCACATGCAAGACTGGAGAATCCCAGCGACCACTGGCCCCTGCATGGCAGGGGGTGATCAATTTTGATTTTCCTGCTGATTTGGTTTTTGGACGTGG
>JAODJU010000014.1:10575719-10586363 GCA_026776725.1 Gnathonemus echidnorhynchus
ATCCATCAGCTGGGTGGGTGGGGGTAATGTGTGAGATGGCCGTGGTCGTGACCTGGTCCTCTCGGGGCGAGGACCAGGCTTTTCTGAGAGAAGGTGGGACCTGAATCTGCTTCCTGTCACAGTCACGTCTGGCACATGTTGGCTCGGACGGCTGTGTCTCAGCACGGCCTATCAGCAGCAGTTCAACTTCGCAGTAGTTATTCATCGTAATGACTTCTACAAACTACAGGACTGTCCGTGGAGTACATTTCAGCATATTTCCCTATCTAGTGAAGAGTGATCATTTGCTTATGTTGCAGAGTTTGTATAATTTTCCAGTAGTTCTCCTCTTAGCAGAAAGAGAACAATTTCCTGGAATTTTTCATGCGATGACTTTTCAGATAACATTTAAGCACTTTCTGTCAGGCTTTTGTAGCTCAGCTTCACAAACAATAAATCCTTCACATCCTGTATTTGTGAGCCTTCCCATTGCTGCTTGGATCCAGATCTTACTGCCGTTTAACCGGCATTTAGGGCAGGGATGTCAAACTGCAGTCCTGGAGGGCCGGAGCCCTGTGTAGCTTAATTCTTTCCCTGTTCCACCACAAATGATTCAGCTCCTGAGCTTTGTGGTAATCAGGTGTGTTAAATGAGGGGAAAACCAAAAATGAACAGGGCTCTGGCCCTTCAGGACTGGAGTTTGACACCCGTGATTTAGGGCTATTCTTAGCTGTGAAACAAGCCCGTTAAACGTGGTGAGCAGAACCTGGTGCTAAAAGACCAAGGCCTCACCTCTCTGCCTTGCTTCATATGACATTGACAGGACTTCTGTCTCACATACCCCAGCGGCAAGTGAGGAGCACTTCACAAGACCACACTTCTGGCATGTCACTGACATGAGGCCTGGTGGAATTCCAAGGGTAAGGCAAGCGACTGAGCTTTCAGGGACATTCTGGAGCCCCAAAATCCCACAGCTATGTTCCAGGTTACACCCAGGTATTCCTGTTGCTGTGTTCAGTATGGATTTATCAACAGAATAACACAGATGTTATCACATGACCCAGCAGGAACAGAGAATGAGGGATCGCTGAATTTGTATTTTGCTCATTTATTTGAGACTTTTATCCAAAGTGACTTATAGTAGATGTGCCCTCCCTAGCATTTAAACCCACAACCTTGGCATTGTTAGCATAATGCTCTGCTTGTTAAGCTACAGAAGACATACATTTTTGCATGTGTCACAGTGGTCCATTTGGCCAGGAGTAGAGCAAGGCTTCTGTAGGAATGACTAACTGGGAGAGACAATCTATTAAGAGAAGCTCTGTCTTCTCTCCTGCACATAAAGCAGCTGTTCATGTTCACGTTCATGCGTGAAAAGACCCTGCCATCTCTCTACACTCTAGCACGAGTACACTGATACTCCCAAAGCATGCCTGATTTTTTAGTAACATTTAAGCGACGTTATCCATCACCGTGATCATGTGTAGTAACTTTACTCCAGGCCAAAAAATATATATAACAGCAGCATTGCTTAGCTATATGATATTAAAACACACATCAAGCCGCAGTGACACTCGCATCAGACTCTGAGGATGTGAAACATGCAGCGTTTCTACTGCAGCTGCAGCAATGCATGCAAACTTGCTGATTGCTTCTCCCATGAGCTCCTCGTATATAGACATTCCCCGGAGCATGTCCTTTCTGCTCTGCCCCGCACGGTGCTTAAAAACAGAGGATTCCCATGACTTTTTCTGGCGTCTAACAATCCGTTTCCCGTGAATCATTGTTGCCCTTTGAAGAAGATGCCTAGTCAGACGATGATCAGGAATAGTATGTGGCTGCAAACTAGGAACCACAATCCTCATGGCAGGAGCTCAACCATGAAAAGGCCTTTTATTACACGCAACATCTAAAAACTATTGTCTGCTTCAGAGTCCCGCCACACTGGACCGATCAGATTTCAGTGGATTTCCTCTTGCTCTCGGTTCATGTGCACTTGATGTCTAACCCCTAACTTTCCCACTTCTTCTCTTTGACATACCCTCAGTGTGGGTGGCAGTTTGACCTAACGCTTGTCCCTTTGACATGACCATGAGCTTTTTTCTTTTTCTTCCCATTAGCAAAACGATGCTACAGCCAAGATCTAGGAGCTGGGATGCACACAGTCAAAAGGGAAGGTTTGGTAACAGTCTGAAGAAAAGCATTAAACCACCATCCATTTTTAAACCATTCTGTCAACCTCCAGCTTTGCAAAAAGGCAACAACTGTCAAAATGCCGACACCCTGATGTTGCCATTCACACACTCTTAGCCTGTCCGCCGTTAGTGAGGTGAAGGACGGTATTTTCCGATTAGTTCATCCCAAGCCATGTCACAGATTACAGTGGGGACTCCCGCTTGCCACAACAGACACCCTCAGGAAATACTCATTTATATTTCTACAAGAACCAGAAAACAATCTTCTGGCAACACTGACGGCTGCTTTCTACTAATACCCCGTGGAAATGTTTTTACATAACAATGGAAGAACTTCATGCCAACACTTCACTTGAAACATAAGTCATCCTGTATATTTCTCTGGAAAAAAATTCTCCATACATTCTCCATACATACAACTTATTACGCAACAGCCAAATGACAACCTTTAGGGAACCCCACGGAGCCCTAAGGCTACGTGCTATTAGCCGCAATCAGCTTATGATTACATGGCTACTATTACAGTTGTGAGTGTGATACAGCCATTGGCTTTATGTGGTATATACACAGATGTTACAGAATTTCCGTGTCAAAGACAAAAGGCAGAATACAAAGAAGACACTATGAATATCTGGTATGGATTTATTCAGCAGAAGACAGGGACTTTCAGTATGGCCCAAATTGTAAAGTAATACAACCTGTTTATTTTCTGGCTAAAATAAATCCAGACCCATTGCTTTGCAGAATATTTTTATTCTCTGTCAGGCTTTTGTAGTGGTTTTAACACTTCTCCCCAAACGAGCTTGATGGGCCGAATGGCCCCCTCTCGTTTGTAAATTTCTTATGATGTCTTCTTCAACATTTAGGGCCAAACTTTACATTACGGTTCCTTATTTAGCAATTTAGCAACACTCAAGTACAAATCATAAATGATTTTAGCAGCTACTTGAGATAAAAGATGCAACGCAATTCATTAATTATGAAGAAACATGAGATCAGTGTTACATTTTTTGTTTTATTCATTGTCTGTTCATTCACTGGTTCACAAAGGTTTACAGAATTAACAGATATAGTATCAAATATAGTAACTGTGTGAAATAAAAGATCCGTTACAATTCAATAATGAACAAACATGAGATCGATATATAAGTACATTAATTAACAGAAGTAGTAGGTAAGTAGCGATATGTTCCTACGTCTCCTTTATAATCTGCTTATGGATGCATTGAAGCAGTGTTTCCCAGCTCAGTCCTCGGGGAACCCCAGACAGTCCACGTTTTTGCTTCCTCTCAGTTTCTAGCACACCCATACCAGGTATTCTGTGTTCTTGATTGGCTGGGAGCTGGGAGGGAGCAAAAACGCGGACTGTCAAGGGTTCCCCAAGGACTGTGTTGGGAAACACTGCTTCAAACATCTAGTAGGTAGATAATGATTATGTACACTATAAAGTGATAGTTAGCTAAATTTTATGTTAACACTGACCTCAACGACTTGCTGCTAAGTATATAATCTGTAATTTGCTTTACCTAAGACTAGAAAAGAAAAACAATGACACCTTTCATAGTGGTGTGTAAAAATAAAGGATTTACTGAGTATTCCTGTAATTGAGCTATGGAGGATGTGTAATGAGCACTTCAGGGTAAAGCAAATGTAAATGTAAAAGCAGAGAATTAAGCAAAAAAATAAAAACTATGTTTCTACTGAGTACGGTGCCTGGGCAACAACTGATCACAGGCACCAATACTTTATGAAATGTCTTTGTGCCAAACTTGTAGGCTTAGGATAATCAAACTTTCAATTTTAATGATTTATTGTGTCAATATTTTTTGCAAACAAATCAATAAATAGAAAAATAGAATTAATTCAAATTTAATCACAATCAACAATTAGACATCTCATACAAATATTTGAAGCGTTTTTTAGCATTTTGCTATTTATGTCATGTTCGCATGAATATTATACTGGCTCTTATGATGGAGGGTTACAAGAGGCACGTGCCTGTTGTATTTGAAAAATGTAACATTCTCTCCTTCCATTTCCTTTAGCATTATGACTGCCTTGAAAACCCGCCTGTTACATTTGCATATTCATGAAATATTCATAAACGCGTGACCAGATCTACAACGAAAACTAGTGTTAAAATCGAGGTATGACATAATGTCGTGGGCCCTGGGGATTTCGCTCATTTATTAATTTATTTATTCATCCTTGAGAAATGACAATCGCCGAAACGGCTTATTTTATGTTTAAGCGATGGCCTCAGCGCAGGACACGGTCGCCGACCTTGCCGATAACTCTTCTCGTGGCTTAACTCCCACTTCGAAGAAAGATTTGAAATCACACGCTGGGGAGTTGTAAAGCGGACAGCGTGTCATCCGAGGAAAAAAATGGTCCCCCTTCCAAGAATGCTCTTTACCCTTTTACTTTAAATTATCAACTGGAGTCACACTTGAAAAAACCATCCATCTATTAATATATGTGTCAAAGTCAGGAGGTTAAAGTGCCGAGCGATATCTGCCTATTACTTGTTTTGATAACAGCTTGTCTCTGGGTGGTTTGGACACTTTTGGCACAGTGATTCACCGGGGCAGTGAGCTAGATTAGCATTTGGCTACTTACAGTCAATAAGCAAGGCAAATCAGAATCTCAGGACCTGTGCCTTGTACGTGTGTGTTACCACGGATACCCGCAGTCAGACCAAACATTCGGAAACGCTTTGGGCTCAGGGCTCAGAAACCTTTAGAATGGTCTGAGGCACGTGGCCAATGTGTAAAAGCTGTGAGATTTACCACTATCCCATTTGAGCCAGATAAACCCCAAATTAAGGACCACCATTATTTCATGAATGGCTTCAACACTGCATACATGAACTATCTGGGTTGTGCTCTCATCCAAAGTGCCCTTTGGAAAACTCACACGACTGAGATTTACTGCCTTTGGCATCCCACTGACAGAGAGTGGAAACCGACTGGAATTGTATTTTACTGGGTATTCAACTAGGAAGGCTGATTGAGAAAGATGTACAAGTCAGCTTTTCATCATCCCTGGTGTACCTGAGATAGAAGGATTAATAGTAACTTAAGATACATCAGTTGACTGGTGTTGTTTCAAATATTTCTGGACCAAGAATACAATACTCTGTTTCCAAGATGGAGATCATATAAGAAACTCTTGTCTGAATAGCTAAAATGGCTCATTCCAGATTCACACCAACAGAAAGTCAATCTGTTGTACCTAAAAATAACACTAAATGTCAAGTGCATGAACTGGACATGCAGACTCATTTTTGGAAAGCAGGATATGCAAGTAGCCCCTGATTTTGAAGTGTCATGCAGCAGGATCCATCATAAATATTCCAAAGTTTTACTCATGAATCCCTCATTACCGTTCCCACCCGCCGCAAACAAGGAAGTGCGTCCGACGAAGGCCCGCTGAAGATGGGCCCCCACCCAGACAGTTCGTCCAGCCGCGAAGACGTACGAGGAAGCCATGTACGCGTATTTTAGCCTCTTCTCTCGCTGAAGCGGGGATAAGCAGCAATTGGTGCCATCATCAGCCCTGCTGAAGACGCCATCCCGTTTGATTCCAGGAGCAGAGAGATCCACATGGATGGAAATCATCATCGTCTTTTGCCTACTCCGCCCACCATCCGCACCATAAAAGTAACCTTTGAAATTAGATGCCTTATCTAAATGACTTTCTTGCAGGAAATTGAGATAAAATGCTCAGTTCACTGTCAGCACTCTTGTGATTTTCCTGTCAAACACATACACCCACGCGCGCACACAAATATCAAATCTGTGCAATAAAAAGTTCCTTCTTAAAAATCATTTTTTCTTCCCTTGAGAGGTTTTCATTTTTCATGTGTTGACTGTAATGCAAATATATTTTGACCATTTTAACTGTTATTATTGCATCAGCAAGCTACATGTAAGTCAATTTTGCTGCTATTTTGTCACTAGCATTCCAGCAGTATAAATTATAAACATAACCAGGGCAACATATTTAATTCTGGAAATAAGCATATTTCAAGGCCTATAGAAATGGAGCTTGCTGTCATATCGCACAATACCACTACCATTGGCAACAATTTCTACAATGAACAGGTAACCTCTGAATGTAATTGAGCACCTAATGAATTCTATTGGCAATAATCCCGTACTTGCAGTTATTGTGCATATGTGCATGCAGGATTAACTGCACCCAACACTGGTAAACATGGGCAAGTATCTCGAGTTGCTGGAATGAGGACAGGCAAAGCAACCCTTATTATCTGCTATGCGAAACCGGAAGAAGTAAAGTCATTATTCACTGCAAAAAGAATGCAGGAAAGGGATCAAGAAAAACAGTCATTAAAAGTATAGTTTTACTCTTTTTTTACTCTTTTTTTCCTATATTGTGTGAATATAGAGAAATGGAGCCATGTGGACTAGTGTTAGACAATGTATGTTGATGAAGCAATTAACTTAAAAATTTCCAAACACATCATGACTGCTGATGACCGCATTGAGGTGCTTGAGCAGTTGAACACCAGCCGTCCATCGATCCCTGCGTTCTGCTGGTTTGGAGGCTTCAAAAGCACATTGATACGAAAGTGTCAGTCTACACTGAGGGCTCATGGTGTGAGAAACAGCCTCACCGCTGTTACGTGTGCCCTGATATGTCTCCCAGGCTCTCATTGAGAATAATTCATGAGAGGTTGATAGAGGGCTTGGGGGAGGGGGGGCTGGCATGATCAGGATGCCAAGGTACGTCGCCAGAAGCTAGGATTGCTTTAGCCCATTATCTGTCTCTTGGATCTGTTGGGATGAATTAACTCTCCCTAGGAATTAGCTTTACAGACAAGTGACTTTTTTTTCCGCCTGACACATCACCGTTAGCCTGTTGGGGACAGTTATTCCGTCACACGTCATGTTTACCCTTTGACGCCAAAGGCCGTCGGAGGTCAGCCTAGCACATTCTCCTGAAATGCAGTTCATTGTTCTCTGACATCACAGGGGTCACCCAGAGAAGCAGTAGCTTTTCCTCCTAGCAGGCCTGGGGCTCGTCTGGTTGGCGCACTGAGAGCCAGACGGCGTTTCATGTTCGATTACCGTGACGCTGGTGGCAGGGGGTCGAATATTCCCTCGACGGCTTCTCGGCCCTCCCGCCATTATGCTTTAATGCGAAAAAGAACCACGTGTCAGAACAAAGACGGCCTGACGGCGGCGCCGGGCTCTGTCCACCCATCCTCTTTCAATACCTCCTTATTCAGATTCAGTGCATCTCATAAGGAGCCAGTTTCGGAAAAGGCCTATGGAGAAAGCAGGGTTCAGCCTGAACAGAATTCCAGGCCATCAGCAGTCTTCATCACTTATTCAATTCACCTGAACTTCGTGTCTTTACACTGCGGGATATTAACTGCCTGACCAGCGTACCGTTGTTCTCCTCAAATGGATTTGAGAAATGCAAATACTCCCCATGATTAGAGCCTTTTAAATTATGCCAGAATATATAATCTCATCTCATTTCCCTGCTGCCCTTCCTGGTTAGGGTCACAGGGAGAGTACGTAATACTAAATTTATAAGCACAAAGTGTGTTTAGAAAATGAAGTGACCTGCGCGTGTTTTTCCCCAGGGCCGCATACGCCGCAAGCGGGGGGCTGTGTGCGTGCAAGCAGTCCTGTCGGAAACATGCACTGTGTTCAGCTCCTAGTTATTAAATAAAAAAATATGCTGATGTCAAACATTCATAAATTATAAGCCCTTCTTTTCAGGGGGGGGGGCATCAAGGCATGCGCAGACCTGCACTCAGGATGAAAAACAGCCAGGATAAATCTGAAATGACATTAACCTTTTTCAAAGAACACAGAGCTGACAAGACCAATAATGATTCATGAATGGACTCTAGCAACTATAATTATGGCCTCTGTAATTTAAAGGCACAGGATTCAAAATATAGTGCATTTTTATTTCGTTAGCTTCATCCACTCTGTTATCAGGTGTAGGTATATTCATAATATCTCCCAATAATAATGAACGAGATGTTGATAATTATGATAATCAACAGGAGCTCCACTGTAATTACTCAGTTTGTAAAATACTTTTTATGTTTGGGAGTATAACCCCAGATCGGAAAACAAGCAGTGTGTTAGACGGATTACATCTCTTTGTAGGTCTCCTCCGCAATACAGAGGGCCTGATTTTTAAATGATCTTTCAGCTGTCTGCCGAGGTTTTAATTTTACAATATGAGAACATATAAGCATATTAAATATTATAAACCTGAAGACTATCCTGCTTATTTGGACTGAAGTGATGGTAAAATGTTTTCTAGTGCTGACTTGCATGACTCAAACAGCAGCATCTTTGCTGCATAAGCCTGGTTTATAGACTAACTGGACGTACTTGTGCTGCTGAATCAGAAATAGCATAAAATGCGTCAGGGTTGATCCACATATTGTCCTTAGACACCTTCACTCAAGATCAAAGAGGCTTTGCACTTAAATCTTTAGTTACCACCGAAATCGATATCCATGGCCAGTCCATAATGATAGAAATGTCACTGACAGTTCATAATCAGCCATGAGAGTTTTGTGTGTTGTTAAAGCCTATTTTTGAACTGAATAAATTCAACTCCTTTTATCACCGATCTTGCATTTCTTTTTAATTGCGGTTATGATCATAGCAGGGTGAGTCATTGTCAGTGATATCAGACACCACCATCGCTCCAGTGTAACCCTTAAATCCAGAGACGTCTGCACAGCTGCAGGTCTGTCACCCGGAGGGTGGGTCGTGAGGGTCACCCGATCCCAATTTCCATCTGCAGTGAAATCGACTCTGCATCCGCCCCCCCCCTCCCCCATCTTGTACATGTATGTCATCTCCTCCAGGGCTTCAGGGGAAGCAGCTGCACGTCAACAGCGAGACCTGTCCCAATCCACGTCCGTGGTCTGTATTCTTCTCACCTTCGAAGAGGCGCTTAGACTAGATTCCTATTTAAAAAAACACAAACACTTTGAAAGTCTAAAGTCACAAGACGTGATTATCCTTTAGATGGAGATCCTTTAAGAGTGCCGCCACTAAGATTACAGTTTATGCAATGGCACAATTTAGCTTCGTCGAAATATAACAATTTAGTCTAGCATCCGTGAGAAGAACGTCACATCACGGGATAAATAAATCGCTATGCAAAATGGGAAAGTAAGCTAATGTATATGATCAGAGGAGTCATAAAAAGCAAATCGTCTCGGAGCACACAAGCATTCAGAGATAAGACAGCACTATTGGGCTCGGCAGTGAGAGCAGTACCCTGTACCTGAGTCCCTACTTCCAGTGTTATAATGGTGTCTGAATACTAAGGTATAGGTCAAGACAGACTGACTTGTACTCCGTAGCTAATATTTTTCCTCTTCCATCAACACTAAATTGATTTCTGTATGTCTTTTCCTGGGTCTGAATATTAACATAATAATGAGATGTCTAGCGGTTAGTGACACAACTACTTCTCTTATTAAATGCTATATTAAAATGAAGGTAAAATTAAAAATAAGCCAAATATATATTTTTTTAATATAATGTTTATATTATTCACCTGTGACTTCTTAATTAAAGGAGAATAACTGTAAAGATTTCATAAAAGATGACATAGTCTGTGGGTCTCTATTGATGACCATGTGAATTCGGGGGTGTATACAGGGGCTGGGCCACAGGAGCACTGGCCCCAGCTGAAATCTGATTGGCCCCCGGAGTGGCCCCACCCCAGTCATTCACCAACGGAAAACAAATCATTGACTTATGATAAAGTTGCCCCCTCTATATATATTATGACCCCTCTTACGTCCCTACCTTAAAACAATCTGAGAATCAGCCCTGAAATGAAGCAGAATTTAGCGAGAGTAAAGAAGGAGGAGTTGTCGAGCTGGATCTAAGCGCTCCTTCTCCGGCTTGACATGCTGTAGGTTGGGCGCTGAGGGGAAGGCTGGGCTGTGAAACTGTATCCCAAACTAGAGCTCAAACTCGATAATTTCATATGCCGTTCCTGATATTTACTGTGGTAGGAACACACCAAATAACCCTTACTTAAGTAATAAAAAAAAACTTTTCTTACATCTCAGTTCCTGGCATGTGAATCAAAGCCGTTAATTGGCAGTTTTTACGCAACCCTAAGATTACGACTAGTCTTTACATTTTCATACCACCATGGAATCATGAAAGGGAGGTAATTTGTCCTTCACACGGTAGAAACACTCTTAAAAACTTCACACTTCATAGACATCAGATACAATCAGAGAAAAAGCAAGTCATATTTTCCAGCAACAAACATTCTGTAGCCTTTTCTGTGGGTGTAGGTGTTGCTTAGGTGTTGTAAGCCGATTGGGGATAAAGAAGACCCAACCACGTCCTAGCCACCGCTTACATAAGAACATAAGAAATTTACAAACGAGAGGAGGCCATTCGGCCCATCAAGCTCGTTTGGGGAGAACTTAACT
>JAODJU010000014.1:10586463-10608576 GCA_026776725.1 Gnathonemus echidnorhynchus
TGGGGTCTTACCAAGGAATTATATAAATGTAACATCACCTCCCTTGACTTAAACTCCACACACCTAGAGATATAACCTAACATTCTATTGGCCCTTTTTTATTGCTTCCCCACACTGGCGAGAGTGGGACATGGAAGCATCAACTGAATGAAATTCCTAGAAAATCACTTACTCCGAAGACAGGGGGGGTGAGAACCACTGCTTTATGATTGGCTGATTGAGAGGTCATCCCAAAAACCTGCACACGCACCGGCACTCCATGGATCAGGATCCCCACCCCTGACCTAGACAATGCATGGTTCACAAAATACAAAATATACTGCACGTTTCAGGTATAAGCAGAGTATAGCTCAGCAGGTCAGGATGCTATACCAGAAATCAGAAGGTTACCAGTTTGAATCCCAGGGCTGGCAGAATGATTTCACCTTTGGGCCCCTGAGCAAAGCTCATAACCTCCACTTGTTCTAAGGACTGTCCAGTGAAAACCCTCCTCTAATCTCAGAAATAATAAGCATTGCAACTTGTAATAATGCTTGGCCACCTGCCGGATAAAGGTAGAGAAACTACATCCATTTTATTTATCTTCCACTAAGCCAAAAGTTGATAGGCATTGCAGAGGGGTACAACTTTGTACCGCAGAATGTTTCCTCTTTTTTACCACTAAAAATGGGGTTTGCTGCATAACAAAAGTGTATGAAAATGGCGCGTTTCCCTTGGCTTTCAGACCCTACGCTTCCATTCACTTTTAGCAAAAAGAGAATCACGACAAAAGATCGACTCTAAATATGAATCCTCTGGAAACACAATATGCGCCAAGAAATAAAAGAGACAGAGGTGCCTTTGGCAGAGAGAGATATAATCAGTGAAAGTGACAGCATTCTAGAGGAAGGGCCAGATGGCGATAAGTTCCCGAGATGCAGGGATCTTCCCTAGCAAGCTGGGGACGTCATTAGACAAGAGAAGAAACATGCAGAAATACATTTACATGTTTTTATCCAAAGCAATGCAATTCAGAATGTTGGGTCAGCCAGTCCTTGGAGAAATTGGGGTTATGGGCCTTGCTCAAGGGCCCAAGAGTGAAACTGCTCTCCATTTTATCTTTTATCTTTATAAAGAAATGCAATACTAAAAGACATTTTGGCATTACTAGCAGGTAGCAGGTCCACCTCCGAATCCCCATTCCACCCAGCTGACCTGATTTAAACTCTAACAAACTGATCAGTGTAATCAGGGACAGCTGGTTTTCATTGCCTGGATTGTTTATAAGCACAGGAATGGTGATCAGTCACCATGGTAATGCGAGAGCTCTTCTGTACCCAGAGAAGTGCCATTTCGCTACCTCCCGCCAACTACAGAAACACTTCATGTTGTTTTTCAGTCATACTCTGTCAAAAATGATGATTTAAAAGGTGCTATTGAAATGTTTCATTCTGGTGTTTTTCCACATGTGAAATTCATTTTGGGACAATGTGCTGTGATTACCCCCTTCCAAACTATTGACGAAGTATGGGACAAAATTATTCACCCACACATTTAAGGAGCTTTCATTGTACTTTGCACAGCGAGCTTATCTTCAGAATCCCCTTACAGGCTGTAAAACTTCCTCAGTTCACTTCTATGTAAATGTTTCCCCCTTTGCACAGCTGAATAGCCATGAAACCTGAGAAGACCCCATAACTGTACTGAGCTCATTCATACCCTGTGACCAAAGTTCAGGAAGAAAGTTAGAATAAACAAATAATGAAAACCGTCTCGAGTCCTACACACAAATATCATTCGCCAAAGTAGTTTTTTTAGGTATGAAAGAAAAAATTCCCAACCAAACTAACCATATCCAATCAGGATGAAAACATCTCCCTCCAAAAACCATTTCATGTTGGATTGAGAATGATGACAAATTTTTGATCTGCTGAGGCCAAGACTTGGAAAACAGGCATTAAGCCTGCGGTTTGGCAAAATGCACACATTATGTTACATTTTCCAGAAAAACTCAAGATTTTTAGTCAAAAAAGGTCACACTAAAGATTCACATTGCCATTACTAATCGAAAGTATTGTCGAACAAAATATTGCGGGTATTATTCTGTAATGTTTTCCTTTAAGCACACAGATTCACTCACTGCGACTGCCAGACAGACACACAAACAGGATACAGAGGGAATTATCCAGGTATTTGCCAGTACTGACTAGATAGAAGGTTATATTTAAGCAATTTTACAGCTGAGTGACAAGGTTACTCTAAGTGATTGATATCACAAAGTACGTAAAGACTAGCACAACTTCTTGTAAATAAACCCTAATTCATCATTTATTGAACAAAGCAGGTTGTAGCAGTCTACGATAATGCAAAGTATTGTATAATGTATGTATAAACACCCAAATATATTTTTATTAGTTGTTCAGCTATAATTCATGTGTTTGAATAAAAAAAAAAAACGAGAGACCTGTCTTGTAACCTATACGATTCAAGACTCAGTGTTTATATAAAGATCTAATTCACTGGTGTAAATGGAACTCATTTTATCGCATATATTCTCCACTACAACCAGAGGAAAAATACATGCAAGGATAGAAAAGTTTCCAAGGTTGAGAATTTTACTTAAGGCTATTTTGAAAATAGACCTTATATTATTATTATTATTATTATTAGTAGTAGTAGTAGTAGTAGTAGAATTTTATATCACTTAGGATAATTTGTTTGATACATTTATATAATTTGTATCAGTTTATATTATTTTATATCACCTGCAGACAAGGGCAATCTACGTGATTAACAAAAATAAATCTCATGGATGAATCTTACACTACTGGGGGTGCTCCCCTTTGTTGATACTAACAGTGGTAAATAGTATCATACTGTATTTACAGTGTTACCTTAACATGAATAAAAACTGAAATATAAACACCAGAGGTGTTGGAGGAGGACGGATACCCTGGAAGATTCAGGGGACCCTATAATATCTAAAATAATATGGAAAAATTGGGTAGAGGCCCAAGGTGATGTGAGGGACACTCCTGCACAGAACTCAGCTATAACCCAAAATATTACGCATAACTCATTATTATGTCGATTTCTATTGTTTTCATTGGTTAAAAAATTCTCATGAAAGAAACATGTGATACCAGCAATATGTGGTAGAGTCTCCAGGGATTAGCCTTAGAGGGAAGCCCATAAAACTGTTACTTTGTGAGGTCTTTATTCATTCTCTTTGAAAGCAATGGGACTTCCTCCTATTTAGAAATGTTATTGAGTGCTCAAAGTAACACTCACTGCTACCATTAAAAGGCACTAAACAACAGATATAGAGTTACAACAGCAAGAGAGAGAATGTGCGATGTTTCCCATGTAGAGTGCGTATGCTATTAAAAAGGTTAGTCCTTTTGCTTCTCTTCTGTTTTCCGCATGTTAAATAGAAATAATATTTAAATTCTAAATGATTGATGTCCAAATGATTCAAAGATGGTATTGTGAGATTTGCATGGCAAAGAGAACCACGTGACATAGCAAACTGGTTATGCTTGACTATTAGGTTACGGAACTAAGGCAGGAAATTGATCAGTTTCATGAGACTGGAAGATGAGAAGGAAGGTTAAACAAACAAACAAACAAACAAGCACAATTTCACATGACGAAAGCATGCAACTCAGGGAGGGGGGGGGGGGGGGGCAGCAGGGAAGGGAATAAAACAAAATGTAGGTGTTGGATTGGCCCCGGGGAAGGTAAATAACAAAATGAGGACACAAGAGGATTTAATGAAAATAATAGGAGTCCCCCACCCTACCCCCGAATCTGGCCCCCATGCCGTGCTGTTTAATTACATACATTTATTTTAAGTCTATGCAGTCAAATGCAAAGGTGTTTTATGGTGACAAACCCTGTGTATGAAAATGCCCACTGACCTGGGAGAGAAACCCCGACCGGGGACACTGTTCAGGAGGTGTCACTGCATCGCAGTTCATCATGACAAAGAGCCAGTGGCTCTTCGGGGTCTTTCACAAGCAGTGAAGTACAAACTCCATACACATAAACATGGTTGCTTTTCACTGAGACTTATACTGACACGTGAATTTCTGTGTAACATGATGTGTTATGAGGCATCGGCCATTTTACATTACGCTGAACTCTAAACAAAGTCTACTTAATGATATGGGGCTTACTGAGCACTGTGTGAAAATGTTTAACAATGGCTTGTGACCCTGTCCCACATAAGTGCTTGGGAGATGAATGTATGGATGGATTTAATGCTGCAGAAGTTATATGCAGCTGGCCTCAAAGGGATTTTGGTTAAACCACTAATTGGCTCTAATTAAACCGATTAATTGTTTCAAGCATTTGGAACATGCACATGGACTGTAATTTGGTCTCCTATAGTTGATTAAACATACTACATCGTAATTATCCCCGGATGTATGTTCAAGTTCTGCTCTTTTGTGATCAAAGTGATCTGAGACCAGGAAATGTGATGTAAAAAATACATCCCTATTTTCGTAAGCAGAGTGACACAAACAGATTAAAGTTATCTATAAGTGTTTTTACCAGGGAAACAAACATTTATTAAAACACTGAAATATACTGATGGGGTTTTGTTGCATTGCATTTGAAATGAATTGCATCATAGTGTAATATAGAATATAATTAAAGGAAAATAAAAAAAAGAGAAAATAAGAGAGAAAATAAAGAATCTCAGGATATTTATTTGTTTATTTGGGGAGGCTGACTATGTTGAAAAGCATAACCTTAGACTGGATGATTTTTAAGGAAACTGCCTCGATCTCATACTTCAGCGCAAAGTATTGATGTGGCCCATTATATTTTACAATTGCTCGGTCAATTCTCGCAGCAATCAACTCATGCTTGCATGGTGGCATACTTTCAGAAATTACACTTTAATTTGCTGCCACCGTATTTGACCACAGGGTTCTTATGTCAAGTTGACGAATCAAAACGAGAGCTTTTGGTGCAATGCACCACAGGACTGGCGTCAGAATCTGATCAGAGTGTCGGACCATTCAAACAAAACTGCTACAGTTATTGATTCTTTTTCCTACAGCTTGTCCTTCAATTAACCAACTTACCTTTTTCTATAATTGATTTTCTTCATATTCTACATTAACCATGAGCAACCTAGTGGGAAATATCACCAAGTTCAAAATCAACGAAAAATGCGCTCCATAATGGAAATCTACCAAGTTTTTATTTTCAAATGATAAATGATACTAAAAATAGAAATGAAAATTAATGCATGACAGTTTTACTATTCAAACTAAATTTAGTAATTGAAGGGCTGTATAAAGCATTTTAATTTAATAGGAGGCTGTAAAACAATATAGCATACCAGCTAATGCTTCTCGCAATAAGATTTTCTCGAGAATGAAATGGCTGAGGAAAAGGGACATGAGTACTATACGACTTATTTTATTGCAGAAAAACTTTTCCCTTGCCAGAGAATTGATTCTTCTCCTGGGTAAAAAGAGGACTCTTGTTATATATTACCCCAGCAGAATGTGAACCTGCATGGCTCAGTGCATCCTATCATCATTCCACCCCCTAATGAGACGTTGTTTGTAGGCAGATGAAATTAAATTGTAGGCTTCACTGGTTTCAACAACAGGTGTTATTCGTATAAAACTGAGGAAGATAGGGAAGACGCTGCCCCCGCCTCCTAGAGGTTAACTCTTTGTGTGCTCTCCTCATGTTGGATTGACGGCATGCAGCATAGCGATATTTTAAATATAGCATGTATCTTTAAAATGTTGCATCAACCACCGGTTTTTATTAAACATCGAACAACTTAATTACAGCAAAAGCTATGGCATTGCAATCAAAACCAAGGTCTTTCTATCTGACTAGATAGATAGATAGATAGATAGATAGATAGATAGATAGATAGATAGACAAAACACATGGGAGCCAAATAAAGGAGCAGAGGGTGTATATGAGACAAATGAATGATTTATTATAATGTGGGTCACAGAAATATAATAAAATGTCTCTAAGTTTGTTGTCCAAGGATGACTGACATAAATAATGAAAGCATGTAAACAGTATGTTACTTGTTACTACCTTACAATTCCCCAACTAAATGCTGCTAAAATAGCTGCATAAATAGGTCATTGGTAATGATTGTGTTAAGGGAGAAAAATGATAGCAAAAATATCTGTGTTGAATGAGCCCAAAACATGCCTGTGGAGAAATCAGCATCTTAAAACCATAGTATGTCTGTGATGGACTGAAAGGTACCCCATTTTTTAAGCTGCCCTGCACTAGAGCAGGAAATGTAAGCTGCCGTTTTTGCTAATTTTTCTTTTTTTTCTGTAAGAAATATGTAAAGAAATTTTCTTATATACAGTGAATAAAGAAACTTATTATTATTATATTATTATTATTATTGTTTGCCTGTTTAAATAAGTATGTTTAATGAACATAGGAGGAGTGGTGCTCCGATATGAAGGCAGTGTGTCAGTTTTGACTGTAGCATCAATTCTGTATTTAATTAAACTAGCAGATTGTACAAGTACACATTTGACCATGTCGAGTCTAACTGTTTTACTCTGCATAATTATATGGGGATAATTATTATATGAAAGCCAAAGCACTTAGATTTATAGGACACCATTATCCAGAGGATGTGAATAAGGTTAAATAATTAATTTGTAATTAACTGAATAATAAAACACTTACCCATATACTTTTTCAGTATAAGTATGTTGACAAGTATTTAATCAATGGTTTCATATGCCACTTTCATCATACCTGCTTGAGTATGCTTGAAACAACATGAATCACATGAAAATTCCCTGCCTTGCTGTCCACAGCTGAAAATCCATTATGGAAGGAAGTACAGAGTTCACAAAAGACAATTAAACATGTGAATGGGGGGGGGGCGATCTGCCTTCTAAGGAGTTTTTTCTGTGGCTCGATGCTGGCTCAGTGTTTGTCAAAGAGCCCCTTTGGCGATTTAGCTCGTTATTTAGTTAATTAAATTTGTGCAAAAGGGCTTATCAAAACAGCATATAAAATAATTGTTTTAAGGCTTTATATACATTGATTTATTCAACAAACACTCTGTCAGAAGAGATGTGCAAGTGAGAAAAGATGCAGCTCAGTGAGCAGGGTCAGCCTCCATCAGGGGCCCTAAGGTAGATAGGGTTAAGGGTCATGCTCTAGGGCCCAACTGAGATACAATTACCAGGGAGCTCACACCAACACCCTTCCAGATACAAACCGAGTTCTATCATCCACTGAGCTATGCACCATTTATTGACCAACCTTTAAATATTCAACGGTATTTTGTTTCTATTTAGCGAGATGCTAAAAATCTTTGATATGTTTTGAAGAAGGGGATATATTGTAAAGTATGTAAACAAGTGTAGCTGTATTCAGTGGTGGGGATCACTTCTATTCTTGTGAGAAATAAAATGGTTTAATAGCCTCTATGCATGTTAATGATATTTCCTTCATCTTTAACACACCATTGCACAGATATTGAAACCATTCATTTCAGTGATAGAATAAAGCCCTGCAGAGCATTATATATGAATATAACATATCTGACAGTTCATATTGTCTTAATGAATTTGCAGCTAAACTGCCACTGATCTTTTTAAGCAGACTTTATCCGGCATTTTACCTCTTTATTCCCTATTTCAGCTGGAAAAATTGAGCATTATTTGATAATTGCTTTAATAATGTGCTGCTGTGAGCTTAGTGAGGATATAAACACATCCTATTAAAAATAACAGCTACCCCCTGCAACTTGCGATAAAGCCAGCCCAGAAATGGTACAAGAGATCATGTACATCGATGACCTACATGACCTCAGAATCTCCCCCCCCCCCCGAAATCTAACAGACTTGAATGCATTAAATACATTATATGCTCGTTCTATTGCAAAATTCCCTGGTTCTTCTGATAACATGCACGCCTTGATTACATCTTGGTGAGCAATACAAGGACATTATGTTGCACTGAGAAATGCATTTGATCAATATCAGACATGCATTAACCTGTCCGGGTTTTCTGCGGAAAATGTGCTTATAGGAAACAGGTCACTAGCTTTTTTTTGCTATTTTCCCCTCCATAAATTCAGCAAAATGTATTATCTATCCCTGCGGAAAATGTAAATGAAAGCAGAAGGCAACCATCTAGCTGCATACGCATATTTACCAAAATGAACAGGCGATATCTAGGCTTGGACTTCTGGTGAAAAGCAGCTTAATGACAGAACAAGTGTACTGCACAGAGGCATTATTTCAATTTGCTTCCATCCCAGTACATTCAAGGGGATGAGACAATGACTATCGGTATTAAGGACTGGAACTGGTTGTTTCAAAGCAGAACGGCCTGTGGAATTCAGCTCAGCCACATTATCAGTAACAGCAGCCTTAAAAAAGGACTTAAAAAAGCTCCACCACCAGCCGTATGTGCTCTTATGTTTCTATATCAGTGTTAAGTAAATCACATTTTTTTGTATCTGGAAGTAAATTAGCAGCACTTGGATTAAAGGTGATCCGTCATCCTCCGGATCCTGATTATTTCAATCATGAAAGGCAGACATACATCATTTACATCACTTTTTTCGGGCTGCCAAACCAATCCATTATCCTTTAAATCAAATGAAGTCATACCCCCGTACCAGCTTCTGCAAATCATTATGCTCCAGTGTTGCCATGTTTGTAAACAGTATTGGGGTTACGGAGCGGGAGGGTAATTTAATAATTTAATCATGAAAGTGGGCTTGCCATATGGTTCACTCAAGGCTGGGTAAAAACCCATTTCAGACTGAATGTCAGATAACTTTGTTTCCGCAGCCTTGTAGAGTATTATTTATGTCCCAAGTCAAATACTGAATCTGTAAAGGTTAATCAGGAATATATTGATTTCAATACAGGGCATTCTTAACTTTTTTTTGCGCCGTGAGGCTTGCTTAGGCCCTTGGGGTAACATTGTGGTTCTGCTGCAATTTCACGCGATAGGTGCGTGTCAGTCTGGCAGGAACTCATCATTAGTAATGGGGCTTGGCTTATTTGTGTTTTTTAATCTTTTTTTCTTCAAGGACCCTGAGGTAACCATTACATTCAATATGCAACAGCAAATTTCTGGAGCTGTGTGCTGTGAAACAGATAGCTGAGTATTTCCTAGAACCTTTACTAAAAACAGACCTGAATTCAGACTGGATGCAAATGGAAATTAGCTAAACAATAGTAATATAAAGAAAAATAAAAACGAAAATTGTAAATGGATTCTAAAATGCAAACAAGTTGTCCAACTTTGTTCATGAATTTGACTATTCACTAGGAGTAAAAATATCCATCCATCCATTTTCCAACCCGCTTATCCTTCTGGGTCACGGGGGGTCCGGAGCCTATCCCAGAAGCTACAGGCACGAGGCGGGGACACTCACACACCATTCACTCACACACCAGTCACTCACACACCAGTCACTCACACATGCACACCTATGGGCAATTTGGGAACTCCAATTAACCCCAGCATGTCTTTGGACTGTGGGGGGACACCGGAGTACCTGGAGGAAACGAGTAAAAATATATATTTATATATTTGTATTTATGAATATGTATATTGAAGCCATAGCAGGGATTAAAAAGGTAGACGGTCAAAAATGTAACAATACTGAACGTATGTAGAGTATTGAAAAAACACACCCTGGGCCTGTATCACAAAGCTGGATTTCTTGTGTAGCTGGGTAGCTTGTCAGATTTAACATAGTCTGGCCTAAATGTAAGTGAATGAAGGGGAAGTCATTTAAACTGGGCTACCTTAAATCTGACAAGTTATCCAGCTAAGCAAGAAATCCTGCTTTGTGATTCAGGCCTCAGAGTAAAATCCATCCATCTTCCCTCCAAGCTCTTATCCTTGTTGGAGTTGGGGGGGATGTAAAGCCCCTCCCAGGCAGCACGGGGCACATGGCAGCTGTACACGCTGGGTAGGATGCCAGTCCATCACAGAGCAAAGTTCATACACACAGAATCACACACCTTGAGCAATGTAAAGACACTGACTGCCTACTTGCAGTTATTTTTTTGGACTGAAGGGGGAGCCCATGCAACCATGGGGAGAATATGTGAAAACCCACACTCATGACAAGATTTTAAAACCCCAATGCTGGAGGTATGTGGCACCAGTCCACCCCACTAAGCTGCCCCTAATCCTCTTTCAGCCACAAAATATGACCTCATACTATGTCAAATAACACAGAACAGCTCCCAATTTTATTGACGCTACACTCCACATTTTGTTTACTCATTTTCTAATGCAAATAAACAAATTAATAAGAAACTAAAACATCACTGTGTAACATGTCGTAGTTGACATACGGTTGCAAATGATTCTCTGGTTTGCTTAGCAAGCAGGGTCTATGCTCCATTCACGCATATGTTAAGTTATTCAGTACTCATTGGTTCTTTCTCCTGTGGCCCCTACAAATAAGTTTCCATTGAGTTTCTTACCATAATGAGTCATTTAGTAGTTCATTCAGGACAGCAGAAGTTCATTCAGAACAGCCGTTCTATTAATTCACCAAGATAGTAGTTTCCCCAGACATGCACTGCATTGAGAGGCCATATTGAAGTAAAAATGATCACCCAGCTGGTCTTTCCGAGCTCACATTCCATTTATTAGAGAAAGAATTTGAGAAATCTGAAAGTACACAGTGTCTTTAAGGTCCATTCATTTCGAAAGATATAACTAAAAAAGCAGATCTGCCAACAAATTTTTCTTCCCTCTGGGGAAATTCAAAATAGTTCCAGGCAGATGATTTTTATTAAAGGCAAAGTATACTGTCTGTGAACCTCTGTTCTTCTCTCTGTTTTTTCTTTTTTTTCTTTGCCACAGGAGCATCTTAAACGCACCGCAGGCTTCCTATGGACATCGTATGAACAGGTGGCAAGCGAAGACAATACAATCAAAGTTAACAGCATCGCTGCTAGTGCGTTTGCCAAGATACGCCGGCAACACGGAACAGTTGTTTACTGCAAAAGTATTTGTTGAATATGTATGGAGGTGTTTTTTTTATTTCCTCCCCTGTGGAATTTAATTGGTTTGTATTTACAGCAACAAGTGAGTTATAGTAGTTATGTAGCGGTTATGAAGGCGTCTTTAGCTGTTAGCATCCTGCAGTAAAATACCATTAAAAGTAAACATTAAATAAACTTAAAGTTTTAAAAAACAAGCCTAACTTGGGAGCACAAAAGGAAAGTTAAAGTAAAGCAAAAGCTAAAATAAAGCAAATATTTATTGTAGTGTGTTTTGCAAATAAAACATTTTCAGTTGCAACAGTTACTAATACAAACTTTCTCCTAGGGATTCACAGTAAAGTAGAACAAACAAATAAACAAACAAACAAACAAACAAATTTATGTTTATATTCACTATATATAGAGCCAGTGTGTGTGTGTATATATATATATAATGGTAGGATATATGATGAATATTATAATATATATGATAGGACAGACAGCAAATTTGTATCTGCTGCACGAAATTCAGGAACCGAAAGAATAAGGAGGGCTTCCAACATGGTGAGCAGAGTGAAGAAACAAGAAATTATAACTCAAACTGGAACATCACTGAGGAGATCCTGAAGTATCTGAACTCATGCCTGATTGGGGACACTATGCCTCAGGCATCAAAATGCATCGGTGGGAGAGCTGTGACATTATCAGCTTATTTCTTTCTTTGTTATGCTACAGTGCTTCACGCTACGATATGCCACTCTGTGATTAGAACAAAATGTTTCATTAAAAGCTGGAGCCAGAGTAAAGTATTAATTTCATAGAAGCAACAGTTTTAATTATTGAATCTGTAACTTCTGTTGTCCGTGGAGAAAAACTGGACTGAAACTGTGACATCTGTTACCTGTGGACAAAAAAGAGTCTTCTAAGCATCTGCAGTCAGTGTTATTCAGGCTGAAGTGACGGCTACTGAGTATTTTCTGCACAACACAAACAAACAATGCCAAGTACAAGCATAACCCGGGAATTAATACTCAGCACCTTGCGGAAAAAAAAGAGTGTGTTTATTTTAAAGTTTTCAATGAACATCGGAAGAACATTGAAGCAGCAAATCATAAATACAGGCTGGAAAATGTATAAACCCTGAGTTTCTGGGGTTTTTCAGTGTGTATTTAGATGGATTTCCATTGTTCTATTCAGGTTTTAGAATAGCAGTCTAATGGGATATGCAAATGTCAGAAACTCTGCATGTTCCAATAAAGATCCGAAAAAATACATCTTTTCCTGGATTCCTTCTGCCTAAATTGGATGGCACCCCTGACAATGCAAATGATTTTGAAAATAATTTCCTAACTTACCCAGATAATGCCAGGATAATTCCAAGAAATGCAAACAACTGTGTCACTCTCACAATCAAAGTGTGTTTGGTTGTCACAGTAGCTGGTCGTTAGCTTATAGCTGTTTAAATCAATAAATCAATTTGGAAAATTCACCACAAGATCACAACTGCAGTTTTTCAACAAACATTAATATATTTACAGGTGGTTGGATATAAAACTCAGTCAGGAGTATGTCTATTGTCCATCTGTTTTCATTCATTTTATCTATGTGAATGTATCAAAACAACAATAACCATAGTCTCTAAAGTAGAATTAAGATGGATGGGCAGTTTACTATGTTTTGATAGCTCAGCTCAGACATTGAACAGTCACTGAGCTGAGGAATTGGCTAGATCAATACTAGGTTCCACTAGGCAACATAAACACCTTATTCAGTAGAAGCACACGCTTCACCAGAAGACCATTTTCAGTTCCCCGAAAAGCAGTTCAGCTATGCTGAAATCTATTGTTAAGAGCTAAGTTCCTGATTTGTGGTCAGATCGAACAGTAGCCTTTTATTGCTGGAATGCTGAAAATAACAAACAAAAAAAAAGACACAGAGAGATATTCTTTTTAACCTTGCAGCAATAAACATATAGCCCAAGAACATTTAACCAATGTCTTAGAGCTCAAATTAGTGATATTCCGAAGCATAATGAGTAGTAATGAAATCTTGCATAGAATTTCAGGATTTCACGGTTTTAACAAGATAAGGTGAGATCAGATATATTAAACCAATAGAAGACCTGACATATTTCTTGAATTTCTTGAAAATATATCTCACAAATATTCTTTTGTGAATGTTTCAGTTATGTACACTATTACACTCCAACCGTAATTGCAACCTTAAACCTATCTCTAACCCTAACGGCAACTCTAACCCTAACTCCAAACCCAATAGAAACCCTAAACTTCACCCTAACTCCAACCCCAATAGCAACCCTACACTTAACCCTAACTCCAACCCCAATAGCAACCCTAAACTTCACCCTAACTCCAACCCCAATAGCAACCCTACACTTAACCCTAACTGCAACCCTAATAGAAACCCTAACCCAAGCTCCAACCGTAACTACTAACTTTATCCCGATCTATAGCTCCGAACTCAACAGCACCACTTTCCCCACCATCCTATCCAAAACCTATGAAGCTTTAGCAGGCTTCTTACGGCTCAATGTTTGTGATTGAACGTGCAGATTGAAATATTGATCACACAGACCATTTTGTTTGCTCGTAGCTGTTTAGGGACATTCCAAAAGCCACTAATGACTACGTTTGAAGTTATGGGCTAAAGCAGATCAATTTCATCTTTACTGTTTGTTGCACAGTCAAACGCGGGGGAGAATGACATCAGTTTTGCCTTATATCTGGTTGTCTCTTGTGCACGGTATAACTGACAAAAGCTTTGCTGCCTCTACGCAGGCAGTTGAAGATGAGTCATTTCTCCTTATCTGAGGTCTACGTGTTTGGTAATACTGGAAGGGAAACCTTTTAAAAGTATTCTTAATTCTTCAGAAACGTAGGTACGTGTCACACGGGGCAAGAGCTACAGCACAGAAGCTTTTTTATGTGAGCACAGGGTGGTAGGTGCAGAGGAAAAAGGTGTAATGACAAGAGAATGCAGGCTGGGTAATGAGTTTTAGAGATAAAGCAAAGCTCTTACTCTGTGACCCCAGATTGCGGGGGTGGCCCTGTTACAGAGACACATCCTGTGTAGATCAGACTAAAATAATGCCATATGGCAGTAGCATTTGATCCTATGGTGTCTTTGTGAGACCTATTGTGCCTGTAATGAATATTTTCAACCTCTCACGGTTTTGGGGAATTATTTGCAGCCGATGGTTGGAGGGATGGAGGGTGGATCTTAGCTGTTATTGCTAATGAATCATCCTGGTTAAATCTACTACATATTTAAGTCAGGCTAAACCACAGATTATCCTTGTCGGAGCGTGTTTGAAATGTACTTACAAAGAATGGCAATATGAGACTGTTTTGATTTACAGTGATATTACATTTTCGAGAGATTCATACGCAAGAACCACTTTTTAAAATGTTGACTATTAATTCTTCCTGTTATGCAAAGGTAGCTAAGTAAGAAATAGACAGCAGACATATGCTTATTTTGTTTAGTCGAATATTCATCAGTACAGAGCACATGGTGCTTAGCAGTCACCAGGATACAGGCCCAAACAAATGGGCAACAGGAAGGGTAGAGAAAAGTTCAGACCAGGGTCTTATTTTAGACTTTCTCACAAACATCAGCCATTTTCAAGAATTTCTTGTTCGTGGACCAAGCCACCGAGTGCTCCGTAACCACCAACCGTGCCTTTACTCTCACCCACAGAAAGTTCTTGTAATGTTCAGTTCAATGGGTCCGTCTTGGAAGTCCTGAATATCTTTTGTGTATAGTGATTCAAAAGTTAATGCTATAGTTACAAAACCCCTGCTTAGAAAATAGACCTCTCCTATGAAAGAATTCGATTCAATTCAATTCAATTTTATTTGAAATTGAAATGTGTCTGTATCAGATGCATTTCATGAAAGTGAAATGCAGTTCTCTCTGTTTGTTTTATTTTTTTTGTATTATTTTTGAAAGAACGGCTTTGGTTCAGTAAGGCATCATCTTTTGATGACATAGGAAGGAAACGACACGTTAGAGCAGTGTTTCCCAAGCTGGTCCTTGGGCCAGTCTGCGTCTTTGCTTCCTCCCAACTGCTTGTCAGGCAGCCCACTTTTTTGCTCCTTACTGGGAGCTCAGAGGCAGCAAAAATGTGGACTGGGGGTCCCTGAGGACCAGGGTGAGAAACACTGCATTAGACAGTTGACATGCAACAGTGATCCTCTTTGATTTCGCAAACATTTCAGGTCCCATGACTGTTTATATTTCACACACTTGGATGAGAATTACCCCCTCCCCCACCCCTGTAACCCTGCCCTAACCCAAGTGACTACCC
Organism: Gnathonemus echidnorhynchus; assembly: GCA_026776725.1. Classification (NCBI taxonomy): domain Eukaryota; kingdom Metazoa; phylum Chordata; class Actinopteri; order Osteoglossiformes; family Mormyridae; genus Gnathonemus; species Gnathonemus echidnorhynchus. The sequence goes on from JAODJU010000014.1 coordinate 10,601,770, forward strand.
GACATCCTCTGTGCCAGCATAACAAATAAGATTTAGTTTCTATGGAAATTGCCATTGCTCATCTTAACAATTAACTTGAAGCCTCAGATGAAAATATTAAAACATCAAGAATGTCTACTAAATTACTATGGGGGTGTTTATAACACAGTTTTTAAAATATAAATGAAGAACATTCACTTTTATTCACAATCCTGGTAATAATTGAGATTGAATTATGATTGATAAAGGTTATATTATCACTGGAAATGCCTGGAATACCTAAATAGGGGCAGTGAGCTAAATCTCTGTGCCCGTGATGGAAAAGGCACCAGTCTGAACCCTGGTCCCATGAGCAGGGCCCTTAACCCCCCCAGCTCCAGGGATGCCGCATGTTAGCTGACCCTGCTCTGTGACTCCCCAGGCTATGGAGAGCAAGATGGGCTTAGTGAAGAGAAGCATTCCAAAGTACTTGTGCAAATGACAAATAAGGGATTTATCATTACCTTACGATTGGCTTTTACATTTTTCCATCCTACAAACTTAGACCAAAAAATGAAAAGGTTGACAGAGAAAATGCAGAGTGGCACCCCTGAATGTGCCAGTTTGAGTCAAACTTTGACCCCTGAATTAATCTTACTGTGACAGAGCTTTTGGCAGTACCCGAACAACAGCCAGGGAAATGAAAGCTTCCCTTAATCCTTGGATTTTATGTTCTAATAAAAGCTTTTTTAATCCAACCAGCTTGTTTTATATAGTGCAAAACAAACTGGCTGTGAAGTTTAATTTTCACCTGCAAAGCATTTGCTCTGCATAGTTTTGCCACACCCTTACACATTTTCCCCATTCTGGCTATATCCGTCTTCATAATACTATTGTTAATTCTAGATCTAATCCCATGGCAGATGGATGCATTGCAGTTCCCTTACGTGTTTGGCTTTTAAGACTGGCCGCTGCTGCAAGTTAGCTGGATTCTACCGATCTTCTACCGAAATGACTTTTCAGACAGAATCCATTCTCCTCATTTCAATCCACACTATGGGACAATCTCTTAAATATCTATGACAAGGCAGACATTAGCAACAATTAATTATTGAAATTGTTTATGGATGAACATCAGACAATATTGCTTTGCATGTTATAGAACGTATAACAACATACTACCATTAAACCTCTGGAAGGATTTTTATTGAATGTATGCATATCATAAATTATTTAAGCCATACCACAGTGTAAATTGCTGTTTAAAAAGTACTTTGGGGGGGGGGGAATGAAATATTGAGGGGGCGTTCATATCCCCCCTGAATCCTATACCCCTGCTGGTGGCACATTACCCTCGATCATCCATCTGCATTTGGAAAATGTCCACACAGTGGTCACTAGTCATCCCAAAGACATACAGTGGCATCTGGGATTTTAGTTCAGCCACAGACAGTTGAAAAACAAATCAACAGTGTAATGGTATATGCCCAAGTTGCCCATCACAGTGTAATGACTAGGGGAAAAAAAATCTTAAAACTTTTCTTTATTCCTGATTCTAAATATATCATGTTCAAATTTAGGCATATCCATCCACCGATCTACTGTTTATCCAGTACAAGATTGTGGTGTTAGCCTGATGCTTATCCCAGGGAGTATAACGGCACAAGGCAGGCGAACACTCTGAATGGATACCAGACACATTTATTCCATTACACAGCCTGACCTTTGCTGGCCTCCCAGAACCTCTGCCGTCTAATGATGCTCCATAGTTACTATTGAATGGTAGAAACGTAGTGTGACGACGAGCTACGCAATGCTGGATGATACAGTGCCAGATCAATTCACTCTACTGCCAGTTGTGTGATTCCTCTTCAAATGAAGAGCGATACTGGAGACTCGTTAAAGGGCTTCATAGACAGATGTTTTAATCTTTGACTTTTTAATGCTATAATGTGTATTAGAAATCGATGCTAAGTTGAGGGCCATTTCCTTTGACGCCGAGTAACATTTCTACAACAACAGTATCTCTCTGTTCCCCCAGGGTTTAAAATTACTATTCGGCAATAAATTTATTCACTGCATTTTTAACTGCTGGGTTGTTAAAACAAATAGCTTACAAAACACATCAAACTTTTTACTGGGTAAATTAAAGTGGCATTTAACCATCTGCAAATGCGAGACCCTTTTTTCAGTCCCTGCACATATCCTGTGGTGTTTCCTTGCCGTGTCACCATTCGGTTTTGCAAAGTGATAGTTGGAAAGATATGAAGCCTTTGAAAGGGAAAATAACTGTCATTATTAAAATATGAACTGGACTGGGCTGTGCTTTTCAATGAATTCTGGGCTGTTGAGCAATAGGTCTCTATCATCCCTGCATGAAGTTCCAGGGCTAATGGTAGAAGAGGACAAATATATGGGACAGTTGAGAGTCTGCAGAGGAACTGTCGAGGACCACTGCTGTGAAGGTTAATAAGAGGTGGAACGACATCTTTGTTATGTGTTTAACATACTTCAAAAACCATATGTATCAACCATTTTATGCGTCACTGTCACTGCTCATAAAGACACTCACTTTTAGTTACGAAATTTAGTTTCACTAATTTATGGGGCCAGAGTGATTCAGGGTTATGGATTTTGTCTGAGGGTCCTGCAGCAAGCACTTTCAGGTCATTTAAACCAGCAACCTATGGTTTTGAAACACATTACTCCAGATAGAAGGTGATGGCTTAGGGTAAACCACTTCAGCAAATATAACAAAATATGAACATGATCCGCACACCTCATTTGTCCTGATACAAGAATGCAGAAGCTGTTTAGATACTAGTTTAAATACTCATGGGGCATAATGTCCTGGCATCCTTAGGAGCTTTTCAGTGTGATTGGTTTCCTTCGTCCATTGTTCTCCAATATATAGATAGCCTAGTTGACCCTGCTGTCCTGCCACTATGTGCTGCTATTTTCGATCAACAGGTTGCCGGGAATGTAAAATAAACTCTGTCAACCTTGCATCTTTCAGTGGCCGAATCGATTTTCAGGGATCACCACCCAATTCCGCAACTTCGAGGCAAAACAGAAGAAAAACAAAACAGGAACCAGCTGAAACGCAATGGCTTGTCCATCAGTGAGTCCATCTGCAACCCTATCACTAGTCTCTACTCAGGTGATACGCATCCATTTGAAAAATTGCGTGCAACTGCAGCTGGCCGAAAAAAAAACAACTAAATAATGGAACAGACACTCTCAGCTTTCAGGTACATCGGCACCATCGCAGCAAAGAGGAGGACTGACGGTACGTGCAAGGTCACCATTCCCACTTAGAAAAAGGCAACTTTCTGTGCATTAATGGAAATTTAGAACGTCATGCTTGAAACTTTATGGATGAGAAAATGACCTGCAGAGGCGATCACGACAAATGAGGCTCTGCATGGAGCTATATCGCTAATTTTAAAGCTGCTATTCTGATTAGCCTGAAGATTCTGCCTCAGACAGGAAGCAAAAATGGACAGAAACATAACAGAACATATATTGTTCAACAGATACGCAAAGTAAGCCATGTTGTGGAACTCAGCTACATGCTGGGTTTTATAGCTGTGCCTGTATAGCTGAATTCTTTTAATAACCAAGTGAAGCGCATGCAAAAACATTGCTTGTAGGCTACTCTACCACATGCTCCCCCCCCCCCCGCCTCCGTTTTCACTCAACTTGGACTCAGCTCAGTCATATCACAGGTCTCCCTAGCACCACAAAAACACCCATGTCAACGAAGCAGGTGTGAGGATTAGCACACAGCTTCTGGGACGTGTGTCCTGTCAGCCTCCCACTTGTTGTCGCTCTCCTAGCTTCATCGAGCCAAGAAATGCAGTTGGGGTATAGCTCTATTTGCTATTTTCCACCCACAGTTCCAGACACCTGGAAAGACAAACCATGTCCTCTTGTCACAGACTAATGCACCGCAGGAATGGAAGGGCCTCAATGTAGGATATACATTACTGATCACAGCCTAACCCAGTGTACCATGGGGGAGGCCGGATTTTAGCTTTTTGACCACTAGTTTTCTTGTCACCTTCTTTGAGAAACGGACAAAAAAAGTGAAACGAGCAAGAAACAACAATCAAGCGGCCAGAGGAATTGCAACTTTGTCAGCTCAGGTGGCAAAGTAGAGGTCTTGGTTAATCCTTGCACACAGATGTATTGCAAATACATTTAAGACTAAAAACACTGAATTTTCCGTATGTTACATTTCAGCACATGGACAGGATAAACAGAAAAGCCCTTGGTAGTTTGAGATTAGACAAACATAAACGCACTGAACACACATTCAGTGCGTTAACGTGGTCTGGGCGCTTCATATCTCCAGAGTGTATTTCACTAATCAAACTCCAAATGTCACTCATTACCGGGTCATCACACACTGACATATCCTGTAGGGCCTCCCTTTGACATGTGTCAATCTCTTCCAGCCTGTCATCCCTCTCTAGTGTCAGGATAAGTCTCCAGTGGTCGTTTACTCTGAATAAAGACTGAGCATCCTCGCTGTCCATTGCAGGTGCCAGTGTATGACTGCTGGAGGGAGCAATGCTGCCAGTGCATGACTGCTGGAGGGAGCGATGCTGCCAGTGTATGACTGTCGGAGGCAGCTATCCTGCCAGTGTATGACTGCCGGAGGGAGCGATGCTGCCAGTGTATGACTGTCGGAGGGAGCGATGCTGCCAGTGTATGACTGTCGGAGGGAGCTATCCTGCCAGTGTATGACTGCCGGAGGGAGCGATGCTGCGAGTGTATGACTGCCAGAGGGAGCGATGCTGCCAATGCATGACTGCTGGACGGAGCGATCCTGCCAGTGCATGACTGCTGGAGGGAGCGATCCTGCCAGTGCATGACTGCTGGAGGGAGCGATCCTGCCAGTGTATGACTGCTGGAGGGAGCGATGCTGCCACTGTATGACTGCTGGAGGGAGCGATCCTGCCACTGTATGTCTGCTGGAGGGAGTGATCTTGCCACTGTATGACTGCTGGAGGGAGTGATCTTTCCACTGTATGACTGCTGGAGGGAATGATCTTGCCACTCTATGACTGCTGGAGGGAGTGGTCTTTTCACTGTATGACTGCTGGAGGGAGCGACCCTGGCAGTGTATGACTGCTGAAAGGAGCGATCCTGCCACTGTATGACTGGTGGAGGAAGCGACGCTGCCAGTGTATGACTGCTGGAGGGAGTGATCCTGCCACTGTATGACTGCTGGAGGGAGCGACCATGCCAGTGTATGACTGCTGGAGGGAGCAATGCTGCCAGTGTATGACTGCTGGAGGGAGCGATGCTGCCAGTGTATGACTGCTGGAAGGAGCTTTACTGCCAGTGTATGACTGCTGGAGGGAGCTATCCCCACACAAGTTCAGGGGGAACATTATGGGGTGGTTCTGTCTCCTTTGCAGGCTAAATCAGTGGAGCACATGGTTTGTGGGAAAATTCCTCATGTAGATCATAGGGATTTTACTGCCCATGCATTCCTTTTTCCAGCCTTTAATGAGAACAAATATCTAAACACAGTAATAGTAACTGTAACTGAAACTGTAAATCTGGCAATAAAAGTTACTGAAAATGTAAATGAGTGTGATATTCATAATGAAACTGTAAAAGGATTTTGTTGTCTTTCTAAGTTTATTGACAGTAAATGTTAAACACATGGAACAAGGTTTTTAAAAGGAGTATTAATAAACTTTATAGTGTGTCATAAATGCATGTTCTCTGTTATACAAGAGTAACATAATTACTAATGTACTACTCTGCATTCTTCAGAATTGTTTGTTTGTTATGTGTTTAACATACTTCAAAAACCATATGTATCAACCATTTTATGCGTCACTGTCACTGCTCATAAAGACACTCACTTTTAGTTACGAAATTTAGTTTCACTAATTTATGGGGCCAGAGTGATTCAGGGTTATGGATTTTGTCTGAGGGTCCTGCAGCAAGCACTTTCAGGTCATTTAAACCAGCAACCTATGGTTTTGAAACACATTACTCCAGATAGAAGGTGATGGCTTAGGGTAAACCACTTCAGCAAATATAACAAAATATGAACATGATCCGCACACCTCATTTGTCCTGATTCAAAATTGAATCTAATCATAAAATCTCAATTGGCATATTATTATGCGTTATATTATATATGCAAAATATCTTTTTTTCTACCATATCGAATGTCCAGAAAAAACACAATGAACCCTACTCTTCAAATCCATTCCGTGGCTTCCTCTGAATCGTAATTCATCCCAAGCCAAAGCTTTGTGTGGAACAACAGGTCTTTGCTACAGCATGATTCTCCCTGTCCTGTGGTTAGTGCAGCTTCAGAAATTCCCCGAGTCACCAGAGGACAAAGTCACTCACTCTGTGACTAAGCCTGGGTAATGATGAATGTAATTGGTGGCAGCTGAAACCTAAAAGCACATACTGACAAGAACCAGTGAGATCTTGGTCGACGCTGTTGGTCAGCACACGCTGACAACAGTGTGACAGTTTATTAACCTTTTAAACTAATTATTATAAATGACCAATTGAGTCCTGCACTCGAGTCTCAGCAGGGAAGCTTGTTTCCAGATTTCAGAGTTAAGTTCTTACATTCACTTGCTGTCTTGTTGTGTGTAACCAAGCAATCTTCATGGATACTGTATCTTTTATGAAAAAGTTTAGCCATGCAAATACAGTGGTACCTCGGTTCTCAAACTTAATTCGTTCTGGACTCCGGATCGAATCCTAAAAAGTTCGAGTTCTAATGGAATTTTTCCCATAAGAAATAATGGAAAACCAATTAATTGGTTCCCAGCCCCCCAAAATTACACCTAAATATGTTTT
>JAODJU010000014.1:10613377-10634335 GCA_026776725.1 Gnathonemus echidnorhynchus
AATTTTTTTCGAACTGGTTGGTTCGACTTTTAAGAAATTCGAGTTCTAGTGAGTTCGAGAACTGAGGTACCACTGTACTAGCTATTAGGGCACAGGGTGTCCTAACTCTTTCCTCAGTAGGAATTGGCGTCTTATTAATTTCCTTTTGTTAAATAAATGAATTTGTTTCTTGTTTTTCTTTAGGTGATCTTGGCAATTACATCACCTTCATCTACAGATATAATTTGACAATATTAACATATATTGATATGTTTCTTAATAAAAACTGAAATATTTAATGATGTGTCCTAATTTTTTTGCATGACTGTATGGCTTTTCTACTGAGGCCGGGGCACAGAGACTTAGCCCAGTGAGCCAATCACTAATGAATTTCTCATTTAATTTATTGTTAATGTTTGTTTTGGCTTTGTTTATGTAAATACGTTTTATAACTTGCATTATGCAAAAAAACCAAACTGTGAAAAAAAATGCTATTTAAAAAGTCAAATCTTTATTTTGTATCTGTCATTTAACAACCATTCCTAGTCAGTGCAGAAAAAAGCGATGGTTGCAATTTCAATGACCAAGGGCAGTTTTTGTCATTTAAACTCTACAAAAAAAAAAAACTCATGATCTTACAGCTCGCCAATACTTTTCCAGTGAAGCTTCTGGAAAAGGTTGTGGACATTCATTTTTTGCCGTTTGTTGGTTACTAACAGCAACTACGGCTGCCTGGTGAAACGTCGTTATTCAAATGAAATTGAAATTTTTAAAATATTTACAAATTCGAGAATAGAAATGCAGGTTTAACTTTTTGTTGCCTCATTTTTGTATACTCTTGTGGCCCTTGTTGGTTTATGTAAAATACAGGATGTGCCGCTAGGGGCAGACTGCCGTAAATTAATTGCACAAAAATGCCTGAAACTACTCAGCAAGGAAACAAGTAAAATAATGTGTGAATTAAAAGAAGAACACGTGATACAGTGACTGACAAAAACCTGAACAATGAATAAAAATCAATCGTAAAGGCAGTTTGCGAAAATGCATGTTTGTGTATGCATAAATCTATATCAATACCATTTTATTTGTACCACTGCAAATGAGAAAAGCCTGCTAGTTTAATAGACTCAGTGCTTTCCAGGTTCCATATCCGAGCTAATTTTAAAAAATCCATGTACATTTTTAATACCTCAATCTTGAATGTGCCAGAAAATTTTTTCTTATGTTTTTTTCTAAAGTGGTTCCCTTAGCCAAAGTTATGCAGAAAAGACTCTCTGGAAAGTGACGCATCCGTTGGAATTGAAAGTGGCATTATGAACACTACCATAGGGGGGCAGTGATGAGCAAACCTCTTATGGCAGGTGTGTTGGGCAGGGCCGTCCTTATCTGCAGCTTCCGCTGCAAACAAACCTCTATGTATTCATATTACTTGAGTACAAAAACTTACAACATTCATATACTATATACAATTGATTCAGTTGACTCCGAATGGTTCCGACATGGACTTCTTTATTCAGTGTAGCCCTCAAGAATATACGACAGGGAGATGTGTGTGAGATAGGTGTGGGCAGAAATGGGTTTTGACCACACAGTCACTAGAGACCCATGCAGATCAAGACCATTCCTCTTTCACAACGCCAGAACATCAATCTTAGTCCTAATCCTCTGTAATTTTGAAAATGCAGCCTCTGTTGATGTAATTTACACATTATTGACTGTGGTCAATGTTGATGACACTGCAGGCTGCACAAAAGTGTTTGTTCTCTTTAGAGTTTACCTGGATCATTAGTACTTAGTACTGAAGTTTTGATCAGAGAAGAAAGTTAGTTAAAAACATTGCACTTCTGGCTATATCTGGCCTCCAATTTGCTCACCTTTCATCAGAAGATGCCATGTGAATCTTATGAGTATGATTGCTCTGTAATTAACATTCCTGTTTTGTTGGTTCAGAGTGTTTGGTAATTAAGTCGATTCAAGCGCCATTAGGCGACATTGACTCTTGGCAATTATGCACCATTTTCAGATGCAACTCTTCATTAAAAGGAGATGCACAAATTGTTTGTGGTTGAACCAAGTGAGAGTGATGTCAGGAAAGAGACATTCGATCATATTAATCACTATGTTCATGGTGTAATTATGTAAAAATGCAGATTGTATAAAAAGTCAGAATGTCAGAGGGGGAAAAAGTATCAGAAAAGCATAAGTGTATAAGTGAAAACCTGAGAGACCAAAATTCTGAATACAAGGTTAAATATAAAATGAATGCAGATTGGATTGCTGTACTCCAAGCTTGAAAACATCTGATTTTTAAGGACATAAAGGGATCGTGTCATGGAATCAGGAAGGTTGGAAGTTAAACTGACATAATACACTGTTAGAAGCCACAGGAATGGTGCTTAACAAGAAATGTTGCTCAAACTTTTTACTGCCAATAAAAGGAACATTAAAAAGTCATTTCAGAGGGCGAGTAACGAACTCAAAGGCTTGGTGTCCTCAGTGTTTATCCCCAGGGTTGAAGTTTAGCTCTGTAACTTTAATGAAGACGATGTACAAATGTTCCTTCTTTGATTTGTTTTACTGTGGTAGTCTTCTTATGCCTTTTGGCAAAAAAAAAAAATAATAATAATAATAATAAAAATAGTGTTATGTTCATCAAGCAATAGCTTAGTGGCGACTTCATGAATATTTCTCCTAAAAGACAATCAGTTGTCAGTTGCTAATGATGATACAAAAGAACTTCAGTACAGTCTATCAATTGTTCTGAATTTCAGCACTGTGCTCAAAACATCTTCATGTGCCTATGGATTGCTGTTTTTTGCTCTTTGTAGTCATGTCCCCCCGGTCCTTCACCCCACCTTTTAGGTTCAAACGTTTAATAAACGACGTTCCTTTCACACAAACACACTCTCACTGAACATTACTAAGATGTGTCTCCTAAACAGGCCTGGACAAACATGACAACCTTCACCTCCAGATATTGCCCCTATACGTATTTGATTCAGTTGACTCCACATGATTCCAATACATACATTCAATCCAATACATACATTCAACTAACAGTAGATAATATCTCTCTTTTTAGTTCAAGAATCAGTGTGATATAGAGGACTGTTGCCGCTTTGATATCCAAAGTTCTCCAGCCATGTCTACAGACCTGGAAGCACAGCCTGATGTGGGACATGGGTAAGAGCAGTTGGAGCCCTAGGTACAGACAGTCTATCTGAGTACTCCAGTAATATGGACACAGAAACACAGTGCCTAGATCCGCTCTTGTGAAACACTCTGAGGCTGGTTCTCCAGTGTCGTACTGGACATTTAAATGATCTACCACTAATTACATCGGACGATCTGGCCTGAGAATGATTTCTGGGAGCCAAGGTGTTTGAAATACACACACCCAGACTTGAAAAGTCTCTCCATAGCACTTTGGTCTGCAATATAACATCTCAGCGGGGTAAAGCCCTGTCATTGTATGAGGATTGATTCGATATAGGAAAAGGAAAGCTTAGATGAGAGGGAGAGCCCCATCATTTTCCTCAGTCCCACTTTTAAAGTTTCAGGTGCACGTTCTGCCAACCCATTAGAGACAGAGCAGTAGAGTGCAGTACGAAAATGACAGATTCCATTTTTCTCCATGAAACCCTGGAAAATTTCACTAGTGAAAGTTTGCCCATTGTCAGTTACAATAATGTCTAGTAATCCATGTGTGGTAAAAAAATATATGTGAGACACTTGCATTTAACACCAGTACTAGCAGCATGTATCTTATAAACAGACCCACAAAATCCAAGTGGAAGCAGAACAAAGGATGGCCCAATGTCCCATGAATGGAGAGGATCAGATGCAGAATGACCTGGCAAGGCGTTACATCTAGGCAACCCCAGCATGGTCTTCACACAACTCATCCATAACTGGTGAAACCTCAGGGGTGAACTTACCTGGATCCCCACAGGATAGCAGAGACCTTAATCTCCTCCTACTTAACTGTTGCTGGCCAAACTTGTAGCACATTTCTCTTAAGCTGTGACAACACTGGGTTTCTCTCAGTCCATATTTTCCCTTGTCTTTGCTATAACTGGTGACCTAAACAATCTGTTCAGCACTGACACAGTTCTTTGAGAAAGGAACGTTGTGCTTGGCATCTCTTGGAGAGGAAAGATGGCTAAATGCATTAACATTAGCATCTTCAGTTGCTGCCTTATACATTAACTTAGATACGCTGATAAGGACAATGCTCGTTGCTGAATCCTAGCAGAGGGCATTGGGGAAATGCTCTTTGACTCACTTGACAGACCCATTCGAGGTTTATGATCAGTATAGATAATAAAAAGATATATAGATACCATAAGGAAAAGTTTTATAGCAGAGACTACATCTGGCCCTTCCTTTTCTTCCTGTGAGACCCCCTTTTCTGTTGTTGAGAGTGTGCATGACACACATCCAATATGCTTTTCTGATCTTCTATCTGCAGTGGAAAAGGACTGCCTGAATGGCATCAAGTAATGCAACACGACTGGTTTGTCTGGATCAAAGTGTACTAGCGATAACGATGAATGCAGCAGATTCTTCACCTGCTGAAAAGCCTTTGGCTGATCTGAGCTTCTCATTGTGAAGTAGCTGACGAAGCGCCGACAGTATAGTGGTGCTATCAAGTAAGAACTTCCCATGGTAGTTTACTAAACCCAGGAATGAGCTGAGCTTGGACTTGGAACCTTCTTAATCGCTCTCACGTTCTCTTCCAATGGAGGTAGGTCCCAGCTGAAATCCAGTTGCCGAGGTAGGTGACAATTGGGGCTTGAAAAACACAATTACCATGGTTAAAACACAGCCCTAATATTCTCTTCATCACCTATTTAAGGTTTTATAGGTGCTTTTCTATTTTGCCTGTGACCAAAACATTGTCTAAGTAGGTTACTTCTATAGGGAGATTTTGGAACAGATTACCTCTGAGATGCTGGAAAGGTGCTGAACTGAGACAGTTGTCCATGAATAGGCAGTTGAGTGTGTTTACGGTCATATACTGTTAGGAGACCTAGGCAAGTAGCAGCTGCTAGCTTGCATGACTCATATACAGCCTTGTGAATGTTTTTCCACCTGCCAATGTTGTATCCCTGACAGAGGATACATGTCGAGCTTCCAGGCTTGGTTTATCGCCACTTTATAATCCCCGCATATACGTACTCAGCCGTCTTCTTTTAAGACTGGCACGATTAGGGCTGCCCAGTGGGGAAACTCGGTTGGCTCAATTATACCTAATTGCTGCAGCTTTTCCAGTTCGGTCCCCACCTTGACCTTCATGACTTATGGCGCTGTGCACAGTCTGAAAAAGCGGGCTTGTGCTCCAGGATCAACACATAACTTCTCAGCTCCTCTTTGAAGACATCTAAGTACTTTGCTAGAATATCACTGTCAAGCGCTTAATCTCGCCCCAGTTCAGTTTAATTTTCACAAGCAGAACCTGGCCCAGCAAACTGTCTTTTTTTCCGTCTACTACCAGAGACTTGGCTCTATCTTCCTTGCTTTGGTATACATCATCCTCCTCAATACAGTAGCTCCAAGAAGTGGAATGCACTCCCCTGTGTAAGTTGTCAGTCTGACATTAATCTCTTTTAGTGCAGTTGTGCACGCCACATTTTCACGTAGGTTCCCTGGCTTATCACACAGGCGGAGGTGCCTGTGTCCACCTCCATACTCAATTCATTTCCAACATCTATCAGTGCTGCATAGTTGAGCTCAGCACAGGGCTTGAAGATGGTCTTCCCCTATACATGTCTTCATGTATACCTGTCTTCCTGAATACCTATCTTCATGTATTCCTGTCTTCCTGTATACCTGTCTTCCTGTATACCTGTCTTCCTGAATACATATCTTCCTGTATACCTGTCTTCCTGTATATCTGCCTTTCTGGAAGTGTGATTTAAATTTCGATTTCAAACTCCTCCTTTGTGTTCAGTGTTAGGGCTAGTATCTGTTTCACTACGGGCCCTTTTTCTGGCATGGAATGCAGTGTCACTGAAACTAAAGTCATCACCAAAATGTAATCCCCACAATTAACTGATTTTGATAACAAGTTCACTTTTCCCTTTGACATCCGAAGATCTCTGCCTGACTGTCCACTTTGACTTTGACTTTCCGAATGTCTTTGGTGCTGCTGATGGTTAATTCCATCGGGTTGTGTGAACTCTAGCATTTTCTGGCAGGTCAGTATGGATACTCCCAACAATCAAGCATTGTATGATCATTTATTCTACAAACTAACCTGTTGCACAATGTATCCTCCATAACAGGTCCAAAGCCAATATGCTCCAAGGACTAATAGAAAAACTGTATCCACCGGAACATCTGGCTTGCACGAGTGACTTATAAAAGCTGGACTTGGACTTGACAGGGATCCATAAAACATACAACGACCAGTGGAGCATGGACACTGATATGTGGCCAGGAATCAGGTTTCCAGACATTTTACTTAAGGCCATGTTTTTACTAATTTAGAAACACATTCATAGTACATAGTTCATGATACATTATAATGAGCATTATAAATATGGCCATAAATATTTATCAAAAAGCATAACACATTACAGCCATGTATATTATGCATTATGAATGCTTTATGAAGCTCTTATCTGTAATGCACCATCGATACTTTTGTAATGCATTATAATGGTTGGTATATGAATTAAGGATGCTTTGGACCACATTATAAAGGCACCTATAGTGCAGTAAACATGAGAGCTTCATAAGGGTTATGGTAAGGCATAATGCATGGCTATAACGTGCCTTTTTACAAATATTTATAGCCATGTATGCTTTATGAATGCATTATAATGCATTATGAATGTGTTTATAAATCACTAAAAACATGGCCTTAAGTGTTACTCAGAACTCTTCAAGTTATTTATTTTCCTTTCTGTTTAAGAAGAAATTAATCTGTTGTTGTACAAACTGTATTATCTGTGCCAGAGAGTGATGGGAATTTGAAAAGCTGGCATCCCTAACACAGATCATTCGGTCGTGTTATTTTGGGATGAAGTAAAAAAACTATTTTTAGATAAGTTTTCTCTACCTACTGTATTTCCAGACATCATATTTACTGGACATTGAGATTAATTTCTTTTTAAATCTCCTTCATCTGTTTTTTTTTTCTGGAGCTGAATATTAATCTGAAGATTTACTAGAAGATATCAGTACTCCTTCCACAATCTGAAATATAACCAAAAAATTATCCAACATTTAAACAGTAGCATTAAAATGAATATGTTTTATGATTCCATTAATTTTTAGCCATAAAAACAGATATTTAGTCTTAAAATTTAAATTAGCATTCTGAAGTGGGAGAGCTAACTATTCTCAACAAACCTACCCAGGTTTTTTTACCCAGATTACTGAAAAGCAAAAGGATCCTGGTTTTTGGCTTCAATGTAGTATAAAGCATCCTTAAAACTTATAACCGACCATTATAATGCATTATAAAGGTATCTATAATGCATTATAGATGAGAGCTTCATAAAGCATTCATGATGCATAATGTACATGCCTATAATGTGTTACGCCTTTTGATAAATATTTATAGCCATGTCTATAATGCTTTATGAATACATTATAATGTATTATGAATGTGTTTATAAATTACTAAAATATGGCCTTAACCTTAGTCCTATGTTAGCTTTCTGTTCCTATCTCTTGTGTTGAACGGGTCGGTGCCGACCCGAACACCAGAGTGGTTATAATCTTGACCAGAGCATTAATAATTTAGTGTTTTTTTTTATTTTATTTTGTTTAAATAGAGGTTCCTGACAAATTCAAAAAGCCTTGATGTAGTACACAAATTTATGTGGTGCTTTTATGCATTGTAAACTTACAAACGACACAACTGCAAGGTTAAGTAATGTGTTATCCATTATTCTATTACTTTACATTCCATTCTTTTAGCTCACTTGTTATATCTCTCTTAATTTCTTTGTACCGTGCACCAGGATCCGAGGAAACACAATTCATTCTTTTCAGTGTGTTGATGTGTAGGAATGACAGTTAAACCTGGAAATTGAAATTGAATTGAATTATATGTATTTGATTTCAACACCGAGGAAATACATAAAACAAATCCTGAAGGCATACAAAAGCCTTGGTGCCTGGTCATACAAGTTAAAGTGACGAGGACTCCAGCAGAAATTCTGGTTGTATGTGGACAGATTTGATCAAATATTTTTATTTGAATACAACTTCTATGTGGTCAGAAATGCCAACCACAAATCCATGTTCCAGAGCCTGGATTCCAGTAGTTGCAGCGATCCATTTACTTCTCTTTTCTTTTGTGTTCGCAGTCTGTAAAAAGATAGCTCAGATTTCTTGTTAAATCGATTTGTAAAATCGCACCGCAGCTCTTTCACATTTTAGATTTGTGTTTGTGGCATTCAGTCTGAATGCTAATGTTGTTGCTCAGTCTTTCTGCTATGGCGTCATGTGCACACCCTCTATACCCTGAATCCCATGTCTCCTGTACTCAAGAGTATGAATACATTCTGGGTATTCACACACATTCACACACATATTGGAAAAGTTCTTGCTTTCCTCCTCTTGTATGTCTTTTGCTATGAAAAAGCACTTGATGTACTTGACCCAGTCATTGTTCTCATCAATGAAATCACTTGAAGGAGCCAGACTTAGTCATCTTCCTCATTGGTGACATTAACTCTTAATCAATTTGGAAATGTGTAACTATGATTGTTTTTTCTAAATTATTATAATTTTTCCCCCTCATCTCCATAATATGTAACTTTAAGAAAGACATCGTATGACTGTCCACCATTCGACTGCACAAGATTTGTACTCTTTGCATAGCCATGCCACAGATATTCTAACTGGGATCACCATGTTTGTTTTAACCGGCACCGTAATAGAGTATCAGAAGGTTCTGGAGAGTATCAGTACTAATGAGGATTATATCAATCTCACTCCATAAGAAGCACAGTTCAGATAAACCACTGACTAAAGTTGTCTGAATGATGCCAGTGTACATATGAGTGGTCCATAATGGACTCGGGACCAATCCAGGGGGAACCCCACCTCATGGCCTGTTCTTTCCAGGATAGGCTTCATTACAGATGAATGATAGTCAAATGGGTGTTAGAAAGACCTTGGTTGATTGCAATGGCTCATGTCCTACACAAAAATCCTATAGAGCATTTATCAGAAGTATGGCGTTTAGCCTGCAACAAACTTGCATTGCATGTTTGCTGCAGTATATTTATTGATATGAGATTATATCCATGCAATTTTTCTGCTGCAACTCAACAGGCATGTCCTGGCTCACCACTCCTTTCTTTACCCGAGGTGTTGTCAAATTGTCTTGGGTACAAATATTGCATTGTCATACTTATATTAAAGTAACCTTAATCTTATATAGAAATAAAACAAGGAAAGAAAAATGCTTTGGGCTAACTTTTGGCTCTCTTAAGCTCAGATATTACTCATTTTTATCATTGATGGTATATCCTCCTGAGACCCAAGGAAAAAAAGTGTTCTTCAATTTTAGGTTATTTGTCTTTGGAGGAAATAAGACATCTTACAATTTAGATTTTTTCAAATTAATTTTTATTTTTAATTTCATAACATGTCCTCTTTAGTGTACAACAGGAATAAATACATTTCCTTACATCAGTGAAAAGATGCAAAAACAAAATGTCCACTGCAATGGACATAAATAAATGGGTGGGGTCTCAGGAGGATATGATGGTTCCCACTGATCCTACATGGTTTTCTGAGTGACATCAAAAGCATGCCTAAAGGAAACATGGGAAAGGATTGTATTTACAGCTTTGTTTAATGTCGAGGCCCCTCCGCAATGGGAGATGCTAACCGTGTTCTTAAAGACATACAAAGTGATCCCTGAGGGGGGCATCTGCTGTGGGCTGGGGGGAAAAAAATATAAAAAGACAAAACCAAACTCTTCATTATTGTTTTTAAGACACTGGGTATGTATGTATGTATGTATGTATGTATGTATGTATATTTATTTGTTTGTTCGATTGTTGTTTGTTTATTTATTTATTTAGAAGGGGAATGAAGGGGGAAAATATTACCCCACTGCCTTTAGAGCCACTTTGATGAGTGTAGAGGCCTACATTTAGGGTGAAACACCAGCTGCTTCCCTGCAAAAGCCTTTATCTCTGCTGCCTTTGCTGTAGTCTGATAGCGCCTCAAGCAATAGTGGAAGATAACAAAAAATAATTAGCTAGCATTCGGCTTCGAGAAGACTCAAATCTGGCTTCAAAATGAGGAAAGATAGGCTGCTGTTAAAAATACCAAGCCATTTAATTTCTGTCCGTGTGTGTGTGTTTGTGTGTGTGCGCGTGTGTGTGTGTGCGCGTGTGTGTGCTGAAAAGTGTGCAAATGGTAAATACAACAACACCCATACTTCCTGTTCACATACAGACTTTGGCTTTGAGATAAAGAAGTCCCAAAGTAAATCTCCTATAAACAGGAACAGACATCAAACACAAGCCCAAGATTTGCACACTTCTAAAGTATGATTAGTGGTTTTTAAAAGCTTTATTTCTTTTTTGTACCCACTCTACATCTCGACATATGAAAAATGATCTTTGGGGGAATAGACTCAGTGAGTCGGATTTGTGGCCTCATCAGGATGCAGAAAGTGTTCGCCAACAGATGAAAATCCAATTTCGGTTCAGTGTCAAGACTGGCACATAGCACGGGAAATAGACGTCATCGCAAAACTCAGTACAAGCAATCGGACAAGCAATCGGTTAAAATAATGAGATGTAATGCCACGTTTTTGACATGCTAATCACAAACTTCAAGTAGATAGTGAACAAGTATCAATCTGTATGACAAAATGTATATGTTGAGAATGTATGTATATATAGTTGGAGCACTTATATACATGCACATACATACACGACAGAAACCATATTGGTGGTCTATGAACTGTGCAAATGTGGAAGGCAGTGATACAAACAATATGAGAATTTATTACAGAAATATTCATAAATGCCTAAAATTGAAAATGATGAGAGTGAAAATAGGCTATGTAAAGTCGTACCGCTCAAAACCATCCAAATCAAAACAAAAAGCTCATTTGCTCTCGTGACAGCATGATTAGCAAGGCGCTAAAACGACGATCACCGCTACACTTCACAGACCTGCGCGTTCAGCACTAAATGTCTTTGCCTGTTTCTTTGACTGTTAGAGCTTTTTTTCTTTCACCCAACCCCAGTCAAAGTGGATAAAAGCCAAGGCTGTGAGCGTCTCTCCTGAAATTGACTAAACATTTTGACACCTCTCTTGCTGATGGATCTAAACAAGGCCTAACCAGTGTGTTCAAACACCCTCCGGGTAGCTTTTGGCTAAGCCAGCCATCACAGTGCGTTGCACCCCCTTTTCAGCCACCCTCACAGGCTCCCCACAGTGCAGTCCCTGGGAAAAATTCTCAATTCGGTAGCTTGCTTTAAAAACCCAAAATGGATTACCTCCAAACTACATTACTGACGCCTTATCTTCTTCTCCACCTTCTTGCTGCCAGTTCTCCCTGTTTTCCAGGCTAATTCCTTAAGCTCACACGTGTGGCAGGAACCTCAGCGAGATAGCTCCTTCCACCCAAAATGATGAACCCGTCAAATCACAGCATCTCTTTAACCCCCTCAAATTTTAGCCTGAACCACGGTTTTGTATATATTTAATGGAATTTTAGATCCTAGCCGGTTTACCGTCGCTTCCTATCAGTTAAATTTTCATTTCAAGGGCTTTGTGTCAGCCAGCTATTTGTAGCTGAAAAGAATTTAAAACAAGAGCGTGATACTTAGGTCATGGAGATAGTAAGATAGTTAAAGGCTAAATTATGCTTCCGATTGTGACAGGTAGATAAATATGTTTTGTTCATTCCTATAAGATGCAGCCTGTAACACATGACCAGTATCTGCTTCCTATGAAGAAAAAGCAAAGTCAAATGTGTCCTCTGTACCCATAATAGGTGTGATGTCACCCTAAAAGATACACCCTCTCATCTTTGTTGACTCTTAATCTGCCAGTGCCCCTTAGCTACACGTCAGCATCTAGATGAATTAACGGGACGTCAACTGTACTGCAGTCAAGAACTTCCCAAGCTGGTAATGGCAGGATGCCTCCTGGAATAGGTGGAGGTGCCTCCACAGATAAATCCTCATAGCGAGTCGTGTCGTGTCCGGGGGATCGGTGCCAGGAAGCATCGTCGCATTTTTTTTTTTCTGGAATTTCATCGTAGAGGGCAAACTGAGGTGTTCTACAATGATGGAAGTAATTAAGATATAAGGAGAGAGGCTGTCTATCACATCATTGAAAGGGTCATAAATTGACAAAGGATCTGCCGCAGGGATTTATGGTTTTTTTGGCTGACCAAGGGTGAAGGGTGATAAGAGGGTAAAGAAAAGTTAAATTAATGCAGATCCCCGGCATTTTGCAGACACTGAATTTTCTGCCAGGATTGGCAAGGAATATATTATAGATAAATATTCTCTATATATTCCCTGTTTAGTCTGACTGCACCCATAGAAAAAAAATGGATGCAGACTGAATAGATGAAGCTTAACGCTTCATCACGTCTGTCATTAAACCAAACAAATGGTACTTACTCCTCAAACAAAATCTCTGTATGTCAGATGCACAGATGTGCTTTATGTGACACACTGTAACACACAGCTTTTTCGTTAAATCGAATCACAGTCATCTTTCAACTTCCCTAAGAGGGGCAGCATCAGTTCAGATTAATTTGTGTTATAATTACCGTTCTCCCGTTTGTGATCCCTCGGAGGAAACAGTTACAGGGAGAGGTTCACGGAGGACCCCCAGCCAGAGTTAGGTCACTGCAAATCCCAGCAGCGCAGGATTAAATCGAAACGTCTTACTTAAAATCCTCTGATCTGAATCCTGATCTGAAAATGCGTTATTAATCCTGCGGAGAGAACATAAGTAACTTGTATCCTAAAGGTTTTACATTAATCAAAAAACCTGAAACTCACAGCAACTTTTTCACCATCCGTTACTTTTTTCATGCATGGAAAATCGTTAGGAAAAACATACACACCCTTTGTTAGGTGTAATAGATATCAATAGTTATACATGTTTAAACAAATCAAATCTTCATTTTCCTTACAAGGAGTGTTGACATACGGGGAGTTTCGAGTCTATCCCAGGCAGCATAAATAGTGAGGCTGTGGAGTAGGTTGGATGGGATGGCAGCCCCAATCGAAGGGCACACACACATGCAACAAGTCTGTGGGCAATTTAGGGATACCTGTCCACCAACTCCATGTCTTTGGGGTTTAAGAGGAAACTAGAGATCTGAGAGGAAAGCCGCGTAACACAGGGAGAAGAGGCAGAGTCCACCACACGTGAGCGGGGGGAGATTCCAACCCCCCAATACTGGGGGCGTGAGGCAGAAAGACTAACAACTGAACCATTGTGCCCCCCCTACTTCCTATGAAATATCAAATTCGAAAGTTATAATGTAGTCTATAACACAACTAAACACGATTGACAAAATACGCTAAAAGATTTACATGTACATTTTACATATTTAGCAGCATATTGAGGCAAGTGAGGCAAATATCACATTATGAACATTATGAAATAGACGTATATATATATATATATATACACATACACATATAGCTAGGCTGAGTTTCCAATGGTTGGCCAGGTATAAGCGTAAGCAGGAGCGACCCAGCAACTTCCAAACAAAGCATGGACCTGATAAGACTATTCAAGGACCAGAAGTGCAACAGTGAAATCTTTCACGGTACATGGAGTGCTATTGGGCTAGTAGAGGAATTCATGGAACAGATGGGTCTTGAATAATTATCTTTGTGCTCCAACAAGTTCTTAAAGTTTTCCATAACCCACGAAACTAAAATCCACGGGTGCCCTTAGGTTCTTAGTAGTTGTCTGATCGGAGAGGTTGAGGAAATGACATGCCACGGTTGCAGCAGGAAGCAGACTATGCGGTGGTAAATAAGCGACGGAACAGCAAGCACGGCAGCAAGAGTGATGTCTGATGTTCAACTTCACCTTCTGCTCTTGTGGCGCAGACAGGAAATGGCAGCATTTTCTGCTGTAGGCAGAAAATAATAAAGAAAGAAGCACAAGCATGGATAATGGCATGACTACCGAGATGAGACAGAAATGGAATGAAAGCCCATCCACAACCAAACAATGGCTTTTCACCCTCCTCCTTCCACTTAATTTCATGCGAAACAATGCCTATTAATAGAAATACAACATGTTACTGGCTATTACTCTGTGCATTACTGTGTATAATCCTGTTGACAGTACAGACTAGATGAAATCAGGGTCAAGGAAAGAGTGGTCACCTCTTAAAAGTCAATTTTTTTTCATCAAAGTAAGAATTGTAAAACCACAGAAATACTATTTTACCGGAGGGTAAAACAGGCTGTGAATGCAGAACCGGGCCGGTGCTGGAATCTCATAACTTATCAGGCGCTAAATCCTGGAGCTGCTGGTCGGGAATGAGCATTTAGCCGGGGCCTAGACTGATGTGGTGAGCGGTGGTGCCGTGGGTCACTAGCTGACCACACGCCGAGCCTGACAGATAACCATTTAGTCCCAGATTAAAAGGCCAACGGTGAGTAATTCCTGCAGGCACATGGGCATTTTCTGCGGCTCTCTCTTCACCGCTGTGCAAAGGCACATTTAATTTTTTATAAGAAGCTGCCATTTGCAGAGTCCCACCCGGTACTGCAGCTTGAGACTGACCTGGGGTCAGTCCTGCAGCACCGAGGCATGACTGGTACCTTTCAGCCATCTAAGTGCCATCCCGAGTGACACGTGGTACGTAAAGATAGCGATCAGCTAGGCTGACGATATCAGAAAAGGCGATTTACTGTCCATTTAATACATTTGATCTAACCATGGAAGACATGTTCTAGAGTCCATTTTCAGGATGTTAGGATGTTTTGGACATTTCTGCTTAAGGCAGTTAGCTTGTATACTGCTGGTTCAGGGTGCAAACTCATGGTGGTAGCCATGGCAACCTCTGGGGGAGGCATGAAGTTCAGGCATTAGATTTGCCTTGAGCTCCTCTCCTCTGAGAAGGGTTCAGCCAATCTTTGGGGACACTGCAGTGTTTCTTTTCTCACATGCGTAAAAAGGCACCAAATTTAATCAATGGCAACACTGTGAAATTTCATAACTTACGTTTTAGGTGCAAAGGCAACGGTGAAGAACTGAAATGAAACCTGGACAAGCACCATCTGAGAGGATAACACCACAGGCAAAGCGGCGTTCCTGCTTGTCATACCAAGGAACCCTTGTCTTACCGTTTCGAGTGCACTGGGTCCATATATGGCTCATCGTTTCATACCTTAGTCACTCCAGGAGCACAGACATCCGTTACATGGAAGAGCACTGTGTTGTGTCCCTTTGAGCCCAGGACTGTGAGTCCAAAATATCATCACGATAGAGACTTTTATCCAAAACAACATACTGTACAAACTACAGCATATTAAATGGATGGAATGGAAGATGGAATGGCAGTTTACAGGTACAAGGTTTTGGAACTGGAAGAGCAGGACACAACCGGAGACTTAACCTGTAAATCGCAAGTTCAACTTCCTGACCATCTCTACACTATGTTATGCATCAGCTGAAGAAAGGACAAGGCAAAAGGAAAGGACATCTGATTTTCATTAATGATCATTAGTTTTTTCCCTAATTATATTAGATTATTAGCTTCCAGAGAAAAATTAAGGGAAAAGATTTTGCCAATCATTTTCTTTTCTTTCTAATCAGCATAAGTGATGTTAAAATAAATCTCTCATCTGCGAGGCCCAGCTATTTATTTGCAACATTAGAAATAAGTGATTGTTCCCTTTATCTGCATGTATTAGTTTTTGCAGTTTTTGCAAAATGAATATAACTGCAGCTTTGCAGATTACCTTATCCTTGAACATTTGCATGTTAATATGGTTAACTATAAGCTCTTTGTGTTTCCTTCATCTTGCATTAGCTTGCAATTTTCAAACCTTTTTAATCCTTGGCTGGATACAGAACAAGTATCTAGGTAAAGGTTAATAACTTCCTGCCAGGAGTGGAACCTGAAATCTTCTGACTACAAACACATTTGTATGCCAGCTGTATTGTCTACTCTGCATGATATCAGTTTGGGTTGATCATCACTTTAGCATCATTTAGCTATCTGTGCAGGAGACCTCTCAGAGAACCAGCTCAAAGGCTTGAATCTCATTAGCCATTAGCAAAATGACTGCAGTCTCCAGCAGAAAGGGGTCACGGCTTCCCCCGGTGACCTGTCGGTCTGTACTACAGTCTCACGGGGGTGACAAGGAACTTCCCTGTCTGCTGAACGAGGTTTCCGTGCCTAAAGTGGCTTGAGCCATGGCGAATTTGGCGGCACGAAGCTATTCGAGAAGCCGTCATATCGGATCCCATTACGGGCTCACGAAACACTCGAGCCGTGAAACTAATCTCAGGTTCTTTGTGGAGTGGCACCGTACTCAATATCCCAACTGCAGCTGCTGATAACCATCTTGAGAGATTCCCATTTTCCACCTATAACTTCAATGTTTCATATCACGGCTTCGCACCCGGCCTCCTGCCCCGGATCACGTGCGCAGCCAGGACCTCAGCTCTGAATGAAAACAAACTATAAAAACGGCATCGAGTCATCTTTGAAACAGATTTTCTTTTTTGTGGGAAGCCAACCACTATTAATGCCTTTTACATTTTAATAGCCTTATAGATACATACCATGAATGAAATTAAATGAAAATATGTTGTCTTGCAATATGCAGAAAATACACTGAAATTGGAATTATCAGATATGTATATACATTCAGTTTATCAGGTACACCTTCCCCTTAATGCTGACAACCTGATCCTGCAAAAAGGGAAGCATGTGGGTGCAACTAAATACACAGAACACAGACAGGATCAAGAGGTTCAGTTACTGTTGGACAATGCTTTAGAATGGGCAATAAGTGCTTCTGTGCGTGGGGTGATTGTTGATGCCAGACACTGTGATTCTAGCACCTCAGAATCAGCCACTATCCTGGGTTTTTCAAGCAGTGAATTCACAGAGGATGGTACAATGAACAAAACCATCCATGCAGTGGCAGTTCTGAGTGCAAAGATGCCTTGTTAATGAAGGAGGTCAGAGGGAAGTCTGGATTTGTTTAGGCTAACAGGAAGGCTGCAAGGGCAAAACAGTAAAACGGTCATGGACCATGGAGGGAAGTTTGCAACACTTTCTGGAATCCAAGCTTTGAAGAATTCAAGGAGTTCTGTAGGGAAAAGGGGTTCCTACTCAGTACTAGGCAGGTGTACCTAATAGATCGGCTACTGATTATGTATCATAATCTTTGTTAACTGCTTTCGAACATGTATGTTAAAGAGCATAACAATACAGTGTAGTATGTTTACCTTGACTAATGCACTGAATGTATTGTTTATAAGTTATACAGTGAGATATGTGGTGGTTGTCTGCTAAAATCTGAGGTAAGCCACTGTAGTTGTACCCTTATTTAAGCTGCGTATCCTGCACTGCTTCAGTAAATGGCTAGCTGGAGATGTCCATCGCTGTGATCAGGGTATGATTTCTGTGTCTGTAGGGAAATAAATATGAACTTGTACCTGGGTGCCATATGAAAAACATCCTAATGTGCAGAGTGTGACAATCTTTACAACCTGGGGCAGAAGGTGAAATTCACCCCTCATGGATATTTAAAGCTAGCCTTGCACTGCAATGTGACTGTGCACAATTTAAAGCATCGTTTGCTGTACAACCGAGAGATATGTCATCTAAAATACTGCGGCCCATTTCATTTTCAGTTTCAGTTTCATTTCAGCCTAAGGCCACTAGGGATGAGGGAATTCCATACATCTCCCCTTCCGTCCATCCATCCATCCATCCATCCATCCATCCTTCTGTCATAGCTTGTCTGATACACTGTTGCAGTGAGGTTGAAAGCTCCCAGAAAGCACAAGGTCACCCTGCGTGGGATGATGAGTGACTCTGATCCATTAAACGATGGTGTTAAAAAAAAAGTTTGCACTGTCTGGCGTACAAACTCTCCAGACCCCCGTCCCATCCAAAAAAAAATTTTTGTGCTCCTCTTCATCCCTCAAAGACACCGGTGTGTCATTTTGATGAAGCACTTGGATGAGGGGACATCACAGAAAATAACCCAACAAACTAGCAAAAAACCTTGTCACAAACGTCAAACTTTAAGTTACTTTGTACTTAAACAACAACTTGCCCTTCATTCCATCGCATTCTGAGTCTGATGCACAAGAAACTGCAGAAGTTTCCATATCTTGCATGTCCAATGAATGCCTGCCCATCCACACTCGCTGGACATGAGAGATATAGATCTTTCCAGCTTGTCCTGACTTTTTTTCTGGTTTGTTTCTAAAGCCACGTTTTGTCGAAGAGCTATCTTTTACCGGGATGTGAAACATCACCGAGGGCCAAAGAAAATGAAACCATAAATCTGACGCCAAAATCAAAATGGAAATATATAAATATACAGGCTGACGGCGGCCACTGCTGGAAGGGGAGTCGTTTCATTAGGTCGACCCCGCGGGGTGTTTTTACCTCGCCACCCGCAATCGGGAGCATCTGTGAGCAGACGGTACAGGACAGGGATGCCTGGGGAACTGAGGGCTCCGTCAGATTCATTGTCAGGGCGTCGGGGGGTGTCAGACGTTCTTGTGAAGATTGGAGCCACTGCACTACCGCCGCCCACCCATCTCTGAGGAAGAACCCGAGTCCACTTAAGATGCACTTAGGAGCGGCTGGGTGTCCTCAAGTGAAAAAGGAGCCCAACAGATGCGGTGAAGAAGCTTTCAGTCCGCTGAACGGCATTCTGGGACCGGGTCACCCCTATGATAACATGGTGGTGAGGAGAATGGAGATCCAGGTCATCACAATGGTCTGACTGCTCTGCCCTTTCCTCACCTGCCGGACGAGCACAATACATGCCACCAAAACTAAAATCCATGGGCGTATACTGTGTTGTTTCGCTTCTTCTTTCCCGCTCTTTCTGCTCCAGATACTGGCTTCGCCTCCCTGTTTTTCCGCAGCTGCCCTGATAAGGTGACACACCGGGGCGGCTCGGGCAGCCGGCCGTCCCACTGGTGCGGACTTTTCTGTAAGCATTCTGAGCAGACGCCATTGAAGTTTCAAGGCCGCGACAGTTCTCCGTGTATGACGTTAACCTCCGTGAAAGCTATACACCAAAGACCAACAGAAAAGAACCAGCCATGTCAGAGAAAAAAAAGCATCACTCGCCATTTTCTTGAGTTAGGGGACGGCATCTTAAACACAAGGCCTCTGTCTGACTATGTCTGAAAGCATCCAATGCGTCGGTTGCAGAAATGAACTTATGAAAATATACATAAGCCTGTATAATGCCCTAGAACTTTCATGGAAAACCCATGGCTGATTTCTGTAGGTGAAGGCAGTAGTTTTACACAATATCTACAAGGCAAGTAAAAAAAACAGCACATTAAAAGGCAGCTCTGTACCACAAGGGCACAGTCTCCTGGAAATGTGTTAAACAGGACCTTGCAATTTCCAAGTGGATTAGCATATAAATGCCACCAGGGGACTTCGGACTTCATATTTTATTTGTTGCCAGTTGATTAGAACCCTGTGCTATGGCACTTCCCCACAGTGCTGTTTTTTCAACTCTTAAACCAACTGCTCAAAATTCAGGAACAAGCTGCCCCTGATGTCTTTCCTTTCCTGGTTATGTTGTTTATAAAAGTATTGTCGCAAATTAAAGTTGATAAAGTTCTATTCAACTGGTAAACTCAACTGGTTGGCTGAAACTAAATCTTGATTTTTACTTTCTGGACCTGAACTATCCACATCTGCAGTCAACATTGTTGGGCACTGGAAGTTCAGCTCTTTAAATGCACCATATACTAAGTTTACTGCCTGTATATTTATTGTATTGTTCAAACTTTTGTTTTGTTACTCTTAAGGCTGAGCTGTACCCTCAAGTGGCAAGAGAGGAGGTTAAAATGGGCTTACTAACCTAACCTAACCTAAGGTTAACAGTTTCAGGAATATCTCTGATAATCCAGAACAAAATGCTGGAACTCCTTAACAACTCTTTAGGGAATTGCTGTTGTTCTCTGTTCGAATACAAATCTTCCATACTGCCCCTACACAGGGGGACAGTGTGGGGAGGGTGGGGAGCCCCTCGAGTGTCAAGCCTTCAAATTGGCACGTAATTTGTGAAAAAACAATCAAACTGTGGGCCGCAAGAGCAGAGACCTGCTGTCTGCAACAATCTGCACAGTGGAAATCCAAAGGCCGGGCGGAACACGGGGCGTTGTTGATCATGGCTGGCACACAGCCAACAATCTTGTTCATCAAGTGTATTGAAAGTAGCTCATTTTCAGCTGAGGGCAGCGTGAGGTGCGTCACACGTCTTTGAACGTTAAGCTTCTGGTTTAGTTCAAAATACTAAAGATCTTGTATCTTTTTTTTGAACTTACAATCAGGGGCTCAGGTATTTACTGTGGTTGATGTCTATTTCTTTGAATTGGAGTATGATTACTCTAAACGCACTCCACGAGCATGAAATCAGGATCTATTAGCTGAGCTGTATTCACGTGGAGCCCCGTGAACTGGCGCAACGTGCGGCTGGATGCAGGGGAATAGCTCTTCAGTCATTAGCCGAGCAGATCGTGTGCAACGTATATAAATAAATAAGGCAGCAGCTATGCTGAGGGGCTCTACGCCAAACGGGACATTAGAGGGATATCAGGACACATCCAGGGGTGATTTTCATTTTTTCATTATCCTCCATCAGAGGAACAGCGACGCCCCCTCTGGGGGATTGGCCGGCATCGTCAGTCACATCCTCGCTTATCGAAATGGAAAGTTAAAGCTTTCAATGTGGAAACCTGTCACCAGGGGCCGCCTTCCAGAAGCATTAC
>JAODJU010000014.1:10646767-10659392 GCA_026776725.1 Gnathonemus echidnorhynchus
TATATCCATCCATCCATCCATTGACTTCCGCTTATCCAAGGTCGGGTCGCGGGGATATATATATATATATATATTTTTTTTTTTTTTTCTCTACACACACTGAGAAGAACAAATGGTGCTCAGCAGTTTTCCATTCCTAATGGAAAAAGGAGGGAGGAACTGACAACATATTTTTGAAGTTATGTTGTTTTACCCCACTCATACAGTGTGGCTTCAGCTTGGCTATCTCTCTGGGAGCAAAGAACATGGAAATATTCCTATTGTAATGGTAAAAAAATCACAGGCTCCTGGCGACGTAAATAAAGGAGTTTAAGACAACAACGTCTTGTTTGATGAGCAGGAGATGTTGGAAGCTGTATTGTGGCTGTAAGATATAAGTCCTACTGACTGTGCAGAATCGCCTCGGGCCCTATTATAGCTAATTAGGCACAATGGAAACATAGCAGCAACGTAAGAACAACACAGATTTAGAGAAAAACTTTTTAAATTGAGAACCTCAACAAAAAATTTTTTAATCTGATAAGTATCTCCTGGCCCCCACCAAATAAGTGACTTAAAATCCCCACATCTTGCAAATGACATCTCTCTTCATTTGAAATTTCAGCAAGATTCATCTTTTACCCTGAATTAGTTTCTGTTTTCTTTTTAATTGCCAATGTTTCCTAAAGGCCCCTTTTCTTTGTTGGGTTTCTAATTGACATACAAGAATAAAATTCCCACCATTTTCTTGTTTTAGTCATACATTGTGGACACCTTACGTTTCTTTTGCCACCTGAATTTCTACAGCGAATGCAACAGCTAATTAACTCTTCGTGAAGGACTTTAGAAGTCCTTTAGAAGCGACTGGCGTTGTGGTCAAAGAAGGGCTTTTTTCTTGTCAGTTCTGCCAAGCACTTAATCTGTATAAACATCTGCCTGTTGAAGTGGAAACATTGCAAAGGACACATGAAATACACACGTCACCTCATACACAGGGACACGGTGACATTTACACACATACACATATGCATACGCACACAGGTATCTACGTGCCCAGATTCCCTCTATGGAGAGACGCAAAGAGCCAAAACTTTGGAAGTAACAGCTAAACAGAACAAGGGGCAGTTCTGGTGGCATTGCTGCTGGGATATTTGATTATAAAGAGATATTCCATGGCCTTTGTGCAGATGAAAGGATGTACTTGGACTGAGAATGTGTTAACGCTCTTTGACTGCGTTGGCATTAGAGCAGCGAAATGACATCTGACAGTTCAGTCTCTCAATGGATCAGAAAAACACAAAAGCTCTAGTGTTGCTCTGAAATAAAAAAATAAATTCATTCTTCCCTTTTTTTTTTGCATAGTATGTTCATTTACCGAAAACTCACTATGGGAATCTTAACATATTAGCCGTAATGGAAAAGAATTTGTGTATCTATATGCTTAGCACTTAAATACGGTATTTTTCTTTTCCTTGAACGTAATTAAATTCTCATATACAGAGAGACCCCCCTTGTGTCCCGTTCCGATTGCTTTTGGCCCCAGTCTGCAGATCTGGATTACTTTGTTGAAGATTATGCTTTATTAGCAGCACTCCAAGGCTATGTGGGCAACATGAATTATGCAGTAGCCTCTCTCACGACCACCATCATGTCAGCTGCCAAATGAAAGGTCTCACAATCATTTTTCCTGCAATTAATTGACTGTGCTGCTTATGGTTATCAGTTGTGGTACCTTTACAGTACTTGTTCCGGAAAATACCTTCCGTCACATATGACAAAGGAAAACAAAACAGAGGGAATCAAGCTGTATTTGTTCCTTTGAAGAATGAATGAGCTAATGCCAAATTTCAATGAAATATGAACCCGTTCTTAGCATTGCACTGGCAGGAATGAGTGAAAGGCGGGTACAAACCGTAAGCTGGTTAATATAGTTTCAGACAGGTTTACATGGGTGAAAGAAGCAACTAGAAGCTTCTTGGTGATGACTTGGTAAATAATGCATAACATATATTAATATACTCAGTTTCTACAACCTCAGGAAACTTCTGTCAGTCTTTCATGGGAAAGTTTCTAGCTGAAAATTCTTCATTTGAAACACAATTCAAGTACTGGCCTGTGGGCATCCAGATGTGTCTAACTTGTTTCAGAGGTCTGGAATCGTAGCCTGGACACATAAGCAGATACACGCACATGCAAGCCCACACACACACACACACACACAAAGAGGTTTGTAATTATATATTTGTGGGGACTCCATTCATTTCTATGGGGAAAACTCTAATCCCAACATGATGACCTTAACCCCTACCCAGCCCTAACCTTAACCATAAGTAAATACAAGTCTTTTGGCATTTTTAGTTTTTCGATTGCAGTCACAGATCTTTGTAGAGACCTGTAAAATGGTACATTTGGTCCCCACAATGCAATATAGACCTAATCCACACACACACATACACACACACACACACAAACACACTCTCATACATACATACATACACACGCACACAATTCTTTTCCCTAATACTGATAAGCATATGGGCCTATACGGCTTCACAAAGAGAGATATGCCTATTCAGTGAAAACACACATTCACACACAGCAGTGCAGACACATGCTCCCCATACATTAACACAGACATGTGGTTCCACATATTAACGGGCACATTAACTAAGAGATATATGACCCTACGAAGGGTATATGACCTTCCCGAGAAATGTGCTTGTGGGAATTTTACTTACACAAAAATTTTCTTAGGGCAGAAGGAACAATGATTGGTTCAGAGAGATAACCAATCAGATTTTAGAGGAGTTGACTCCAAGTGATCAGAGGATGCGGGACCAACAATTCTTCTGAAATCTTATTGGTTATCTCTCTGAACCAATAATTTTTTCCCTCTGCCCTCTGAACATTTTTTTGTGATTAAAACTCCCACGAGTGAAAAGTTGTCATTAGCTTTCACATTTCTTGCTGTCTGTTTGTCTGTCAGTTAAAGTGAGAGTAGGTAAAATGTGCTCCCTCCCTAGACTGGCAGTCATTCTGATTTTAGCATAAACATAAGCCCCACGTGTCCCGATGTTCCTCCTGTACAGCTACTTCATATTCATTCTTCCTTCTGCCACGCTAATTGTGGATTGTAATCCTCTGCTTGCCATGTGTAGTTAATGGCAAGATATCGACTGCTACACGTATTAAGAAACGAGACTGAAAATTGCTGTTATCTTTTACAAACAAACAATATGCTTACTGCTGTAAACATACATATGAAAGTGATCAAATTTCATTGGAAATCCCCTTTAAGAGAAGACTGGGGATTGAAACTCAAACCGTTGAATATTCTGGAACTCCTAGAGAAAATAAAATAAAAGGAAGACCTGTTTTTGACTATTCTCTCTGTTTCTGTACTCAAGATGTGCATCTGTGTGCCTTTTTTCCCTTTTTTTTGCAGCTGAACCACTTAAGCCGTAGGTTAGCCAGAGCGCTGTCTGGATCTGGGTCAACAGCTGGCCATTAGGCGAGAACATTCCGGCGGGATGCGGAACTCAAACCCGACTCCACGCTCAAGGCTAACAAGAACACGGCACTTTCTTCGCCAGTTAGCAGAGGCATTCGTAATCTATTATGATAGATCATCCCCATAAAACTTCTCCAAAAAAATGTTTTTTTTCCAACAGGTTCCAAAGACGAATGTGTTTAATTTCTCTACTGGCAAACAGATCAAACCACCAGCACAGAGGATGAAATGTAAGAGCCGAACAGATTCCCCAGAAGCCTGTCAAATTTAAATGTTTCCCTTTTCTAAACAAGTTCTGTTGTTAATTATAAAGCCAACTATATGGGGCCACTGTGCCATTCCATAAAGCTGAAATAACAGACTCCATTCTGGGAGTAATGGGGGAAAAAAAATCAAACAATATTTATGTTCTTTAAGCAAGGTCACAAATTATTGGTTTCCCTGAAGTCATTTGAAATCCCATGCAATCTATTCACCCAGTTGGTCAAAGCACAGAGATGGACCGATCCAGGACAGTACTGGGAAAAGTGGTGCAAGTGTGGTATTGGCAATCCATTTTTCAGAATAAGTGTGCAGTTTGTGTAGAAGATTTGCCCAAGGGAGCCACGGCTGAGGGAGAGGGAAAAAAAGAAAAAAACACCACAGCACTAAACGATTTCAGCACTCGCACACCACAAACTCCCTCCTGCCAATGGCTGAATCACGGATGGTTTTCTGCCCTGACTTTCCACAGAGTGAGTGGGTCTTTCCAACCAGGACTGTCTGAGGTAAATTGAAGGGCAGTGCTCGCTCGCTGGCCTGCCTGCACCTGCACGCAAGCGGAGAGGCCATTACGCGAGATGAGGCACGGGAACTTCTTGGCTTTTGGGGCAGTACTGCACTCCCTAAACACAAAGCAGGTCCTCAGCTCAAGGAAGGCCATGTGGTGGGAGTAATGCCTGCACCCTGCTCTCTCTGAATGAATCCTGGGGAAGTGAAGGCCAGAGTGGAAGCAGCTCTATTAGGGCTGCCAGAGGCACCTTGATCGCGATCCCAGTTTGCAGGCACTGGTGTCCCACTGCAAAAGCTGCTTGGAACGGAGGCCCGTTTACAACACAGGAGGAAGAACTGGCTCCTTTTCCCAGCGGAAACACAAATAATTAGCTGCTGACATTCTCGCTATTTCTGAAACATGGGTGTTTAAGTTTTCGCCACCGTGTTCATGCCAGTAGGCCGAGTCGCGTTTTTCTTTTCCTGGAAACAAAGTCAGACCTTCTTCAGTGGTATCATGAGCTGCACGTCTTCTTTACCATATAATTTGATTTTTATATTTAAATATGGCCAATCTGGCAGCGTTAACACTGAGAGTGATAATTTAATACCGAGGGCGTTCATTTGAATCCCGAAGTCTCAGATTAAATAATGTTGCTGTCTGCCAAGTGTTCAACTCTGTTATCAATTGTTCCCTCTGAGGATTTAAAAAAGTCTATCAGAAACAGTATGTGTGTGTATGTGTGTGTATGTGTGAATGAAGAACATAATAAACGCCACCCCCGTATCAAGTACATTGCAAATTGGAGGTGGGGTACGCTCCAGCAGGTTTGGAACTTCCCCCGTCATCAGGTCATTGGTTCGAATCCCTGGGCTGGCAGACTGATGCTGCAATTGAGCCCCTGAGGAAGGCCCTTAACCCCCAACTGCAGGGGGACTGCACGCTGGCTGACCCTGCGCTGTGAGCCCCCCAAGCTTGGTCCCACCTGTATCACTGTCTGTGCGTCTCATGGAGAGCAAGATGGGACAGACGAAAAGAGAATTTCTCCACATGGATCAGTAAAGTATCGCTATTCCATTCCAAATTATTTGCGTATCAATCCTGTTTCATGACTTTATTAAGGACAATGTATCTGTCTCAAATTGACAAATGATCGTAAGCATGGGAAACTGCTAGCTTAGTATTTGGCAGTGATTTTATTGCCTGGCATCCCTCCCCTGCCTCCTGCCCTGTGCTTGCTGGCATAGGCCCCAGGCTCTCCGAGATCTTGTACCAGATTTGGAAGGTGCATGGATAGGATGGATGGCTTTATGATGGGTGGCACGAGGTCTCAGAGTGCAGGCCTGCAACCTCACACCTCTGTCACTGGGGATTCATGTCACACCCACAGCTCTGCACTTAGGGCCTGACATATTCGTCTCATGTTTACATTCCTTTCCATCCTCAGTCCAAAAGACAGTTTTGTGAATCCATGCATAGATATATATGTATGAATGCAGGTGAGATCGAAGTGTGTGTGGGGTCAGCTAGCAATTCACAAAGAGTTGGGAATAAGGGTCTGGTGGTGATAGGATCTCACAACTGGCCGTGGGATTTGAACCCACAACCTTCCTGACAAATAGATCCCTGAGCTATACACCTTTTTCTGTGTGACTGTGAGTGCTTGTCCCCTGCGATGGGCTGACATTCTATTTAAGGTACCCTGTGCTTCCTGCGATGGGACCCAAACTCAGACATCCCTGCACTGGATAACCTGTAGATTGTAGACTGATCGCTTATTTAAAAGGCTGTAAGGGGAAATTTTAAAGAAAACTGTAATATGCATGCCTGAACTGGATGATCCATACCTCAGCTGTTATTCATTATAGAGTAAAATCACATGTAATGCAGGTTTTAGATTAAGAAAAAGCAACACAATTATTCCCTATGCACTGGGCAAAGGCACCAGTACCCGCAGAGAGAGCACTTCCAGCAAGGATGGTATCTCCTGCACGATTAGCCTTTGCGCTGTGAACCATACCAGGCCGTATCTCTGCCTTAACAGTGACCTTAAATCTGCGGGTCGCGAGGAGCCAGACCCGACTCAGATATCGCAAGTGAAAAGGCCGTCCTGGGGGAGCAGCCTGTCCTGGGCAGGAGGGGGCGGTGGGCAGCAGGCTTGAAGGATGAGGACCACAACGGCGCCTGACAAAGATCAATTCTGCTTATTCAGTTCAATTGGGGGGGGCCCGGAGCAAAAATAATGGCACCGTTTGCCGGATGGAGGGATGCCAGCTTCCCCCACCAGGCAGAGCCCGGCATACGAGTACGAACGGCTGCATAGCGCCCTCGGCTAACCGGGGTTACCATAAAGCCTGCGCTCTTCTTGAAGAGGAAAGAGCAGGGTGGCCTTGCTGCCACACCGGGCACAGGACCATCTGCTCCATCCTCACAGGTGCCTGCTTTATATCTCAGCACCAAGAGCGTTGCGGCAGTGCTCAGTCTCCAGCGGAACCCATCCTTCACCCAGGACACGACAGAAGGGGGATAAACGATTGCAGTTCATGCCGCAGGGTTCCAATGATAGGGCGGAGGCTATAAGTTATCCGCAGCCAGCTGACTTCTCACTTTCAGGCTGTGATCCACAGCGGACCCTCGAGCACGTTCTCAGCTTTCTTTCTGGTGTGGAGAACCTTTCAAGGAGCTCGAACACAGTGGAAAGCCTCATTCTGGACACAAATACAGCAGAATCAACACGACTGTTGCTCTGCTTTGACTCACTAACAATGCACTGACTCACTGACAAGAATAGTGCTAAGCTACGTACCAAAGAATTCCTACGAGATTCACCAGACAACCTAAAACAGATGATTGCTGGTATCGCTAAGGGAAAGTCAAACTAGAGGTCATAGCATGGAAGTAATAATATTCCCATTAATTCTACGTGAGTGTTCTGGAAACGTGCTCTCTCTCCAGCTGTGAACTTCAGCAAAATACGAATAAATCAGTGCAATGTGTCTTGCGAGGAACAAAACAAAAATCCAGGTTAAAGTGCTGGAGGCATGTGTTATAATGAACGCTAAGTTAACATAATGAAACATGATCAGATACCGTTAAGCCTGAGTCTTCCTCAGAGAGAATCAGCATGATCCATTGGGCAGGCTTGGGCTAGTTCTGAAGCAAGTACAGTCGTACCACCTTCGTATATATGTGTATTGATGTGGGTTGTTTTTACCTTCCCAGTGTGAATTTGGCTCTAACTAGCTGTGCTTAAATGTTTCCTGCATCAACTCCCTTCCCTTAAGCTGTTATATCTCTCAGGTGACCTCCAGACTGACAGAACATGCAGACCTCTTGGGTGCAGAGAACAGCATGCTCCTGACTTCCTGAGATGCTGGTGTTGACAGCCAAGATAAACACCTTCATATATGAGCCAGAGCCCATGACAACAGACCAGACGCCTCACAACATCAGCACAAACAGCAAATCCTAGGCGTATCGCTTTAGACGGCATGTTAAAGAGAAACAGTGAGGTTCTGCAAGAAGTTACATGGTTAGACTTAAATTAACCAAATCACTGGACAAATGAAGAGATTACTTTGTCTTAATGGAGTTGAGACTCCAGGTTTTGCAAGGGGCACGCAACTTTCATTACAATGGAACCATAAAATTAAATGCATGTAATTGAATTACTAACAGCATTTCTCATTTACCTAAATTTCCATATATAGGCCTGTGGAGAAATTTACTGCGAGGGATTAGCCAATATTTACATGTATGATTATTTTTTTAATGATCAAAATAGAGTCATTGATTCTGTTATGCCAAAAGGCACATTCATCAATCCATTGAATTTCAAAATCAAATTTTCTCAGCCTGGTTTAGTTATCCTAAGCCAGTACTCTAAGGCTCCGTGTAAAAAGGTGAGGTGCATTCTGCATAGACCACCAGTCAATTTGTCCCTATTTGGCTGTACTTACCCATACCTGGCTTTCACTGCTAGTGACTGCAGCATATTTTAGCACTGTGACGGTAAAGTTCAGAGGGGAAACAGAAACTCTTACCACCAGAAATAAAAATATCTACTGAACATACAATAATATCAAAAGACGATTCTTTCTTGATCTCAAATTGGGCAGCTTGTATATAAAGATTTAGCGCATTCTACACTGATACTACATGCAATGTCAACTGTGATGCGACTCAGTTTCTATAGCAACCAAACATTGCACTGTCACCACTGAAAAAAGATTGATCATGCCTTAACTAAAAAGTATAGTTTAATTAAATATTTAACATCCCCACATATTATTTTGCCACCATTGGTCAACAATTGTTTAGCATAAAGTTTTTCTGGAATTATACATCATGTGATCTCTTATGTGTCTGTGTATGTGGGTGAGGTGGGGGGGTCACAAATCTGTAGACAAATTTGACGCAGTCTTCAAATTGTTCTTTTATTCCTCTTAGACTTTCCCTCTCTGAAGAGGTGACTAAGGGTCAAGCTGTGAGGGGCTATTGTGACAAGTGGATTTACGGAAGCTCAGTCAGACACAAGGTAGCTTGTACGGGCATCATAAGGCATCCGGAAAACAGGCCGTGGGTTACTGACCCCTCTCATAGAGGCCTGAGAGTCAGGGCAAGCCCAGACCTGTCAGCATGAGGGAGCACCCATGCTGTTTCAAAAAACCCTGAAAGCCATCAATGGATGTGACGCGGCATAACATCGGCGTGCCAACATACTCACACATAAATGTACATGCAATACATGCTTCTAAATTATGTAAATAAGTAACGTTTCCTATAACAATTTGAAAATTTCTTTAAGACAGTAAGCTACTTTTAGCTATTACCATCTGACTCCAGATACTGACAGAATTCTGGAATAGTACTAGCTATATTTGTATGTATTGTATTAAATTGTATTGTATGTATTGTATTTGTATGTAGATTGTATTATCTTAGGTTAGAGGTCATTCTTTCATTAGCCTTAGTGTCACATCCAGGTAAGGAAGGAGGCGAGGACAAGCACAGGGGGAACGAAAAGGGCTTCTTTGGGGTAAACTAAACAGAAGCAGGGCAAACTCAAAGGGCCAAGAGGGGTCAAAATGGTAAGATGTGGATTGGGCAGGTCTGAAGCACAAGACAAACTCTGGAGGGCGTGTGCACACACACAGGGAGCAACGCCAATGACTGGACTGGGAAGTACATGACTGGGAGGCACTTCATAACACCACTGATGAGGGAGCAAACGAGAGGCAGCTGGAGTGATCCACATGAGGGCTGAAACGAGAGGTAAGACAAAACAAGCCACATTGGGGACAGAACGAGAGGGGCAGGAAGGATATGACACATGGCATTCATTGGACTACAAAATGTTTAACTACAAAACTTTGTTTTAATCCATTTAAGTTACACAATAGCATGAAAATAAAGCAACAGTACAAGAGTACAAAGTGCTCGGAATTGTTTGTTATGTCACATTTACAATAATTAACACAATTTAAAAATTAACAGCAGTGGTTATAAAAGATATCTTTTCCAAGATATCGGTTATGCTTTTCTGCAGAACGTGCAAATGCTGTCACTAAAACAAAGCTCATTTCCAGCATTGCGCTTATCAAGAATGCCACATAATCAAAATGTGCAACATTCTGTGATGGCCGCACATGTGCGGCACTTCGATTAGTGCTGTCATTGTAACCTGATGACGATGGCTCATGAGGAGGCCTTCTGAATATCATAATCTGCAGCTGTGCGAAAGAGCCGTCACCACAGCTTACATACCCGGCTTGCCAATGTTTCATGTTTTATTTTATGACAAAAGGGCCTAAATGATAATTTACTGGAAAGAGGACACTTTGAAACCTCTTCCCGTCATCAGCTGCTTACGGAGAGGCCTCTTCATGCCTTTCAGGGGTGGAGTATTACAGGAAACGGCTGAAACTGTTTTTCAGGAGGCTTACAAGACAAGCTTCTAGCTGTATTTTCTTACGCTAAATCGGCAGGGAATGCTATGATCAAACTAGAGGTATTGAAAACAAATCCAGCGGTCTGGACATGGGGCTTTACTTTTGAAGTTCTGCCATAGGAAGTACAGCAGAGTAGCAGCAGATCCCAGGAGATAGGACTAGGGTGCTCACACGCATGCAACGCAGTTCCTAGTGATGATGTAAACAGTTGAGAAGCAACTTGTCAAGGGAAGAAAAAAACACACCTCTAGAAATGACTTTTTTCAGTATTCACTTTCATGCCTATTGAGGTGCTTTTAAGGCCTGCACAACGTGTGCCACAGCATAGATCTGTAGAGACGCCTACAATTAGCATCTCAGCCAGCAATGTTCAAGTGAAACACACAGGGGCGTAGCGTCTGCAGTGAAACGCCACTAATTGCTGATTGATGCTGAATTGAAGCCACCCTCCGCGGTAACGAACACAGCTCTGGAGCATCTGTTTCGTCCGCCATTTTGATTAAGTATTGTTCTGGTTGTTTAACGAGCAGGAGTTTAGGGTAAATATAAGGTTAAGTGAGCTTTAAAAACAGATGTGAGTAACTCATCTAAAAAAATGGAAATAGATGAACGTGGTTTCAAAAAAGGTTTAGCCTCTATCTCCCCAGCTGACACAGTGAATCATAATTCACACTCTCCCTGAAGCATATAAACACCAGTAATTAGGCTCAAGATATTTACCGATGATATAGTGTGACACTTTAGTACAGTTTGGAATATTTCAGTCTTGTTTTATTTTATTTTATGATCAGCATCTATTATGAGAAGACCCAGCGCAAATAATGCTGAGAAAAGCTGATGGTGAAAGAGAATTATGAAGAGATGGTCCGGCATCATCACACCAATGGATATGCACTTGGGAACCCTGACCACCCAAACAGAAGACAGAAAGTTCTCGGGGAAGATGATCTATATGGGTGCCTGTAAAAAAATTAACTCAAAAAAAAAATCATGAAACCCCACTGAAACCTCAAACTGTACCCAACAAAAAGTTTGCTTAGTACACAATTAAGGACAAAGCTGCTTCAATACTACAAATGTGAAGAATATTACAAAAGTTTATGTACATGAACAAGGCAGTGATTAGTTCAGGTCAACTGGTTTCAAGCAACCAGTAGAGTTACAGTCACTGAGTACTCAACTGGTTAGCTGAAACAAAATCATGGTCTGGATTTTTACTTTCTGGACCTGAACTTTCCACCTGTGCATGAACATTAGTTTATCCATCCATCCATCCATCCATCCATCCCCTAATGGAGCACAGATGAGCCTAGGAAGCACATGGCAGAGAACATGGCCACAAAAGGCTGATCTAGTGTCAATTAATTCACTCATCTTTGGCCCCCCAGGAGTATCCGCAAACACAAACAGGGCTTAATTCAGATTTCACTCTAACCGGCCTGGAGGCGGCAACATCTTCCCTGATCCATTCGTGTCACCCACTAAATATCCTTCCTTTTGAAAAAAACATTTTCAAAAGGCTCCCCAATTTCTTTTGTTGTGATAGTCATTTTTTAAATTTAACGAAAGGGCATGTGTTCTTTCCAAAAGTAACATAGCTCGCCTTATGTACGCTGTAGCCATATCATGCATGATTGATCTACTCAGATGTTATCCTCTCTAGTGCCAGGCAACACTCAAGAGTCCACCAGGAGACAGGCAGTGGTGATCATAACCGCCCTAAGCAGACCAAGGTCACGCAAACATCACCCTTTCCTCCTCAATGCTCTCCACTCGTCCTCTCGGACACGTAAACAAACGGAGGCAGATCGTGTTATGCTCTACAAGATCAAAGTCCGGCCTCAGTTTCTCAGTCAGTCAGTCTTTCTGAACTGAATACAAAAAGTGGGTCCGCTGAGCAAGTTCTCCTCTATAAACCAAAGTAAAAATGTATAAAATAGAATACGGAGGCATTTCATGATAAATCAAAGGCGTGAATGACAAAATATTAAGCGATATAACAAAATGAAAGTGGAAAAATTATAAATTGTGTTCTCTGGATAATTCTTTCCATAAATTTAATGCCATATTACCATATTGGAAATCGAAAGATGTTTCCGGAAACCCCTCAGATACTGCAAATGGAAATATTTAAATCATTTTGAAACAGATATTAACAAAA
This sequence comes from Gnathonemus echidnorhynchus, assembly GCA_026776725.1. NCBI lineage: Eukaryota > Metazoa > Chordata > Actinopteri > Osteoglossiformes > Mormyridae > Gnathonemus > Gnathonemus echidnorhynchus. The sequence continues at coordinate 10,659,121 of JAODJU010000014.1, forward strand.
AAAAAGATGATCTGTCAGATGTGGACTATCAGCAGATCCCATTATGATACTGTCACTTGCGATATGTAACTTCTCCTTCTCCCAAACTAACTTCCTAACTTAAGCAAACTCATTTCCCGTTATCGCACACGGGCGCACCGAGAGGCGGCGATCCTGCTGTGAAGATTGCGGACTCACAGCGAGAAGCTGCCTGTCTCCGCTAGCTCTATAAACCCAAAACATTACACCTCAATTTGGTTATTAATGCTTTTTACGAGGTGGTGGTTCGGGGG
>JAODJU010000014.1:10669382-10685410 GCA_026776725.1 Gnathonemus echidnorhynchus
ATGATATTTGAAGAAATGTGTGATCATGCCCCAGTCAGTGAAAGTGTGTTTCCTACCCCTAGGCTCCAGAGGGTTAATGCATTAATTAACCAGTAGCTAAGTGTTAGTTATATACTGATCCCATGCTTGTTCATCATTAATCAATTATGACAGCTCATGTATTCCATTCAGGCACTATATTAGTTAACAGTTAACATTAGTTAATAATGGTAAGACTTCATTTGAGGGGGCAAACATTTATTATCTCATTTACTACTGAAGAACAAATCATGAAATAATACAGGTTTCCCCATGAAATACATGAACTGTCATGATTGATTAATGATGAATGAGCATTTACTTACTGGTTAATTAATGCATTAAGTAAGTGTGTACTACTACATTATTCATGCCCCTCAGGTAAAGTGTTTCCCCCATTGCCAAATTATTACAAGGATAACACAAGACCTTCCAGTAAAATCTGCGGGGTAGTGAGTCTGCTCTTTTCAGAAACATTGGTTTGCTGTCTTTCTGATTTGACTTAAAGTTCTTGGATTCTCGCCTGTTTTCTGACCTTGTTTACTGACCATGATTTTGATTTAGCTGTGAATTCTTTTGGATTTGGCTTGTGTTTTGACCATGACTTGGATTAGGTTGTAGTGCCTGTCTGTCCGTGTCGTGAAGCATTCAACCTGCGTACTCTGATGATTTTCAATGTTTTTTTTTTTTTTTAAATGTGTTAAAAGGAAGGGGGGATTGGACAGATGGCTGAATGACAAAAATTCTGAGCATATCGATCATCTCAACTTCAAAGTTAATGTGCAAGCTAGTAACAAAGCAGTATATTGTGTGTTTTTTTATTTTTTTTAAAATCATCTACTGGAAAGATAATGTTTGCATATTTTATATAATTGTCATGTCCTTGGATTTCAATGTTAGCCCAATATGATTAGCGAAAGATTGGCTGACATCCCAAAACATTTAGGAAGCTGTCAATATTTTGCACACTCCACACACCTCTGGGAAGGAATGAGGTAATTGTTGACCGGGCAGTGTGTCACAGAAGAGCAGTGGGTAGAATACTAAATTATATCACTTTTGAGAATTCTGCACATCTCAAGATGTGTTATTCTGCCAAACCTATGCACTGTTCCATTGGGAGCAGCCATGCCAATCACCTGATCATCATTTTGTCACAAGGTTGTGCAAAAAAATGGTCTACTCAAAGGGAGGGGAAAAAAGCAATAATTACAGCGTGAATTATGGAACGAGGACAAAAGTAAATTCAGCCAGTCTGTCCAGCTATCAATCTACCTACTGTTTCTAAATTTCTGGTACATGAAGCATTATTAATCTCACCGCGTAATTGAGCATAATTAAAAGCAACCGTTAGTGGCATAATTAATGTCAGTTGTCGAACACTTGAAGGCCTCACAAGAGATAAAGGTTTCCTGTGGTTAGTGATGAGGACTTTTGAAATTCGAGGACTCTCAATTAGTGATAGTTCTTTACAATAGCAATAGAGAAGGACACTAAAGTGTAGCGTTTTGTAGGAGATGATCCGTCTCTTCACAAGACATATCTGCCTCTTAGCTTGTTTTGAAACTGTGAAGTCAAGTGTAGATCATTTCCCAGTCATGTATGGACAGTGATGTTTATTAATCAGTAGGATCCACCATTGCACCATCCAATTGTCATTCTATCCAGTTAAATAAAAGTTCCCTAAAAGGGGACTAAATGTAGGGTAGTGTGTTGTTCTGACAAACAGAAAACTGGCCCAGATAAAACTCTTAATTTGAAAGATTAAAAAGGATATATGAAACATTTAGAAATATTATTGTCCGTTAATTATTATCCGATTACTGCTGTCAATTCCATGATGCCAGTTTAAAACTAAAACTTTTTAAAAGACCTATTCTAGAGTATGTTTCCTGCCCATTTTCACATGGAATGCATTTTCTAATGGTTTAAACACATGTAACTTACGTTTTCAGCATGACATAATGGTTATTTTTATTATTTTGAAACATTTGTTGGGCTACTCAAACGCCATGGACAAGTTTAGTTAACTTAATCTTGACCTCAGTCAGCTATTCCAGTAGGCCAAAACCAGAATTAAAATAGTGTGGTTACCAACCAGATAATTAAATGATTGAAGTTTTGTGGTGTTTGTGCAATTTTTCAAATAATATTACTGAACTATGGTTACCAAAAGTGTTTGAACCATTACAGTGAAATAATGTGCTTTTATATGAACAGGATCTGGTGCCTGGTGCACTATACAGTATTAACTCTGGCAACATAATGTAGGTGATTTACAATCACACAGAATATGCAAATGCTGCATTACTTTGGGGCAGAATAGTGTGTGTGGGGGTTTGTTTTTACCACATTATGGGGACCAAATGTCCCCACAACGTAGACCTCAATTTTATAAAAATCTGTAAATGCAATCAAAAGAATGAAAATGCCAAAAGACTTGTATTTTGTTTGGTTGCTTATGGTAAAGGTTAGGGCTGGGTAGGGGTTAAGATGGTCATTGCTGGGACAAGGGTTTTTCCATAGAGATTAATGGAGAGTCCCCACAAAGATATGAATACAAATGTGTGTGTGTGTGTTTGTGTCTTTCGTACCTGAATTGTCTTCAGGATCCAATTACTTAATTCTAAACTTAGATAGAAACTAATTTTGTAAAACCAAAAAACATCAGGGGGTCATCTCAAAGACAACCTCATTTTACAATTGGATACACATGCAGACTGTCAATCAAAGATGTACATGTAAAAAAATGAAAGCTGCAATATTCCCAGATATTACATTGCCTTCCGCTACCATTGCTAATTATCTTCCTGCAGACCTTATTGACACGTACAATTTTAAATGTCTCAATATTTTTTTTGAATAGCTTAAAAGCCGGCTCCCTGGCTGCGATATACATAAATGCACAGCGTTGTATAATTGTGAGATGGGCGTGATGAACTGGCAGACATGCCTCATGGTATGTGCTTGTCGTGATAGGCTCCAGGATCACGTCAACTCTGCAGTCGGTAAGCGCATGTGGGAAACGGGGGGATTGAATTTTAATATGCAGTTCCTGTACAAACACCGGCCAATAGGTTACGCAGGACACTAAAAAACATAATGAGCTAGAACTCTGACTGTAACAAAGCAGATCATGTGCTTTTTTAATAAGGGAAGAAAAAATCCCAATTTTTCTGTTCTGCGGCCAGCCCCCATCCAACAAAAATATCCAGTGTATTTTCTAGACCTTTTCTCACGGTCCTGCTGTATGAGGGGAAAATTGGATCCGACCATCGAAATTAGTGTCATCAGTGAAAGCCATACTGCCGGGGCGGGGGGTGGGGGTGTTCTTCCGTACCGATGGGGAACTGAGTACAGCACATGGGAAAGGTTTCCATCGCTTCCGTCTCCCACCATCCCTAACAAAAACCTTGTGATTTACACCCCTCCTCCAGATTTTACATCACTGCCACCATGTCTAACTCGAGAGGCCACTGTGGAAATTCTGCCCATGGTTTCGTGCCATTTTCTCCTTCAGCCAAACCCAAGAAGAGCAGAGACTGATGTCAGATAGTGGTGAAGTCCCCATTAACTGGATTCTCAACTAGAGACAGCAACTACTGGCGGTAACCCCAAAAGGCATTGGGAATAATTATTAATACTCACTCCATAGATAAATATGCAGATTTATTGATTAAGTTACTCTAATACATTGTCACAGTGATGTTGTTCTTTTCCCATTACACACAACCTTGTTTTTTTGTCATATACAAGGCAGTTTTCAATCTACTGAGCCTGTGTCTGAGCTAAAATATGATTCATAGAAAAAAAAACTATAAAAATCACAGGAGCATTAGTAAAAATATAACTGCATAAACTGTAGTAGTGTGTGGATCTGTATTTCAGAGTGACAGTATAATCCTTTGCTGCGGTAATGAAAACACAAATTCATTAATGATGTATTAGGAGGTGGTGTCCAGAAGTGTCATTGTTGATATATTATAGTAATTCAAAGTGCATTGAAAAAGAGGATTTATCCTTCAAGAGATAGAGTAACATTGTCATGTATGGCTTGAATGATTTGGGTTCGAACCTAGTTATGGCTTTCCTTGGCTATAATATTAGTTTTCGCCTCCAAATAAAAAGTCAATTGTTCGGATGAATTGGCGTCTTTTCTTAAAACAAAGAATAAAGATTCGCTAAATAGCTAAACTTCACGGCTGGCATGAGGTGTAATGCAAAGTGACAAACTATGGCCTCACTAGATGTCCGCATAATAAATTCTTACACTAAGCATGCTTACGAAATACTCCAAATCATGGCTCCATTTGTGCCGGTGTTATTGAAGAAGCATGCTATTAAAATGCTTCAGCATTCTGTTTTTATAACCCCTCGTTCTGTGCCAGTCCAGACCTCATGACCCCAACGACCTAACGCACCCATAGAAATGTCCTGGTTAGCACTGCAAGCTCCACTTCCTGTGATTTACTCACAATTTTCAAGTCAATGAAAACATTACATCACTGGAGCAAAATGCCAGCTTTCCAAGATTAATGCATCCTTCACACACACACATACCTTAATCAGAACGGCATCTGGCCAGCATTTGCCTTCCAGAACATTCTGAATGAAACTTGCTGTTTTTGCACTCAGGGGGTTCTGTTTGCATTGGCAGAAGGGGTTTTACTGCCATAAACGGTGCAACTTTTTTCCCGTTTTTTTCGCACACAATTCTCTCTTTCTCAACCCACTAATGGTGTTTTAAGTGACGTTTACAAATGCCAGTTGTTTGGCAAAATTGTTCCTGAACACTGATACATTATGTACATAATAGAGACTGACAAACTAAAAATAAATCTGTCTATTCTTCATCCGGCCAACCTGAAACTTCTGTTCTCGAGCTTTTATGTTTCAGCTCACAAACCCTGCCTGCAACCCATTTCGAATCATACCAAGGCCATATCATAAAAAAAGCCTTCTCCGATGCTACAAGAATAAACTGTCTGCTGAAAAACATCTTTATTGATCACACGTTATTTATTTCCTATGTCTTGAGTCTTAATGGAGTCAGGATCAAGACCCAGGATTATGCCATTCAAAAACGTCATCTTTCCACTGACTTATTTTAATGCAATTAAATAAATCTCACCGTCAAATACAGATGATTACTTTTTATCTAAAGGACTTTTAAAAAGAGAGCCATTTTTAAATGTTTCCACAAAGGCTGTTTTAAAAATATCCCCACAAGGCCGGAGAAGCGTTAAGACGCACAAACACAGCTACCAAAAGCTAAAAGCTATAGGTAGTATGACATCTGAGATGACCATTTCAGCAGATGTGTCTTAATACACTGACTGCTGAGATTAAAATAATCATCTATGGGTATTAATAATGCAGAGAAAACAGTCATCGGAGGTGACTTTACTCCATAGGAAACCCAAACTACGAAACTTCAGCCAGCTAATGTACAGGAAATTGTCGAAGAAATAAAGCAGTAGCTATATAGGCGTGAACCCATCAGCACCCACATTCAGACCACAGGGCTGTCAGGAGTCACTTTTCAGTTACGTGCATTTGGTTTTACGCATCGTTGTAAAGTTCTTTCACCAATAGCACTGTAACCAATACAAGCCTCTCACAACATCATGAGACTGTTAACAGTTTCCAAATCCTTTGTTTATACCACCTTAATTTGAAAATTTGTTTATGGCACTACTCTAGTTCAAACGCATGTATTTCTTTTGCCTCCCAAACACACTAATCATAGGCTGTACTGCAGGACAAAAATATTTATGATGGTAACTATGAATTTGTCATGAGGAAGATGGATATCTTCTTTGGTCTGGAGTTAAAATGGTTTCCAGTTGAGAAAACCCTTGTTTTAGACCAGTGTTTCCCAATCTGGTCCTCGAGGACGCACAGATGGTCCACATTTTTGCTCCCTCCCAGTTCCCTGCCAGACAGTCCACATTTTTGCTCCAGGGGAGTGGACCGTAGACCGTGTCCAGGTCCCTGAGGACCAGATCACAGAAACACTGCTGTAGACATGAACAGCCTTCTCCTTGGTGTCTCAGAGCATGCCACAGTGATAATAGGCACTACAGAGTTTACAGTATACATTATATAGAGAAAATCAGGAGACGGTGCAGACATCAGTAAGTCAAGACACTGCGCCCATAACTGGAAGAGTCTCAGTTCAAATCCTTTTGCATAGTGATTTCACCATTGGGCCCTTGAGCAAGGCCCCGCACCAGATAAATAAATAAATTGAAAACCACAAAAAAACCACAAATCTGATAGATATAAACCTTCGATAGTTCCAGATTGCCTGCAAAATTACCATGAGCAGACCGAGAGGTGTGGAGGAGCTGGCAGAAGTTAGGTAGGTGAGGAACCAACACGTTCTTAAAAATACCCCTACAGAGTGACCACTATGTCATTCGGCTTCCTAGAGGTAGATTCTCTTCGTAATTAGGATACGGCCCACTACAGTCAGAGGCCCATAAACATCGGATACATGTACACTGGCGGAAACCTCAACATAAAGTACCATTAGTCTTTTTAGGGTTAACTACCCTATACAAAGACCGTCTGAAATTTTCCCCTGTGAATCACAGATTTAGAAGCTGGTATTAAAGCTGACTTTTCAAGTAATAATACGGGGAAGAACCTTTGAAAACTGTCTCTGCTGACTAAATGGCCCAGCGGGGATTAAGATTTGTCAAATTGTGCTGCTCGTGTTTTTACAGGCAACAGACCATACATTGTTGGTATTCGAGCAGTCCCAGGAGTGTGGGCCAGTTTACTGAATGAAATTGGATTTTAAAATCCATCAATTCTGCCTTAACGGATTCTTTTTCATTTTGTGAAAGGTTTTTTTTTTTTCTTCCACTAAGCTCGGCTGTGCGAAATTAAATCTTGTTTAATATTTAGAATCCTTTTTTGTATTCTGATAAAGAGCTGTTGCATTGTGTGCTGATTGTTAGGTCACAGTCAGCTCATTTTGCTGATAAATCACCCAGCTCTACTGAACAAATTCAAAGTTTGTACAGCCCAGGGATTTGAAACAATGCTAAGAATAAGACAAACATTTTGTTCCTAATAATGACAAAATCATTTCGCTGCACATTCACTTTTAGAAAGTTAGAATATTTGCTTAAAACATGATATAGGACGGAGTTCCTAAATTGCCCGTAGGTGTGCATGTGTGCGTGAATGGTGTGTGAGTGTGCCCTGTGATAGGCTGGCCCCCTGTCCAGGGTTGTTCCCTGCCTCGTGCCCGTTGCTTCCGGGATAGGCTCCGGACCCCCCCGCGACCCAGTAGGATAAGCGGCTTGGAAAATGGATGGATGGATGATATAGGACTTGTATGTGCATTCTGTATATACTTGCTTGCATGTTGGTAAAATCCCATTCATTTCTAAAAACAAGATACAGTTTCTGCAATTTGCTTACAAGAATTATTTCTGGTGTCATGTCAAAATTGTTTTAGTTTTAATGGCTAAAGTCACTGATCTCTGTTAAAATGACACATGGAAACAAAAAACACTGAACTGACCATTAAAATACATATACTCCGTAGTTGAGTCTCTGCTGGTCAAGCCATGTATTAACTTATCTCTCTGACCTGGCAGAAGCAACATAGAAAGAGTACAAATAATCTGCAGCCAATGAGAGCACAGCCTGATTCTCTGCCCACACATGCTTTGTGGGTAACTAGTGAAGGTGAACTGTATCAAGAGAAGCTAACTTTGATCAGGTGGCTGTAGCGAGATTTTCAATTTGAGACAAGTCTGCACACGCATGCACATGTATGTAACAGTTTTATAGTCTGCAGGGTTTTGCAAACTACCCCGATGCTTTTGATGTAGCTTATTTTAGGTTTATAATAGAATAATATAGATTTGCCATAAGATTTCTAGTGTAAGCATGAGAGTCTGAAAGAGTGAGTGTCACGTGAGAGCTGGCAGCCCTGTGTACCTGAGACATATCTGAGGAGCTGGCAAGCCATTCTTTTGGGCCAGAGGCACTTGGGGAAAATGGGCAGGGGTCTGGCGGGTACCTGGCATGCTTGATGGGGACTCTGCCACCTCGGAGTCCCCTTCCGTGCTGCATGGGGACATTTCATTTGAGAGTCCATTTGTTGGGGTAGCCTCTCCGCAGGTAAAACGAAAGATCTTTAGACAGGTTACAGAGAGCACAGAGAGCTCCCTGGCTGATCACAGAGCAGGTCACAGACAACACATAGAGTTCCCATGCTGATCTCAGAATAGGTCACACAGAGCACAGAGAGCTCCCTGGCTGATCACAGAACAAGTCACAGAGAGCACAGAGAGCTCCTAGGCTGATCTCAGAACAGGTCAGACATAGCACAGAGAGCTCCCAGGCTGATCTCAAAATAAGACAAACAGTGAATAAGCAGCCCCATTTGCTCAGAGCAGGCTCAGTTCCTTTTCTGATTTACAGTTATTAAATTGCAAAATGCCAATTCACTTCCATGCCTTCAGCCACACTAACATCCATCAGCTATAACATATCCATTGCAAACACATGTACATCTGGAGAAAAATGTAAAAGGTCATGCAAGTGTTTATAATAAAAATCAAGTTAAAAAAACAAAAGAAGTAATGTGGTTAAAATGATATTGTCTTCTAAAGGACGGTTGCAATAGCATTGTGCAATCGCCTAGCGCCGCAATCTTGATGCTTTGACAGTTGTCATGATGTAAATATATATAGTGCAAACAGACAAAATGCATAGATGGTACATGTAGTGAAAACAAGTAAACATGGTGCAAGCAAGTTAAATCATACACAGTACGCAAATAGAACACCCAGAAAAACAGGGAATCAGAATATTAGGGAAATAAATATTTAAAGGCTTTGGAAATGACCCATAAACATTGAAAGCAAAATCATTGTGAGTTGCCCACTGTACATTATGAAGATATCGTTAATTACCTGGTTCTTCAAATGTTGTGTCTAATGCTGAAGCAAATGACAGTGACTAAAAGCCTGGAAGCTTATGATTTCTTTATTGCTGGCTGTGTGCATGATCTGCAGAGGAAAAAGTGTGGATAAAGTATTTTGTTGTATTTATGGTTAAGTACAAGAATACATTCCATGCTTATTATTCATAATCTATTATTATACCTTGGTTATTGTTATTTGCGACATGAAATGGTGACATTAAGTCATTACGCTGCTCTGTGCTGTAATGTTAACACTGCAGTGCAGTGCCTGTTGTCATTGTCGTTACATCAGATCTGGTTTGATCACACATAAATAAAGGTGTTTTAAAGGTAAATTGCTGGTCGATATATTTTATCCTGTGTCTCATCTCGCTGAAGGGGCTGTCTGAGGAGTCGTTTTTTTTTTGTTGTTGTTCTTCTCGCAGTGCCTGTGATGCTGAGAGACCACTGCATTCCAAGTTCACTGTTGGTGCCCATTTATTATAGTCTGTGTGATACACAGGGGCTTGTTTACCTAATGTGAAAGGATAAGGATGGCCTTCAGGATACGTTCCATATTGTACTTTTAAAAGCAAACAATAATGTCATCAGCATACCTCTCATAAATTGTGGCACAAAATGCCATAAAATTATTGGTACAGTGGTACCTCAGTACTCGAACTCATTAGAACTCGAATTTCTTAAAAGTCGAACCAATGTCACGCACACCGGTCAGGCGATCGCCACTAGGACCCGGAAGTAGGCGATCACCCGGAAGATAAATAGAGGAACATTTCATTCTCTCGCCGCTCAGTCATTGCGAAATGACCCAAGCCCTTCATACCTCCATCGCCGGTACTGTGAGTACTCCAGTCTTTGGTTATATCTCTCTGATTGTGTGTGCGTTTAGAACTGGCATTGTGATGTCATGTGCAATCCTCCCACCATGGGGAGGCAAACCTACTTTTTTTTTTAAGAATCCCATCCCCCACTCACACTGCACAAAATTTTAAGTAATATTCATCCCCTTCTGTGACGGTCTATTTTGTTTATTTACCTTAAATCTATTTGTAAGGTTGTTGATGAATCCTTCATGGGTGACCATGTTAGGAAGGGCAGTGTGTAAAAACATGGCAAAATGAACTAAAAGAAACTAATTTCAGGCTGAGTCATTTTAGCGTTAAATGAGAGAATCATTTACAGCATTGAGGCCAATGGCAGAAATGTATTTTTTATAATAGAGGCGTACAATACCAGTTATATTTGAAGGACAGAAGGGAGCTGGGCTTCTGACTTGCAGCAGCTGGTATTAAATAAGAAGTGTCTTTCCACTGAGTATTTCTGTGCATTTCTGGGAGATGTCACTGTAGCCGTAGATATGTCTGATTTCTCCCTGGGCCATCTGCAGAACTAATAGAGATAAGGAGATACAACAAAAGTTCCGCAGTCTGACATCTAAAGGAAGCTCTCGGCTTCATGAGACGTCAAGGGAGGCTAAAAGAATTCAAAAAGGAGAGAAGGAAGTGGCTTGCATTTATAGACTTCTAGCTTGGAAGCGGCACCCACAGCAAACGGTGTGACATTGCTCTGACAAGCCTAATCTGCGCCTACAGCGCTTTTCGAATTTCTACATTTAAATCTTTAGAACTGCCACTGTCGTAATATCATATGCCAGGAGCAGCTACCGACATGTTAGTAATGGACAGTAATGCCACTATTCACCCCCCCTCCCCCCCCCCACACACACACACACACTCCTCCATCCATATCATGTCTTTTATGTGTTAACAATTTGAAACACGTTTAACTGCCACCATGAAAACGGCTTCAACATTTAAATCTTTGGACTGCCACTTTTAGGCTCTGGGATATGTCAAATTTTTGTAGGAATAACAAAATTCCGTAAAAGATATGATAGGGTGCCATAAGTGGTGTGGAAGGGTCACACGGCCCCCTCCCTATTAAGCAAAGGCCATCATCCGCCAAGTTGGTGCATAGTTTCCGTCCGGTGCGTGGTACTCTGTGTGTGCTGTCTGTGCTCTTTTCGCCATATTTGTTATGGTTGGGTGTGGTTGGGTTGCAACAACGGTAAAGGGATCCTTTAGGATTCCCAATCTTATACAAATCAGCTGAAGATGAAGTTTTATCTAGATAGCACTAGGGACGGGCATTTCAGGAAGAATTACTAGTGAAATTTTGCCAGTCATTATTAGAATAACTCTCAGTTAAACCTGCCCCCTGCCCACACACAGATACGTGTTGCCAGAGCTGACCTGTACCACCCAGTTATGTAATCTTTCCATGCTTATAATTTCTGTTTATAACTCAGCAGTCAAAACCCTTCAGGTGACTTGTCATGAAATAATCCTGGAAAGACTTTATAATTGGGCTGTACAGGTCAGCAAATGGGGTGACTATTTCACACAGCTAGCATCAAAAAAAAAGTATCAAGAAAAAGTAAGAACAAAATATTAATTTATAGGCAAAAAGATATGTTGAGTGCATCTTCAAATAGACATTTTCACCATGGTAGAAAAACACTTCAGACAATTGTAGTCGCTTTATACTGAGTATTCCTAATTGTGTCAGTAAATGCAGTACTACAGTACACAGTATGGTGCATCACAAAATCAGCTGCATCAACCAATTTGGTTACACTTGTGCAAGTATCAGAAAGCAGGACAACGTTTAAGTATCAGGAAGTAAGATAATGAAACTGAAAAGCAGAAGTATCATATTATTAAACATGTATTTAATTGAAATATGCCTTCTCATACACAGTCAAAAATATAAAGTTGAGATAAATAAAACAAAAGCAAACAAACATGGAAATTAGACACAACATTGGCTACATGCTTTGGAGCTCAGAAATACCCTCTCATAGCCACTTACATTCACAGGATTCACAATTTATTTATATGTTGTTTATAAGTTGTGTATATGTTTAAATTTCAGTATAAAATTTGGGCGGTAGATTGCTCTTTCGATTTCACAGAATAAAAAACAATTAACATTATTCTGCTGGCAAGTTTCACCTTCAGCACTGGCGAAATACAAAAGTTTATTTGTTATCGCTTGAATTTTCGAATGCAAAAATATGTAGGCACAAGCAAAAAAATGTATTAATCATATGTAACAGTACAAAAATAATTCTGCTCAATTTTTTGTTATGGTGCTTGTGGTCAACCAATCAGCAAGCAGTCACTGTAAGCACGTCCCCAGTAGTTCATGTTCAAATGAAAAGTACCAAATCTGTGTTCAAATTTAGTGACTTCCTTCGAAGGACACAGCCTATGAAGGTGTAGCCTATGTAGGCTGCGTTCCTCAAATGTCAAGCAGCAAGCGTTGTCAAATGGGACGGTCTGGCCTACAGATAATTTCCTATTTGTGTCACCAGCTGTTCCCGCCCTTACGCTTGAGTCACGAAGCGCCACTTCTGTTGCTTAGCTGGGACACACTGTGAAGGATCCACTGGGTGCATCCCTCGTGGAGCAGGAAAAGAAGGATGCATTTCTAGACTGCATTTGAAGGAAGCCTCGAAATGTGACAGCCTTGTAGTGCCACTGTGACGCATTCAGTCTCCGAATGCAGCCTTAGAAGGACACAGCCTCTGGCTGTATCTGAATTCAGGGGCTGCATCCTTCGATGCAAAAAATATATCCACTCCTTCATTACAAAATATATCCCAGTTTTAATTGTTTAGCATAGTTACAGTACAGATTTTGTCAGAGAACTATTAGGGCAATGTAAAAAAAGAGTCTATAAAATAAATAATCGTTCATTAATCGCGATCAAGGTAAACGTCTGAAATAATCGTGATATTTATTTGAAGTCATATTGCCCAGACCTAGCAAATGGTTGTGTACGTACTATGTTTGTCCATGGACGAAGATGGTTGCGGTCAGCGAAAGTATACAGCAATGATCTTCCACCAGGCCAAGGGAGCCCAGATGTATTGTAGCACAAACAGAAACAGTGTAGTGAAATGATTTGGGCAATGTTAAGGTAGCACAGCATACTGCCACGTTTTAAAATCCTTGTGACAAAATTATCTGTCCTCACCCCCCTGGTTCAGTGAATCTTATGCATGGAGCTTGGGGGGCAGGGGGGGGGCGGTCAACTCCATACTGATGTCTATTGATATAGAATGGGATGTCAAAAAAATTCCTGTAGGTGTAACGACCAGGTGTCTCAATACTTTTGTCCATATAGTGTATGTTGGTACCTCCGCCCCTCCTACAACAACGATTCTTCTACTCTTTCTTGAAAGAAACGAAGTCGAATTCTTTGCACATGTACAGTCAACGTGGACCGACACGATATAAATCGTGGGACATAATACACTGAGAAACACACTCACCATCCAGGACACACCCCTGATGACAAAATTTACATCACCCTGTGTGCAGACCATAGGTGGAAAAGTGAAATGCTGTATGAACTGGCCTTTTCAATTGTTGTTATGCCAACAGACACCAAGCAGTGCCGGCAAATCACTTGCTTTGGCTCAATATCATCTCTGCGGAATTCAAAATATTACCCTACAGCAAAAGACGAATGTCTTCTAGTGATCAGTTCTTGTTTGCTTCACTCATTTTTGTTAAATTTCTGACAAACACGCCACATTACGAGTGAGCAAGGACGAAAATGATTTTGATTGGCCTGAAGAGCACATGCAGAACTCACACAAAATAGCAGATGTAAACCTCCCACTAACCGTAACATGGGACACCGTAGTTTGAAGAGTCTGACAGCACCTCAGACATTGAGAGAAACGCCAAAAGAAATGACAACTCAGAGAGTTCCCTTCAGCTAAGTGAAAGTCTCACATTCAAGGATAAAATAAATAAACCAGCACATTCACTTAGGTGCCATCAAACCTGTTTTGTTGTAAGAACAATGACAACAGGCACAGAAATGTAACATTACAGCTCATAGCAACATAATTGCTTAATGCTACTAGTAAATGATGAAAATAAGATAACTATAAACAATATATAAACTACATATAATAATAATGGTGAAAAATCAGCATAAAATGTATACTTGTACTTACTTGTGAATGCACCAAAATATTTCATCTACTTTTTCATTACCGTGACTTAAGGTACCAAGATGGCGGCGCAAGGCAATTGCGAAATGCTATCAGTTCCTCCTGTAGCTGGAGATTTTCCACATGCCGAACAGCCACAGACTGCTGGATCTGGAGGAACCGCACCTTGCATATTATAAATCACAAATTACATAAGGAAATGGAATAGTTTATATAAAATCACGGCATGACGTGGAACAGACGGAAATTAAATTTAACGGAGGTGTACGCTACACTGTACCTGTGTACCTCCCCCCCATGACAAATGCCCCTAGGCCACCCTTGCAGACTGAATCCAACCTCGAGCCCACGTGGCTGGCTGGGATGGGGTGTCGAATCCAAGTGACACACTCATTAAAAGCTAACGAAGAGCAGTTTCACAGCTCCACTGTGCTTCATTTGCATAAAATCGAAAATGGTGGTGAGGGGGCGATTAGTGTACGTCTTCAGGAGAATGTGGCTGTATCATGTGACTAAAGAAGGAGAATTTCACTGCCCTGCCACAAAATTATAGTGCAGTTCTGCTCCAAAAAAATCTGTTAAACTGCTTAATGCAGCATGTAAAGAAAAAAAAAAAAACGCAGCATGTTTCCTGTGATTGCTATACAGTTACCGGAGCTAACTGGTTAGCGACGAGGCTAAGCAGCACACATCTGAGGACCTAAAGGTTTCTAGGCCAAATCCTACTGCCAAATACTCTCAGAGGACCCACGGGTTCAGAATAAGCACAGCACAGGACACGAGAGTAGAGATCTTATTAATTATTCATGAGAAACCAGCAGGAGCAAAAAGCCACCTTGTTATTTCAGGGAAGCTCATGGCATTAGTGCAGTGTAGCTACACCCTTTTACATAACGAATTTCCATGCGAAATGTAAGAGTTGCCCTGTATCATTAGTGTCCTTTACAGACGCCATAAATCAGTGAGAAACATGGAACATATTAGCAGCATAAAAATTTCCTGAACAAAATCTAACGATCTTTAGTTACTTAACATTTACATTTTTTTGCACAGAATCCATAGAAGTGCTTCATTATATTCGGTATATTAAGGGCATGTTTTTAGTAATTTTTAAACACATTCATAATGCATTATAATGCATCCATGAAGCATTATAACCATGGCTATGAATATTTATTAAAAGGCATAACACATTATAGCCATATGTATTATGCATTATGAATGCTTTATTAAGCTCTATAGATCTATGATGCACTATAGATAATAGATACCTTGATTGACATAAGCATGCCATGCTTTGTACTGCATTATAAACGCATATATAGTGCATTGTAGATGACAGCATCAAAAAGGAAACATAATGCATAATAAACATGACTATAATGTGCCTTTTTACAAATATTTATAGCCATGTTTATATTGCTTTATGAATTCATTATGAAAGCCATTACTAAAGACATAGCCTTAAGTAAAGTGTCGTATTATTTTGGAATGAAGTAAAAAAAAAAAAATAGATTTTTAAAACAACTGTATTTCCAGCCATCATATTTACTGGACAGAGAGATTCATTTTATTTTATCTGCTTCATCTGTGTTTTTTTGTTTTTGGAGCTGAATATTATTCTAAAGATTTGCTAGAAGATATCAGTACGCCTTCCATAATCTGAAATATAACCAAAAAATTATCCTAAATATTATTTAATCACTGGCATTAAACATGAATAGGTTTTATGATTTCATTAATTTTTTTAGCAATAAAAACAGATACTTAGTCTTAAAATTTAAATTGGTATTATGTAGTGGGAGAGCTACCTATTCTCAAAAATCCTACCCATGTTGTTTTACCCCGATTATGCATAAAACTTCTCAGAGTAAAATTTTACTTTTAAATGCATCATAATTCTAAGAGTGACGAGATTTTGCTCCTACTCCCAGACTTAAGAATTAGCGGCATGCATAAACATTCTTAAGTGTTAAGAGTAGGTCTCAGCTCCTAAATTATTTAAGAGAGCTGGAGAGGACTCCT
>JAODJU010000014.1:10685510-10711623 GCA_026776725.1 Gnathonemus echidnorhynchus
CTCTTAGGTCCTACTTTTTGCTAAGTTTTTTTTTACTCTTAAGTCCAAGTGTACGACCATTCTTAAGACCATTCTTAGGAAGGTTTATGCATACTGGCCCAGATATTTACCTGACTTATAGGTTAGGCAATGATTAACAGGTATCCATAATTAAATGCCAGTTTTGTATTTATTTATATAGAGTAAAACATTTCCTATGCTTGTCTACACTTTCCGCTATACTTCCAAAAAGCACAAAGGATATTATGTGCGTTGTTCCACCTACTTTGCTACACTCTCTGCCTGTTGAAACATCCACCCTTCAGCAGACCCACTAACTTTTCGACAAACCAGTCAAACTTTGGACACACCCACTAAACTTTCGACATGCCGACTAGCATTTCAACATACCCACTAAACTTTCCAAACACCCAGTAAACTTTTGACACACCCACTAACCTTTTGACACACCCACTAAACTTTCTCCACTAACCTTTTGATACACCCACTAAACTTTCAGCACATCCACTAACCTTTTGACACACCCACTAACCTTTCAACACACCCACTAAACTTTGGACACATCCACTAAACTTTTGACACACCCACTAACCTTTTGACACACCCTCTAAACTTTCTCCACTAACCTTTTGACACACCCACTAAACTTTCAACACACCCACTAACCTTTTGACACACCCACTAAACTTTCAACACACCCACTAACCTTTCAACACACCCACTAACCTTTCGACACGGCCGTTAAGCTTTGACCTACTACTCCATCCTGCAGATACTCACATCTCCATATTGCTAGTGAGACTTCAGTCATGCTGGTGTGTTGGTTAACCAAAGTAATAAAATATTCTGGGTAGCTGCTCAGACCTGACAGTATCGCCCCCTCTTCCCTGCATTTAACCGAACAGGTGAGACGCCCCGACTCCAGGGTAAGTAACCAATACACATGCACTACCTCAGGGAAAGAAAATTGCTTCTAGTTTTTATTTTGTCAGAAAATAATTACTTAGAAGTTAAAAGGTCACAGTAATCGTATTCAGAATCCCCAGTTATCTTGCATCTTCACCAGCCAGGCTGATCATGGCACTTCCTGAGGCATTCCACAGTTTGCCTGACAGTCTCTCTCCATGGCCTCCCTAAACTCCTCCTAGCCCAGCCAACTGGGAACGTTCCCATAACTTTAGCTAACATTACGTAAAATTCAAAGTTGGAAGAGAACATTAATGGAACATTTCCATGTTTTAACAAAGATTTTGTCAATGTTAGCAGAGTAACATTATTACCTGAACATCTTTTTTTAACACAACTAATGTTGAAAAATATTGTTTCATAATGAAATATTATTTTATAAAAGTGTTATGTGTATAAGCTGTGAATGCACCATCCGACCAGAAAATCAAGACCCCCCCCCCTTTGTCTTTATATCATTGGTCTCAGTTGTAGTAGTGGGACAACGTTCTGGGAACATTAGGAAAACTGGACACTTTGAATGTTTCCAAACCTTAATCTCGACGTTGAGTAAACGTTTCTAGAAGAAAAAAATATTAGCTGGGTTGCAGGAGCAAGGATGTATACCTTTCTGGCCTGTTGGTACATATATCAGGAGGATCCTGTGGGAGCTGAAGACCTGCTTCTTCAGTTTGACAGCTACCCTCACCACCAGCAAGGCCCAGAGTTACTGCTATGACAGACACTGACCTTGTCTTCTGATTTCAGCGCATTGTAGCCACTGCAAAATTCAGTTGCACGCACATCTCCTCTGCAAGTTCAGCGCTGCACTAATGAGTTGCACTGATACACTGCCAAATTGTGAAATTCAGGATGCCTTAACAGTCTCCTGCATGTGTCGATTATAAAAGTTCAGCACCACCGGCCTGAAATTATATTACACATCACCAATCATTGCTTAATATTCATCCTCTATGTTCATTGTGCATTTCATCGGAACCGGATGATAAATGAATAAATATCTCTTTGATTTGAATTTTTACCACAGTAGTACAGTCATTGGGTAAATTAGTGTTTCAAAGATAATTATTGCTAGATGTTATCCAGGACAAAGAGGAGATTAGACGGACTATGGGTAAACATGCTGAAAATTCAGATGACATAGCTGACTATGACTATGTTTATATGAAATAACCTGATTCATGTGTTTTTAATGACCCAATTACAATGCTAGTCATGTAAACGCAGCAATTGGATTATTAAAAACACACATTTTTGAATTTTTGATTTTGCAACGCATTGGCCCTTACAGGCTACAATACTTATCGGCCAATGTAACAGACTACTGCCAAGGACATTGTAATACAGTAATATATAAGAACTACTGCTGCAATGCTTATTATATTAACAGCACATTCAATAGTATATTCAACCAGTAAAGCTTTTTAAAGTACAGATACGGTATTAACGATCTCTGCGGTATTACGCTTAGTAATCAGGCATGCATTTTCTTTTGGTGGGGAAAAAAAAAACTTTTTTGCATAATTCAGCATTTTGAACTGGTTCAATGGAGCCGTGTCAGTATGATCTTTATATGGGTGAACGAAACTGAAACAATGTGACTTTAAAGCCATCATATCAGTACTAATTACTTCACCTTCTCCTGTTCCATCTGATTTTATGTTTTATTTAGTAGAGATGAAAGCTTTTAATCTCTTTGAAACTTTGTTTCAGACAATGTCCTGCTCCAAAAAGAACACAATGACAATACTGATTAACAAAGAGTCTAGTAAATACTGCTTCAGCAGTGAGTGTTTATTAAAGTCCTCTAAGAAGGATGGAATAAAGCTTCTCATGGTGATTTACGTATGAAACGAAAGGCAACAGACCACAGCAAGACGATGCCAGACAAGTTTACACTTGACTTTTCACCTGATTGTGAAAATACTTATTATCTTAACACTCAATATGGGTGCTTGCCTCAAGTCCTCCTTATTTTTAAGCATCCTACGATGGTAAGTCTTACATAAAAGCCCCACTTAATCCAAAACACATACAAAGCCAACCTAGGAGAAGTTTGGAGGAAGTTTTAGCCAAAAATACATAGAAAAATCAAAAATCCTATTAAGTGAGATTTGAACTGAAGGGGAAGGAAATCCGTCCCACACGTGACACCTGAGCGTCCCACAGAGATTCTCCATTGTGCCCCCCCCCCACGCTCGACATCATGCCTTAATAGTTTAAGCCTTTTTTTAAACCCATTCTGTGCCATGTAGGATTTCTTAAGACTTAAGAAACATCTTGAACTTCAGGCATTTCAAATTAAACTGCCTCCATCCCGTTCATCTAGATGAATGATCGTACCACACTAATGTCCGCAAAAAGAGGCAGTGCAGTAAAGTCCTTAATCCATCGGTATTCATTAACAAATTTCACCATCATAATGAATTTGCTGTCAGGATTTATAACGTCAACCGGAAAAGAACGGGCCCGCTGAAGAAAAGCCTGCAGACGTTGAGGCCGTTACCATCCTTACTATGTTTGCATCGAATTTCCAAGTCATGGTGAAATCTGAGAACTTGAGAGGTTTGCAGCACGTTTCCGAAGGCTAAGTACAATTGAGAAAAAGGAAATCTGTATTGTATTATTATCATAACCTTCCATCCATCCACCCATCCATCCATCCACCCATCCATCCATCTATCCATTCCCTGTAAATGCTTACCCTATTCCGAGTTGTCAGATTTCATGCATCTGGCATGACACTCAGACTTTCACGATCAGGCAATAAATCTTATTCCATTATAAACCTGAAATTATCTACATCCAAAGCATATGGATACTTTGCAACCGTACGGACTATTTATAGGGTAGTAAAACATACATGTAAAGCTGAGTAGACATGTCTCAGATTGAAAATGTCGCTCCAGCCAGCGGAGCATAGCTGGCAACTCTGCCTGTTGAGAGTCGCGGGGGGTCCGGAGCCTTCAGTCCCTGAGGCTAGGCAGGGAACAACACAGGATGGGGTGTCCACCCATTGCAGGGCACAAGGCAGGGAACAACACAGGATGGGGTGTCCACCCATTGCAGGGCACAAGGCAGGGAACAACACAGGATGGGGTGTCAACCCAATGCAGGGCACAAGGCAGGGAACAACACAGGATGGGGTGTCCACCCATTGCAGGGCACAAGGCAGGGAACAACATACTGTAGGATATGGTGTCAACCCATTGCAGGGCACAAGGCAGGGAACAACATAGGATGGGGTGTCAACCCATTGCAGGGCACCCTCACACACCATTCTGTCATAAACGTCTCTTTTAAATGTGTTTAAGATAGGCATGGCGTAGGTTAGGGATGATAACGCACTTTTATCTCTGCTCATTTGTGTTTCAAGTGAGCACCTACAGTAGTCTAATCAGTTAAACTTGATTGAGCTCTTAAATACTATTTGGATTTAGCATCTATTCATAGTCATTAGTTATAAACTCTAAAAAGTGTCTGCTAATGTGCTACTTTTATCAAGATATTTTTAAATAAAAAGAAAAATTTTGCACCATAAGTACAAAAGCAAAACACGTTAGTAATCGATGCATCACTCGCCTGTTTCCTAAACAGCATTTATTGCACAGTTACAAAGAACATTGGGAAATACAAGGGTTAAAAAGCAGAGATAATACACAGCCCCAAAATAATCAGCAAAGGGTGAAGTGATTATCAAAAAATGAGGTGTCGGGAAATAGGACGTAAGCGGAAAGCCAACCTGTCACGAAGCGCGTCACTCCCTGCCTGCCTGGAAGCAGCAAAGTACTACTTGCGTCCCGGAGCCGTCTCATTATCAAGACACTATTGATTAATATGATCACCAGCTGACACAGTGGAATGGCTTGATGAGAGGAATGAAAGCCTGTCTGGGTGAAACTCAAGTTGTTTACGCATCAAATTAAAGGAGCAGTGTTAGCATCTGTTTTGTTGCATTTCCAGCTGAATCCTTTGGCGGCAACAAAATGTATTTGATTTTTCACGTCAATGTAATGCGCGGGTCTGTTATTAGCTTGCTTACGTGACATTTTTATCAAAATCACACTAATAAGGTACCAATGGAAGACACTTGGGATCTGAATCAACAGCCTGTAGGTTATATGGTTCTGCTTTTATCCACCATGACAGCTAAAGGTTCTCTCAAGTAAAAAGGAAGGATTTAGTGTTGAATTTAAGGTTATTTTCCTAATCCCCATTTTGACGCACTCTTTCTGATTTACTGGAGGAAGGGTGATCCAGGTAACGTTTTGATGGAGTAGACGTTTGTTTCAGGTGGAATCTGACCAGTCACCCCAGTCCCCTTGTCCTGTCAAGTTGCACTGGGAGAGCTGGTGAGATAAACAGACAGTCATGTTTAGGTGCAGACACAGTAGTGTGGAGGTTGCAGACTGAGCTTCCAACACCAAGGATCGGAGACTTAGAATAGAAGGGGATCCAGATAGCAGCAGTCAGGGTGTTGGATGAGGCAGAGCTGCATGCTCTCTCTCACCTTTATCAGACTGCTGCAGCGGTTTGGCTCCAAGGACAATAAATGGGGTTCGTTGGGAGCTCTTGGGTCTATCTAGGTTAACTCTTGCATTCTTTCTTGACCCCCCCCTCCTCCCCTCCTTGTGCGTCCTTTCTGGACTTCCACACATGGAAACCACAATCACCGCTTTCTCCATCATCACTACATCTTAAACTCTAAGTTGGCCTCTGTAGCCTTAAGATGTTTCTGACCTCTGTGTGCAGGCATTTCTCTGTGCGTAATTCATACGCATGATTCCCTAAGTTGGTCATTAACAGTGCTTTTTACACAAACAAAGGAATCGCTTAGAATGAAAAACACCATTCATGGACTAAACCCAGAGATTGGGTTTGACAGCTTTGCTTGGAGTGACATGAAACATGTTTCATACTGGGGGGTGCACAGCTGCGGTCTTTGCAGGCCCCGGGGGTGAGCTGGTTTTTGTGCAGCTGAGCTCTTTACGTAATTTTTAATTTGATTGTTCCGTAGACTGAATGAGCCACATGACTGAAATCATGTTACACCAAAGGCGTTATGTGAGAGCTTACGGACTTCCTATCATATTTAATATGAACCTCGGAGCTTCAGTATTAGAAACTACATTAAACACACAGCTTCCTTAAAAAACGTTTCCTGTCTTTAGCTACGTATGTTTATTGCATGACAATTACAGGAATATTTCCAGGTGACACAAAGTTAGTTTATCATGAACAGAGAAATGAGTGGAATCCCGGCCTTAGCATTTAATGGCATTAACACATTTATGGTGCTGTTGGTGGAACAGAGGAGTGGAAAATTTGTTGAGACTGGTTGTAGAGGACAGATGGTAGGGTTAAGGTTAAGTCAATGGACTTGTAATGTAAATGTTCCTTATTGATGTCTCAGGAGAGATCCTGCTGGGATAGCAATGATAAGGGTCCTTGACCTGCATTATTTCTGGAGAATTCCCAGTGATGTATATCACTTAGGACAAAGAAGCCACCACTTGTAAACTATTAATTGAATTACGTAAGCTATTCAATCAAAAATCCAATCAACACTAAAACATTAATTAACAGCACAATTCAGAAAGCATCTACTACGCCTAACCACGCAGTGGCGGAACACTGGGCTCTGGGGCAAAAATGGACCCTTCCTCCCCATCCAAATTCTCACCTAGGGTCTGCCTACACCAATTGTAGCAGTTGCAGATGATGAAATTTAAGTAGACTCCAAATATCGTACCCATCATGCACTGCAGTAGTTAGCAAATTCCACAAGCATGCTGTTTTTGTTAAATACATGCTTCGACGACATAGATTGACTACAAAACATTACATACTATTAAATTTCAAAATTGTTTTAAGTATTGTACCAAATATTTTTGTGTTATGACTCCCATCATAATCATATTGTATACATATAAATGACAGATATAAAAGTATCATGTGAAAAATATATATAATTTGCATGACATCATCCTCTTCATCTTCACAAATGTTTCGCATACGTGTGAGATTTGCAGTCAGAGGGGGGCCTTCAATGTCATTGGAGGGGCCCAGGTCCTGGGGTGGCTGTCCTGCCCACCAGTCTGCCCACCACTGACTCTCCTTCCGTTGAAATACTCGTTCACAGAACCCAGGACGCGATGACCCTCCTCACCTCTGCTGTTCATTACCTTATATGTTTCATTACGAAAGTAATGATGCGGCATTGGAGACATCAAAGCTGGTCCTCCACCACTCTTAATTCTCCAGCACGCTTTCCCTTCTGTATTTCGGTCTTGACATGCTAATTCCATTACCTCCGGTGCTTGTGTCCGTCCCCTTAATTGAATCTGAAATGCTTGCAACATGGGAAGCATGACAGAGTGATACTTAGAAAGGCCGCAGTCAACCCTGCAATAAGCGCAGGGAAATCACATATCTCTGAGAGCTGCTTTGCCGAGTCTTCCCCTCATTTAACCACCTATAATACTGCAACCATGATATTTGCTGACTGACTCTCTATAGTCAAGTGACCAGCCATGAAAGATACTACTCTAGGTAGTAATACTAGGTAGTAATCTATATGTTTTGCCATCATAAAAAGGCACACATGCCGCTCAAACTGAGCGTTCTCTGTTTCCATTTAGCCCCATATGAAAAGCTTTGTGTTCAGGACAGAGTCTGGCATTGTTTGCAAACACTTATTCTAAGCTTCTGGGCATTTAACCTTACAGAAGGAGATGAATGACTTGGAGCCAGGCCTTTCCCCTGCAGGATGGCCTATTGGGGTGCTGTCATCCCTCTCATTTTTTGCCCATCTGGGATCTTTACTAGGTCAGCTACTCTCATCCAGAGAACAAAGCACGTCCAGGCTCCCTCTCTTTGCAATGTTTAATCTCAGACGAAATGGGCTGAGACTAGGTTATTATGCGCAGATCTTTTTTTTTTTTTTTGAAGATCTTTTTGGCCAGGAGACATTGCATTATTTTTCCTGAAGCATCCATTCCAGGGAGCTTGTGACAGTTCATATATTTTCTTGGTCCCCATCCAACGTTCCAGCCTGTTGACAGGCCGATAGCTTTGACAATGGTTTCCGGTGCTTCCCCGAGTCTCAGGATTATGCCGGCAACCTCGCTCTAAGAAACAAGTCTTACAGGAACCACAATCTCTGCCGCCGCTCACTTTAATTATAGCTTCATTTTCTCCTTTGCCCTCCTTTGTTGAGAAACGCTGGTCGATGGTCACGGACAGGTCAGACATAGTGGTAGCTGAACTTCTCGCAACCTTCTAAAAAGTGGCTTTAGACTAATGAAAACAGAAGGGTGACCTCCGATAAACACACAGCACACCATGTGTTCCAGCAGCTCTGCTGGGGGGTTAGCCTGTGGGGAGACTCGAACCTCAGTGTCCCACGCCAAGGACAACAAACCTACCCCTGTCACCAAAAGGCCACACGAGGTCATGAGAATTGCTACACAATACATACTACAAATATATATATAGACACACACAATACTCTATTTATGAAACATTCACATTTAACGGCTTCACTGATGCTTAAACTCATTTACCCAGATATTTAACTCAAGCAACGGAAGTAGGAACTGGTACTCAGAACACCCTAGCAGGGTCCTCCTGGGACTCAAACTGACAACCATAACAAGTTTATATGTTTAAACCCCACACTTCCTTTTTGCATTAAATTTACGCTCCTCTGTGCTCCACATGCTCGCTGATGTATGCACAAGAATTTCCCTCTGGAGTCAATGAAGTCCGTCTAATTCGAATTCTTTAGCCCTCCTTCCTCGCGTCACCGTAATCCAGGTGGAAACAAACAGCGAGGAGATCGCAGCTGGCGGAGCGCGCGCACACTGAGGGCAAGTCAGTCACGCTTCCACTAGAGCTGCACGTCTTTGGACTGCGGGCCGGGGCTCAGACCAGGACATGTAAGGCACGCCAGCTCCAAACACGCTGGGCTGGGCCCGCATTCAAACATGCGACTGCGGTGGGAGTGTAGCAGCAGCACAAGGCCCCCGAGGCACCAGGCCCCTCACGCCAAACCCCCTCTCGTGCCCCTTTGTTTCTGATGCTTGGCTACTCCCCCCCCCCCCCGATATCACCTCACCATATCACAGTGTTTCGTTGCTCACCCCTTTAATGAAAACCTTTGAATTTCCTGCTTCTTCCTTTCACTTTTCGCCTTTTTATACACTGACCGAATTGTATAATGCTAATTATTTTTAACATGTACAAGTGTAGTTGATTCAGTGACACTACTGTCACTAATACCATTACAGATAATGCTTCTGTTATGATGTTAGGTGTTTTTGATGACCATATTACAAATACAAAAATAAATAAAAGAACTTAATTGAGTTGACCGTGTCGTGAGCTCATCGCTGCCATCTCCAAATGTTATTTTGTAACCTGAATTAAATTATACTATATTCTGTTGCCAACAAATGCAGTTTTTTCCCCTCATATTAAATATATTGCACATCTTCTACAGCAGTTTATTTGTGATGGATCACTGAGCAGCTAAACATGAACATTTTTAATAAAGCAATTAATAGCAACACCAATGATATATCAGCCGTGATCTTCAGATATATATTATTAAAAAACAACAATGGAAATACTTTTGCTCCATCCTTCAAACGTGCCCCGGTCTATTAAAATGTGTACCACACAAGGCTGACCGCAAATCACTATGTTAGTTTGGGTTACAAGTCCAGAGTTCAAAGAAAGGTTTACATCCCAAGATAAGCACTATTTTTACTCTTAACAGAAATTAACTGTGTCATTATTTAAAAATGCAGTAATTTTACAGAGTCGTTGGTCACAGTCAAACTGGAAACAGGTCGCAATGTACAACAGGACAATAGAAAACAAAAAAAAGCATATTTATGGGAAATCCTGTGTGAGCAAAATGACATGCCAAGGACATTTCATGCAGGACAAGAGTTTTATTCAATATTTCTTTTTCAGGGGCAAACTAGCATCCAAGGGAACAAAAGAATCCAAGCATAAACTACTTGAATATGTCAATATAATTTCCCACCACAAATATTGTCTTCTCTGAGTTGGTATTTTCAACTTTGTAGCACAATATTCCATTTCCCATGATAAAAGTTTTAAAAACAAAGCTGTATGTACAGTCCAGCCTACTGATAATGAAAACAATATGAAGTTTTCATAGGCTAGAAAATGTGTTATTTTACTAGGTACTCCTAGCTAGTACCGGATAGGACCCACTTTTGCCTCCAGAACCACATCAATGATAGACGAGTTTGTACATTCTAAGAAGTCATTCCATGCACCACTTTTTACCGAGCTGTTATTTTTGCACTTGTGACCTTCCTGTTAGCCACAGGAGTCGGGCTATTCTCCCCTGACCTCTCCCATTAACGACGTGTTTTCGTCTACAGAACTGCCGCTGACTGGATGCTTTTTTGTTTATCGCACCATTCTCTGTAAACCCCAGACACCGTAGTATGTGAAGCTCCCAGGAGGACGGCTGTTTCTGAGATGCCCGGAACCGCCGCCTACGGAACCAACAATCACACCTCATTTGGAACCGCCTAGATCACACATCACAGATCACACAACAGAATAGAGTCAAATGCCTTCGTTATAATTGCACAGGTGAAATGAAGGACAATGAAATTCTATTTTTGCACATCATATCTTGCTATTCTATTAGATACACTTGGGGTCAGAGTACAGGGTCTGTCATTTATCTGGCAGGTAGCTGGGTTAAGGCCCTTGTTTAATTCTGTCATTCTGCTGGCCACAGGACTTGAACCAGCAACCTCCCATTCACAACCTAAGCAGCACAGCCACGCACCACCCCCCATAACAATCTCTGTATCCTGTCTGTATGCTTTACATATTCAGTTGCACCCCCTTGATTCATGGTGTTTGGAGCAGCACCTCTGCATTAACACGCAAGAGGACCCATTAAACTGGTTACTGAGTATAAATTCATAGTGGCAATCAACATGTGAAAGTATGCATTTATTAATATAATATTAAGTACTTCTTTGAAAGCCATTTATGACCACATCTATCACTTATGTATAATTTAGCAATTATTAATATATTTTAACATCCTTGTCACATTAAAGCTGTTGTCATTTAATTAATAACTTGCACCTCCCAGTCATATATCATAGAAACAGGGTAGCTTTTCAAGAACAGGATTAATATAATTGCAGAGTGTGAAAGTACATCGAAATTAATTATTTAATAAAAAGTTGTAGTGAATGGCTGAAAAGCGCTATATCCTTTCATTAATTGTCGAAAAAGTTTTAGGCCTATGAGTGTGTGTGGGCTTTGTGATGGCAGAATAACCATAAAATGAACAAAGAAGCAATATGTGTGTGTGTGTATTCATATTTATATTCATATGAGATCTGATATATATATATATATATATATATACTGTATATATATATATATATATATAGCATATCTATTTATATCAATCTATATATATATATATCAATCACAGAGAGAACATGGTAGTCTCACACCTCCAGGGTAGGAGGTTCAAATCTCTCCTATGTCGTGTGTATGTTTGTGCATGGAGTTTGCATGTCCTTCCCATGTGACGGGTTTCCTCCAATCCAAAGACCCACAGTTACGCTAAACTGACATCTCTCAGTTGTAGTGTATGCGTCTATGTGCCTCCCATCTATTCTGTACCCCAGACAGGCTCCAGGCTCCCCATGACTCAAACCAGGATAAGCAGGTACAAAATGCAAAATGGTAGCATGCAGTAATTACATAGATAATGCATTAATTGCATTAAGCGTGAATACTATTAATTGCTCTGTGTGAATGGTTTATTGACTGAATGCATTATTTACAACAGTTTCGATAAGAGTCTCTGTTTAAATGAAATCCAAGGCAATCAATGATTTTAGTGCAAGGTTTGAAATGCTAGACGATATCAGCGAAAACACGCATTTTTCCATTTTTTTGCAGGTATTGTGTACCAAGAATTAGCTCAGAAAATGTTAAACTGTGGCTAAAAAAAGGTCTCTAATGAATATATTTTTATTCAGGGAAAACAGCAGCAATGACAATGAGGTAAAAAGACTGTGTGCTATCAATTGGTACCTCCAAACGTGCAATTTTCATTTTGTGCCGGAGCTTTGCAGAGAGTGCTCGCCATGCTGGGTAGTCGCTCAGGCCCAGGCAACAACGCAGCGCACCTAGCACCAAAACGCGGCGCACCTAGCACCGAAACTGCGTATTCTGGCACCAGTCATTTAGGGTTTCTTGTCATGTTCCAGATGGCTTAGTGGTCTACGCACAGTGAGCGCCGCTGAGAACTTAGATGTTTGCACTCGGTGAAAAACATGGAAGGAAAGAGAGGCTGAGGTCAGTAACCGAAGCAGTGAAGGTTCCCTACAGAGCCGGGACTGAAGCCAGAAAAAACCGACACAACTCTCAACTCCAGCTGGTAATTCACACAGAAAGCCCATTCCATAGACTGACTAGTTTCTCTACTAACATTGCTGATATTGTTGTCATAGCATCATATGTATCCTGTATTTTTTCGCCTACATAAAAGAACAAGACACAGACGTGTGATTGTAATCCCTTCTCCCCTAACCCTCTGAACTCATTCCTGTGCACCATGTTCTTAAGCAGAAGATCCCATTAGGCAAATCCAGCCCTCATTCACAGCTTAGCTACCTTCAAACAAGAGACACTCAATCCCAGCACAGCAAGAGCAACGCGTCATCCGTGTTGGTCATGCTTTGCGCTTATCCTGAAAAAAAGATTGCACCTTCAGTGGGTCCATGGGAGAAAAATAAGGAACGAGAACATGAGTCTCTCCCGCCGTTGTGAGGTGGGGGTCGTTGCCAGAACTATAATAAGCAGCTCAGTAGAGCTCCTTGTGTGACTGGCAGTCTCTTGGTAGGTGGTTGTGATTGTTCTGATGGCTTTTAGGTGTCCTAATGCACTGGAGCGAATTACCCACTCCTGCGCCGTTTCAGTGACACGGGCATCTCCGTGATTCAGTGATATTACAATAGAAGGTCTGAGCCAAATGCTGTTAAATGATAGCTTCTCTTTATCTGTAATTTCAGAGTCTATTGATTTCCCTCATTATGATCTCCATTGATCATCCCGGCGACTGCAGTAACAGTCGGCACATTTCATATCACTCCAAGCCAAGAAAGGATATGATGGTCTTTTGAATAGATGACAATCAGAAGGAGAAAATGCTCACTGAGATTATGGGTGACCTGCGTCCCAGTCCATACGAAAGCATCTTGTTGCTGGGATCTGGGAAAACAGCTTGTGGCTTGACTGCGACTTACTCCGGCTCATATCGAGCACAGAACAGCAACCAAGCTAAGACTGCAGATGAATACAGTACAGACCACCTAGTTTGAAGTGTAATATAAATGGCTGGATTAAGCATGGTATAATTATTTGAATATGATACGGATTTGCGAGGTGGTATAACAGCTACTCTTGATTGCTATTTTCATGTGACCTAAAGCACACAGAAAAGTCATGACACCCAGATGATGAAAAACCGGCGAATGGCAAGTATTTTGACCACACTACTGACAATGCCCCGGAGGGCCTGAGATCTAAATACAAAAATAACATGCATAATTCCGTTGGTGATGCGTATTAATAGAGTGTTTGCCTGATTGCCCTCTCTCTGACGCCTGACTTGGGGCAGCAGTAACTGGAGCAGTCTAAGTGAGTCTGCTTTGGTGAGTCAGACTGCAGATCATCAGGTTGGCGCCCAATCAGGGTCAGATCTGTGTGAGTGGTTCACGGGAACTTGGGTACCCTGAGGATGCTTGGATAATTAGACAGAGTCCCGCCTAGGAGAAACGGCCCCACGGGATCTGAAATCGTCTTATTCCAATTAACTCCACGTACCCTTGGCGAGGCGACGCTGTGTGAATTGGGGTGGGCAGTGGGAATTACAGATATCCACATCTGATAGTGGCTCGGCATGTTACTGTAATACTGTAATGTAACACTGAAATGTAACCTTTATGGTTTTCTGAAATCTATGACCACAGGTAGATAATATTGTAGGACATCAGTGCAGGCTCATCTCAAATTTAACAACAAGAGTCGAATCTCCTGTCCCAGTGAGGAGCAGCACTGCTATAATTAGCTGTATGGTGCTTCAGTTCCTAATGGGCTACAGAGCTGGAGGAGTTGCCCGTTGGGTCCTAAATCCAAGGTTATATTCCCATATACAGTACCACTGAAAAGTTTGGAAGCACTTATCCATAGAAATGTTTATTTGTACTATTCTGTGCATTTTACAGTAATTAGAAAGATATCTAAACTATAAAATAACATTATGAAATTGTGTGCTGACAAAAAAAGTATTAAATAAAAAAAAATTAATTTGTTGGCTGAGCAGCTCTGTGGACTGTGACTCAGAAGGTTGCCAGTTTAAATCCCTGGGTCGGCAGAGTGATGCCACCATTGGGCCCTTGAGCAAGGCTCCAGGGACTGGCTGACCCTACTGTCTCCTCAAAGCCGGTTCCATGAGGTGGCCTCCTGGGATGCTTTTCCAGCTGTCCTGAATGAGGTCCCATATATATGCTGAGCACCCATTGGCCACTTTTCCTTCACTCTCTTAGTCAAACTCCTCCCAAACTATCTCCTCTGGGTTTAGGTCAGGTGACCAGGTCATGTGACGTGACACTATCTTCTCTCCTTTGTATGGGGTTTGGCGTGTCCAGTCTTGTGGCTGGTATTGTATGCTTCAACCGAACATAAGAAGTAAGGTGTGGCAAGGAGGTAGTCTGTAACAAACTCTAGGTCCAGAAATAAATTTTGTGGGGGGTCAGGCAATTTGCCAACTGCAGGAAATCAGGGCTGACGCAAATTTAGAAGGGAGCTCAAACTTGTAATTTTACCACCTAGCTACGGTAATAAAAATTATTTCTAGGTTGGGTTCAAACCCATTATTTTACGACGTTGCTACATGCCCGGTTCACTTAAATCAATCCCACTAACAAGCTTTGATCTAAGCCCCTTATACCTGCAGTTTTCCAGCTTGTATAGCCAACTGCCCTTTATGCGGTATGAGCATGACTAAATGGCTAGCCTTTCCACCGCACAGGATTAAAAGCCTCTCGTTCTGGCCTTTTGTATGTACAAATGTGATAGTGCCGCCACAGCCTCCATCGCACAATGGTTCTCCTTCCCGTAATTCATGTAGACGTTGCTCTGCGGGACGGCAAGCCTTATATCAGGTTAACCAGCCTTTCTGTCATCTTGCTCATTACAGTGTTTCTAAAGATGAAGTATTAATGCCGAATTAAAATGGAGTGCTCTGCTGAACGCAACTCCAAAACATTTTATAAAAATGATAAATGCGTCAATGTCCTACTTTGCGAGCTGCGACAACAATGCGAGCCATGTCACCGTCAGTCGTATTTTCACATCAACAGAATACATTTCTCTCCCAGCAATTGCTTAATTCAGCCACTGTCATTAAATGTCTGGTTCCATAATCCTTTTTGCCTGGAGTAACAGTAGTAAAGGCCTTAGTTCTGTGACATTTTCCTGACTTGAGCCATGAAACATGGCTAACTGAGTAACAGCTTTACCCAAACATTTCCCTCTGAAAAGACCCCCAGGGTAAGGCACTGACAGTGCTACAATTCATTTCAGAGAGATAATTTTCCGAATCGCCAGAAGAGCAACTTTTAGCACAATTTTACTTTGACCCATAGTAAACTGAGGTTTTTCTCATACATTCCGATTGGTCAAAAAGGATCACATGGAGTGCGTTGTCAAAGGAGCAGCAAAGCTCTTTGCTGTCGATAAATTTGACATGTGGAGTCGTTTATGCAATCCTGTAAGTCAATTGTGCATTGTGATACAAATACCTAACCTCTTTTTTTAGTTAGGAACATTTTGTTCATTATAATGTAAGAAATCTGCCGCAGAAGAAGAAGAAGATGATGATGATGATGATGATGATGATGATGATGATTTCCATTCTTGTGACCTGAGTCTATGATGGTTTGGGATATGCCCTGTCTTACCCTCGTAGCTGTCAGGATAGGCTCCAGACCCCCGCTACCCTGCATAGGACAAATGAGTTGGGATGGATGGATGGATGGATAGATGGATGGATGGAAATAACAGCTGACTTTGACCAGCATAAACAAAAGAAGCAGAGGTGCCCATTATCCATCATAAGGGGAAGGTTTTGTCTGATGTTTAACACTGAGGTATATTTCACAGATATCAGAACAGCTGAAACTTGTGTCCATACCACAGTTTATACTCAGTGAGGGGGCAGCCACAGTTTAATACCTCACTTCATAATCTAAAGTTAGTTTCGGTGGAACTTTTGTCCCCTTGCTGCCTATCCCTGCATGTCCCCATGCCCTTGGTGCCTACCCCCGCATGTCCCCATGCCCTTGGTGCCTACCCCTGCATGTCCCCATGCATGTCACCTCCAGACCCGCCCCCCCCCCACAGGGAAATGGCATCGTTTTCTGTTTTTTGGAGATCAGATCCACAAGAGAGACACTGCTTGTATACCCCAGGCCCCATGTAACCAAAAGCACCATTTTTTCTCCAGCCCATTCAGCTCCCTGTAAAGCCTGTGAGCGGGATCCAAGTGCCAGGAGGAGGTACCCCTGGAGGCCCTTTCAAGATCCTGTGTGCAAAATCCGCCGTGCGCAGGACACTTCTGTCACTCTCGGGCCCACGTAACGGAAAACCACGGGGGCTCGGCGGAAATAAATACTCAGTCTTCATCTCCACAGCGCTGGCCCCTCATGTGGGACGCCCTGCGTGGCGAGGAAATTGGAGTTTACTGCCAATTGTGCAAAGCACAGGGCCTTTGGAAGCGGTCCTGCACATCTGACATCTGAACACCATTCCGCGGGTAGAGAGACACCTTTCATGCCGTTGCCATGGCGAGCAAGGGGGCAGCTGTTAAAAAAAAACCCCAACCTTTATAAGCAATTTAGTTTTGCCACCTTCTGTTTTCTTTTTGTGTTTTTATAGTGATTTATTCTCAGGCAGATTGAATTAATCATATATATTAAATTTATAGCATATTTAATTTTATTTATTATTGTGTACTCAAATCACTTTTGAGGGGGTATTTACACACAGTGAGAGATGAGGATAGTGATAAAAACGAACACAAACATCACACACATTACAAAGGACAATATTTCTGAAAATGAGTATTATACCGTGAACAGTAGTGGTGGTAAATAGATCATTTCCCTGTTAACTTTCTGGGTTTATTATTTTTGTCAGGACGTTTCATGCTGGGCTCAAATCATCTTTGTGTCTGTTTTTTGTCAGAGGAAGGGACAAATTCTGTCCCTTCGGTAAAAAAGTTAAAACTGAAGGCTACAGATGTAGCATGCAGACATGAAGTCTTTTTAAATTGTCTGTCACTATAGCAACCTGCTTATTCTTTTATTTTCTATTCGTCTTACCCACAACTCAGATAGGGGGAAAAATACTTTATTGTTCAGTAGCTCGAGCTAAAAGTAGCACATTTTTTTCCTGTATTTTTCCTTGCCATCGTTAATTAGCCAGTGTTCTATTAAAAATACGCCAAATCACAATTGCTTTGGACCCCATTGAACTGGTATCATTTTGGAAAACACCAAGCTATAGCTAGCAAGACCCAGACATTCTTCTTCAATACCAGGGAGAATTTATGAGCCAAATTATAGGGGACTTACACAGCCACTAAACCAGGAGCCGAATGTGTGCGTGTGAATGTGCAGTGAGGTCATGATTAAAGTTGATGAGTGATTACCCTACAGCACTTCAGGCTCGCATCGGGTCTTATGAGAACAATATGTTTTAAATGCAGTCTGATGTTTAGCATATAAACACCTGCAGGTATGAGTCTAATATTCAGTTTTGGTGTTTCTTTGCAAGTCATATCTTACTTGCCCTTTGTAGTAACACATGCATTTTCACTTGCATGGTTAGTCAGATATATCATGCACGGCATCCCTGTTACAGGTCGCCCAGCTCTTTTTCAACAGCTAACAACCCCAGTGCTGAACAATAAAACCACGCAGTGATAATTAGTCCCCTAACTGGTCTAATCCCAGTTGGGATGGAAACCCTCCGAGCCCCTTTATTGACTACTAATACTATTATGCCTGAATGAAAGACTATATCAATGCCACCCAATGACCGATTACAAGCCCAGAGCTGAGTAAGAGGACAAAGTGAGGACTTGATGGGGAAGCCCAAGTTAGGCCTGCAGGGCAGCTCTTCTTAAAGGAACCATCGCTACAGAACTTTGCACACGCCCCCACATGGCATGGCTGACTAACTGCGGTCAGAGCCACCCGGGCGCATTTAATTACATCAAAATATCACAGAACAACATCTGGCCGACCTTCTTGGAGTTCCTTAAATAATGGCATGACTGCTTCCAATGAGCGTTTCACTAAACAAAAGATGCAGAATCTTTCCTCCTTACAGCATGTGAATCACAGCAGTTCTTGATTTCCTGCTGCAGTTGCATGTTTATATATTAATGTGCCCATTATATGAGAGATTAACTGCAGGAATGTCCCATGCACTGCTACATAGGAAGGACTGTTCCTATAGGAAGGTGGTCATGGGCCAAGCCCATGCAGACAGGCTTGAAGTGCTGATGCATTATATTTCCTGGGCAGTAATGGATTTGTTTGCTCCTGAAAGACCCTCAGGTATATAAGGCCTTAGCACTGTTTAGTTTTTGCTGCTCTGGTCATTTATTCTGATTAAGGGAATGAAGTCTTATGCGTAGTTATCACTACAATAATTGGCGCAGGGACCTTGGAGGGCGAAGGAAAAATATACCCTTAGTTCCTACCCTGTGCTCATGTCCTCACAGCTTGCAGCGGCTGTGACAGAACACGTAAATTAATGGGTACAGTTGTTCTGTGCAGTAATAATGAAAAAAATTCAGACAGGTGCATCATTAATCATTTTGCTCCACTGGTTCTTGACAGCATCAGTGCGCAGACGGTGCTGCACAGACTTCGGTCAGAACCGATCCGAAATGTCAACAAGATAGCAAAGGTCAAGGTTCCACTAAAAGTGGAAATAAATAGGTGAACAACCATTTTAGCAGTCCATTATAGTTTTTATTATAATAATATAATAAAATCCTCCTGACACAACCATATTAAGAATTTTAGTTTAGATTAGTTTACAGATATGAAATGAAAATTAAATCATAATTATACTACTACATTACTTATAACTGGTAGTGGACATACATTATCTAAGTGGTGTCTGTTTTATAAAAGTGCTTGACAAGGTTACCAATGCTATTGTTTAAATTTGCCACCATGAATATATTAGATCAATAATGGCTTGTCATGATATGACGTAACTTCCCAAATGCATGAATACTATGAGAGTCTTAGTCCATATTTGCTTTATGTCATACTTGGGTTAAACCTTCTAAATCTAAATCAATTTGATGCTTCACAGACAAACACTCAAAGTAACATTTCATTCGGTTGTTTTCTGTGTTTTTATGTACATTCGTAGAGTGCAGTTTATGTGTTTAATATTGATGCATATTTCACTACATGCCAATAAATGTGTTCTTTAGACTGAAATAAATGTGTACAGTTATTTTAGCCTAAGACATAAGAAGAATATCTGCCTGGATTAATTTAGTTCCACTGTTCACAGTAGATTGGACTGCAATCACTGTTGCCTTGTGAAATATGTCAGCTGTATACATCACAATGCAATATTTATTGTTATGTTTTGAATTATATACCTTTCAAGCAGACTTCAGACTTGACAGCCTCTATTATCCCTTCTGCAGGCTTACATTCCACTATTCACTTTTCTGCCATAAAGACAAGTTTCTGATTCAATTCCGTTGAATCTCACTGTGATGATATCTCCAGAGCGATTGTTATTGATTTCTGCAGAGCTATGGATTTTGCTCAGAGGCCACAGCTAAGCGTGGCATTTTCGTGTTGCCCCGCCTGGCTTCGCAAACGTTCTGCATGCACATCTAAAGCAACGATGCCCCCAGTTCCCTGCACAGGTTCGTTTCGGACACCGAGATCAATTACGTTGCAAGCTCCCAGACAGTTTAGTATTGATTTAAATTTGAAGCCATGCAGATAGTCACTAACATTACCACTTCATAAAAGAAGTTATATAAAGAAAATGATTTAGTGTGATAGGGATGTAATGGAAGAACGGATTCATCTTTTTGGAAACAAACAAGCCAGACCCTGAGCTATATAGGCACATGAAAGGGCACCAATCACATTCTGCTTTATTCTCCATGTGTTCCAACCCCCCAAAGTAACTTGTGCCTCTTCCTGTGCTGTTTCTGCCTAGTGATGAGGCCCCCGGGGGCCATGTTGGTGGATCACAGTGGGGAACACTGGTACAACACATGGATGGAGCAGACGAGCGTCCATGTGCTCCTCCTTAGCTCCATGCTCCTCCTGCATGCTCCTGCTCCATGCTCCTCCTGCTGACTTACAACCCTGCTGAGTACTGAGGGAGAAGGCTTTCACTTAGGAAAATATTCAGTTCTATCTCATATTTAAGTGCTTGAGTACAATGGAAATCTCCAAACACACCAGTTCTTAAGGAATTGGGTGTTGGAGAGACAGGAGGACGGGAGACCTATTCTTAAGGCTGGCAAGATGGATTTCCGAAAGCAGCACTCGGGACAAACAGGGGCATGAGCAGGATAAAAAATATGTGGCGGATGGACAGAGGGACCCGGTAACTGAATGGCTATATAGGGAAGCTAATACGTACTGTAAATGCAGTTGAAATATCTTTGTGATCTGTTCTGGTTTGGCATTTAGTGCTGGTAATCAAAACAGAAATATGTTAAACCACATTATACAAAACAAGTCATACTGAAGTAAAAAAAAAACTACCTCACAATTATAAGTGATCTAGTACAGCCATTACAAAAGTGTGGTTTGAACAGAGAATGAATCATTGTCCCAGGTGGCAATAAAGGAGATTGAGAACTACCTACATGATGGAAAGATATTCCTCTTTGATGTCATTGTAAATCACTTCTGAGCAAAAAGCTTCTAATGCACAGCATGAGGCTCTCGACCCTCTTCAGCCCATGGGGCAGGAAATCCCCTAAACCCTCATTTGATGCATCTACCTATAAAATAAAGTTTTTAGATATCTGAGGATAACAGACAGGCAGGCTGTCACAGAGGACCACTTTGGGGTCAGAAACCTGCCATGGCCAATGGACCAGATCAGGGACCTACTTTCAGAGGAGGCTGTTGAGGGGTGTGGACAAGGTTGAAAAACCCATCCATCCATCTTCTGTACCCGCTTGCCCTATGCTGGGTCATGGGTGTCTGTAGCCTATTCTGGTAACTGTGGGTACAAGGCAGGGGCACCATCCTATCACAACTCTGGTTCACATTAACATGTTTTTTGGCATGTTGTGGCAAACCAAAGAAACTCACAGTGACAGAGAGAGAACATGGGAACTACGTACGCCAACATGGAGCCAGTGCAGAGACTCAAACCCGAGGCCTAGAGGTATGAGGCAGCAATGCTAACCACTGCACCACTGTGCCTTCTCAGGAAGAAAAATAATTAATTCCAATTAATTACCAACAAAAGTTAAAGCCTGGAAACTTCCTCAGACTTGGCCTGCGGGGCAATTTGCAATCGTAGCTGTCCACCCCCCCAAACTGCACTTGTTACAGGTTCAGTCATAAGACTTACCTCATTAAATGCCTGTAAGATCATCCTCAAATACTGCAGTGTCAACCACTGCTATAACAATAGTACGACAAAAGCAGACCATAACGCAGGCAACACGAGGGCAAAGAGCACGGCCCGGAAGTGGCGGAGAGGTGGCTGGTGCTGAATGCAAACCAAATCGAATAACATAAAATCAGTACAATCTGAAAACAGAGGATATTGGATACATCAATATAACAATGGGGATGGTATGTATCTATTTCACAAAGTGATATTATACATGTTGCATTAAAAAATCTGACAGGCAAAAATCTAAACAAAAACACTGATGATTGGAAAAAAGTAATTGTCTTCAGCTTGGGTTATCTACAGATAATGCACTGCATATCAACAGATAACATATTGCATCGTATTACTCTGGTGTTATTACAATTACAAGGAAAACAGACATGAACAACCTGCATTTGAAAGAGATGTACAGCAAATATGTGTTCTGCAATGTCAATAGGCCTACAATATGTCAGACTGATTCCTGTGGCGTAAACAGCCTCAGTACGTTTCAATAAATCTGGATATGTATCTTTTCATGTGTGGTTACCTGCAAGTACAAAAACCCAGTATTCCAGTATTTTTCAAACACATATAACGGTACATTAATAGCTTTAAAAAAAAACACTTTACTTAAAGGAGTCATCATAATCACACACGGCTATAACTATAAAAAAGCACAACACGTGATAGCCATGTTTATAATGCATTATGAATGCGCTGTGGAGCTCTCATCTATCATGCACTATAGACATCATTATATATTATACATGACAATATACATTATACATAATTATACACAGTACCTTCAAGTAAAGTGCTATCAACTTTTCTTTTACATTTTAATATGTCATATTTAAACAAAAAGTGTTATCGATATCTAAGTCATTGGGCATTCTATGGGGATCGTCTTTAGGATATTAAGCAACGTGCAGATGAGAGACTTGCGTCTGTGGAGTTCTCAGGAACTTCTCTATAGAATAGGATAGAGATCCATAACACTGTAGCATCAGACAAATGTGCCTGTGGAACAGCGACATGTCAATCATTAAAGACTGGATGCACGTGTATTTCACCCAGGAGAGCACCGCATGCCCTCAGAAGGTTTGTGAGATACAGCAAATGCATAGTATGGAAATGCTTGTAGGCATTATATCACGGCAGTGATTTTCTGTCAGGACTTGCTTTATTAACCTGGGGTGTACAGTATGACTTTCTGACTTGCAAATATGCTTTTCTTTTTGAAGGTTATCTCTGAAGAACAGTTAAGGTCCGAAGAGGAAGTTATGTGGAGAAAACCTTGAATAAACTTTTAATTCAAGCATCAAAAAGGAATTCTGGATAAATACTTACTTTTATGTTTATACAGTCCAAATACAAACACGATATGCAATTTCGGTAACACTTTTATGAATGCCATGTTTATAAGAATTCATAATGCATTATAAACATCCCTATTAATAATTGTTAAAAAGGCATAACACATTATAGGCATGTTTTTTATGCATTATGAATGCTTCATGAAGTTGTCAGCAATAATGTATTATAGATACCTTTACAATGCAGTACAAAGCATCCTAAATTCTTATACTGACCAGTATAGTGTATTATAAAGGTATCCATGGTGCATTATAGATGAGAACTTCAACTGAGCTTATAATTAACAATATAATGCCTTATGACTGTCAATAGAAGATGCCATAATGCTTTATTAATTCTTATACTGACTATCATAAAGGTATCTCTAATGCATTATAGATGACAGCTTGAAGTAAAGTGTTCCTACAGTTTCATCTTTAGTCTCTTTTGAAATGTAATTCTGAATTGAGCATCCATTTGTGTTCATTTTAGTATTATGAACTTATTTAAAATTGACACAATTGCCATTTACTCTTCTGCAATTCACGTTTGTAAATCTGAAGTTCATGAAACATGCAGAGATATTTTACGTTACATAAAAAAGCTTACAAGAATGTCTGTTGTTACAGGAATATTACAAATGTTCCAACCATTCATCCATCTATTCACTTTCTGTACCTGTTTGTCCTATTAATGGTCGTGAAGGTCTGGAGTCTATGCTGGAAGCTATGGGTGCAAGGCAGCGAATAACCCAGGATGGGGCACCATCCCGTCACAGGGTACAAACACCATTCTATTATGAATGACAAAAAAAAATGTGTTACCTAAAAAAAAAAACTTTGATATATCTGAAGATATGAAACCACGAAGACTATCTCAGCTTCTCAGAATGCAGAGTTATGAGTTGACCACAAAATACAAAAAAACAGAAGACAGGAATAAATTAATACAACATTCTTACCCATAATTTCAACATTATTACACCTTTTAGCTGATCTTTCATCAAGAATAACATTTTTTTGCTGGCAATTCAAATGAAATACGTTCTAAAAGGTAACAGCAGCACCGTCCTGGATATTGAGCTAAACACTGACAAGAAAGAACATTAGGGACGGGGACAAATGAAAATAAAATTGGGCTACAACTTTTAAAGCATACATTGATCAGAAGAACACTTAATAGAGAGAAGACTTTATATTTTCACAGAAAATAGTTAAAATATTCAGCAGAACCTTTGGAAAAAACAAGTGACTGGTTGAAGATTAGAGGTCTGATTTCAGGGACAATGCAACAATACAAATGTTCTACAGAGAAAACCTTTTATGCGGATTTTGTGACTGACAGTGCAGGGAAAGAGTGAAGATAAGTAGTCCTTCAACACCACTGTGAAACGGAGGGGAAAAAATCAGAGACAGGGATGCATAACACTGACATTTTTTTTTATTAGAATTCATTTGTAACAAATGGAACTTGTGTCAGCAAAGAACTGATTTTCAGACGGATGTCTTTCGCCATCAATGTAACCTAGGTAAGAAAATAAAAAGCACTCCTTTCGTTCTGAGAAAAAAAAAAAAAAACATTTACGCGTACTACTAATCAGAGGTAATTGTATGATTCTTTTAACAAGCCATGTTTTTACAGTTTCATTTATTAATTTCAGTCTATGCATCCAGACGAGAGATAGATAGAGAGCAGAGAACACAACGTTTATTTTTGTTATGAAACCCCAAGTTTCAATGGCAAAGCCACGTAACAGATGTTTAAGACAAATCTGCAGTCGTCTGTTGGAGTATCATGGCACCAAAACGGAGGCATTTTTGCCACAAACCTTTTTTTTGTCTTTTTCTTTATATCTGATATTTTATTTTCTGTGTTATTTACATACACACAAAGTGAAGGTTTCATTAATTTCTTACACATGGGTTCAAGTAATGCATTATTGGGTTTAGAATCAATAGGGCAGTGCATAGTACAAAGATATAGAAAGTGCAATTCTTCCTACGGGAGCCTGCAGTGGCCATTCTGTAATGTAATCATGCATATTAAAAAATAATACAAAAGGAAACATGGAAATGTAATAGAAGTCAACCGGTAAGTCATTAGGAGCATATTTAATAATTATTATTTTAACAGGGAAAAAAGTAGCCAAATGCGATATAAAATCAAACATGGAATCCGCAGATTTAAGGGACTAAAAGATATTTAGTACATACTTTGGACAGAAAAGCAGGAAGGAGAAGCGAATTCTGATTGGCTGAGCGGCTGGCTTTCTTTCAGATTTTATTGTTTTTAATTTATCTGCTTAATGTAAGGGAAAGAAAACAACTGGAATGCACATCCATGGAGGAAGAATCCAATCAAAATTATCTGTGAATCTTTGACATCCGAAAACAAAAGTATTTCAAAATGCTACAAAAGCAGACTAAACACTTCATAAATGTCAGGATTGTCTGAATTTAAAAGCAAACCTGCACCAGTGGATCATTTTCCCACTTGCTTTTTTTTTTTTTTAATAATATGTCTCTGTGATCCATATTTATCACCTAAAACATCAGCCTCTTCCTTTATAGGCTTGTTTCAGATGAGACTCTACATTCAGTACATTCTGAATCTTAAATGTCTTCCAGGGTTTTCCTAGAAACATCCATTTCCTCATAAGTAGAGAAAGTGCTTTTTCACTGCTAAGGTTTGGTCTTAAAACAGTCTAAAGTGTGTGAAGCGCTTCGCCGAGGCGAATGGTTGTCCTGTCCGCATGCCTGTAAATAAAATCTTTCTGTTGGCACGTAACCTTTAGTGCCCCGGCATGTAATATTGTTGCATGCTAACAAAATAACTTGCCTCTATTTCAATATACTGCACCTACAGTTTCAAAGTGCTGGTTAATAATATGTGGTTACAGCATGAATAACTTTTACATATGAAACCAAAAGTAAACTAACGATAAGGTTTATGTGTGTGGGGGGGGGGGGGGGGGGGCCTGACTAAGGCCACAAAAAAAAAAACACTACTGCAAACATCT